>VXBL01008491.1:35795-111271 GCA_013400195.1 Aramus guarauna | reverse complement strand
AAAAAAAAAAAAAAAAAAAAAAGGCAAACAGTAATTTATCCTAGTTAAGGCAAACACTACTTGACTGGAAGAATCTTTCCCTAGCTGGTTCAACTAGGACGCTGCAAAACCAGGGTCTTCTGCCTGCAGCTTAGAAAATTTGCATCTAAGTTTAGAGGCTTTGACTATACCACAACAACTTGGCATCACAACGTGCTTCAAACGTGTTATCCCCATCAGTCAAAGTACGAGATGGTTCGGATATGAGAATGGTTGCTGTCCACACACGGACAGCAAAACGGATTTCTTCCGTAAGTCTGTTTAGTAGGAATGAATCAGGCTCTCTGTCTTTACAACTGGGCGTCCACACTGTGTGTTTTCACTGTGGACAGCTTCAGTTAACAACTCTAACCTGTTCCTTGTGGGGTAGAACAGAATATTTTGGAGACTTTTATACTCTGTTTCCGAATGTGTCTAAACAGTGTTCAAACACAAGCATATTCAAAAAATGCATTTGTTACCTGTCTGTTGGTGCTCACGTTACATGAAGATGCCATACACGTATTGAAACAAACATGACTCATATTTGAAATGCACATACACCCAGAGTAACGTATGTTAACGTACTAAAACTGCAATCCCTGCAGACAAACCTACTGAAATAGATCTTCAGCTGCTTGGACTACATGTCCTACTACATCAAAATGAGCTACTCTCTGTCCTGACTGCCTTGTGACATTGCTGGTGGAACAGACCGGGGTGTTTCCAGAAAGTTTCTATTTCTCCTATAGTCAATCGTTCAAGACACTCTCTGAAAGAGAAAATACCATTTTTTAAAAAAAATATTCACCCGTTTCTCATACCGAAATACCATAAATTATAGTACGAGCCTGGGATTACTATGCAAGAGTACTTTTAAGTTAATCACCTGACAGATCACGAGCAGCCTTTTTCACACAGTGTACGCGTCATTTCTGTTTGTGGCATTTGTTTTCTCAAAGCTTTTCCTCTTAAATATCAGAAGATGCAAGGGGACAGTAAAAGAGTGTGGGTAACATCTAAGGAGGCCTGCACAAAATGTCTAAGATGAAAGCTACTTGCTTTGCCGTTTTGCCACGCATTTAAAACTTAGAATAGGGTCACTAATTCCGCGGCCTTTCAACTACTCTCAGGGTGATTTATGGTTTTGTGCTGAAATGCTATAGCAAACTTAATGGTTTTGCATGGTTGAAGCATGAAATAAGGTGGAACCTGAGTGTTTCCACTGGGTGTAGGTTTGAGTTTGGGAGAGTTTTGGAGTCCAAAATTTCAGCCAAATTGCTAAATTGTGAAACACATACTTGCATGAGGGCTTGGCAAAAAAAAATCTAATGAATGTTTTTCTGCAAATGCTACAAACTCAGTAACATCAAAATACAGACTCATACCACTTTTATTTAATTGGCCATTCTAAAAGGAATCCAAAAACGTCAAAGGCATTTTGTCTCACCAGTTTCTTAATGGAATGTTTTGCATTTTCTTGCTCAGAATGTCATTTCTTTCTGAGATGATTGAAATCAAATGCCTTTTTCCATTTCAAAGTGAGCAAAACAGTTCAGGAGGTACAAACTTGTTTGTTTGTTTATTTGCTAGTTGCCTTGACCAAGGTCCAGGAGTCAGGATCCTCTCTCCTAAGGAAATTCCAGAAGTCCTAGGCACAAAAGGCAAACTTACTCTTTCTGGACGGTGGAGTCCTGCATTCCTTGCATTATAGTGACATGGAAACTAGCTCAACCTTGTTGTCTACAGTTTGATGATTAGGGGGCATTCCTTATGGGGAGAGTTGTGAGTTCAAGCACTTTCTGACCTACAACCCAGTTTTCTATTCCCTGAGTAAGTCCTGTAGTCCCTTACAGTGATGGCTGCCATGGTCTCCTTCTGGAGTTCAGGTGCATAAACCTTGGAGAGTTTCAAGTTTTGACTGCTAGTCATACAGAAGCGTGAAGCTGCAGGCTGCAGACTGCATCCTAACACCAAGAAAGAAGCAGTATTTGGGATTTCATTGAGCTTTGGAGTACAGAAACTTTTCCACTCCCTAGCTGGAGTTCACTCATAGCTGTGAACCCAGGATTATCCTAGGGAAGTACTCACTGTGAGGTGCTGCAACACATACCGTCGTAATAACCAAGACCTTTTCTTAGTTTGGACCTTGTCTCTCAGGTTGTTCTCAGCCTTTGCCTAAGCAAAAAGTCTTCTAGAGCCCTCACATGGAGACCAGTAAGTCTCGTGCAGCTGTACTCTCACCCACTTTGCATCCTTCCCTCCTTCCCATGATTCTCAAGGAGTACAAGACTTAGCAAGAAAAACAAATAAAAATATTGGGGCTACAGAACTCAACTGAATTTCCTTGGAAACTTCATATAAATCCATTTTCCTAGTTGCAAAGTTCTATGATATTTACCTACTTGTGCATCCCTGAAGGCTTTTTGTACAGCTAGGCCAAGGGTTTGAGAGCAGCAGCCTTTTTCCCTCTGTCACTGGGAGCAGAGATGAAAAAGGTTCCTTTCGGGTCTCCACCCAACAGTCACCTCAAAACTCCAGCTGAAAAACTTTATAATAGAAAAATAACATATTTTTTCCTCCTCTGGCAGTCTAGTTTTTATGTATGTATATATATGGTCAATATTGCATTTCTTAGCAAACCAAAACATGCAATCTTTCTGTACAATAATGGGGAGAGAAATTTATGAATTTCACATGCTTAAATACATTAATAAATAAAACAATCCATTTGTAGTGCCCATGCAGATTTGTTGCTGAGTGGGTTTTATGCTGTAATGCAATTTTTAGTTAGCCTTGAAAGTTAGAGTTTGTTAGAACCCTTAAAGTTTACTGAGTCCTGACTACAATCAAACTCCAGCCATAATCATGCCTCACTGATTCAAGAGATGAGGAAGCAGGTCCTCAAAATAAAAATTCCCTACCTTTTCTCAATTCAAAAGCTGTTTAAATTGCCCTAAGCAACCCAGCACTTTATAGGACAGAATCCAAGGGTTATAAAAAATAACTCATGGATAGCCAGAAAAGGTAGAGGCTACCTGAGTTTTAAAAAGTAAGAGCCAAAAAAAACCCAAAACCCAAACCCCCCAAAACTACCCTTATGCTTAAAGCTGTAACTATATCTATTTACTTGATAGTTCTGCCTAACACTCTACATAGCAACAACCCAAGCATTCTCCTTTCCTTCAAGATGGTATCCAAGTAACGAGGGAAACTAGAGAATTAATAAAAATATAACAGGGATCTGATTTAAGTGTCTCACTTGTGTCAGCTAAAATCATTTCCTTCCACTATACAGAGTGGTTGTGATGTGAGAGCTTTGCTCTAATGAAGGTGGAAACAATATCAGAAAGGAAATAAAGAAAAATTGACTACGGTGACATTTAAGCATAATATTTAAAAGCAGCAATGTGAATTATTGATCTCACCTGTTAATAGCAACTATAAATTTCTTCCAAAACAGTATTTCTGAAAAAAAAAAAACAAACCAAAAAAACCCCAAAAAAACAACTTTCTTTCTTTCCAGTTATCTTGTTGAAATGTTCATTGCAAGGATAAGTTGATCCCAACCTAAAGCAACTTCATAGGTGCAAGGGGATTGAGAACCACAAAGTATCTGGCAGGATAGGGACCTTTGAACTTCAGAACAGCTTTGCCCTGTGAGGTTTGTCGATTAGTTTAACTACAGATTTTCAGGCTTGATGACAGTAAACTGTCACTTAATGCTGCTTTATTTCTTTCACCATTTGTTAACAGGATCCAGGATTACCTTCAAGCACTGGGCGGGGGACACACACACGCACACACACAAAAAAAATTAGTATATTGGTGTGTTTCTTTGAGAAGTGTAGGTAGAGATATGTCAGTTTCTATGGTAACAACAAGACTTTTTTATTACTAACAGAAAAATAGGTGTTGAGATAACCTCTTGTAAATTGTCAGTGCAAAAGTTATTTCTAGTCACAGATACTGCTTTCAATTAATACACATTTAATTTGTAAATAATGGGACAACCTTCTTTAGGAGTTATATGCTTCTCAGGTGTGTAAAGAGAGGTGTTGAGCTTCAGGTATGTATCGGAAAAAATGCTATAATGAGTCAGAGGAAAAGTACTCTGCAAGGAAAGCTTTCTGCTTTCTGTGGGATTCTCATGGTATTATTTTTGTAACATGGTGATTAATTTATTGTTCATCAAAAGAACTCACTGCTGAGTTGAAACATTAAGGAAAGTTCAAGTAAACACGGTGAAACTGCAGCTTGATTCCTAACGATGGTTTTGGTTTTAATATAACATTAAGAAATCCTGGTTTTGGCAGGTCAGTAGCTATCATGACATCCAGACATGCTATTGTCATTATAATGCATATATATATATATATATATAAATATATACATGCAAAATAATGTGACCAGACAAGGCTTCTGTGTGCTGCCTGAATGAGGTACAGGAGTTGCCCATAGAGGAATACCCCAGCTGGGGCAATTCTCCCAGTTAGAGGAAAACCCAAGAAAAGGTCCCCGTGCACATCCTTTTCACAGAAGCTCACATTTTCAGCCAGCTTCACACCTGATGTAGAGGGTCCTGTTTCAACAGCCCACAGCATCAGTAGGAATAGGGGCATGTTTAGACAGAAGAGGGAATGGTTGCGGTACTCTATATTCTCTATAATACAGGTTGCATATCCTTCATAAAATGGGTCAGTCATTCCTATCAACTCTAATTCATGTAAGCAGGGCACGCACGGCTTCAGAGCAGCCCAGGAACGGCAGGTAGGAAGATGACTTAGTGGTTTTCCTGAGCGTTGAGGCTGTAATGTACTGTTTGATTAACAGAGCCCAAAATGTGACCAGGCTTACAGCAATTTTCCTCCTTTTTCAAGCCCATTGATTTGAGAAAGGCTTTGTGCAGGCAACTTTGTAAATGGTAAGGCTAAGGTCTGTAGTGTCTCCAGGGCTGTAACCTGCCACTTCTCACAACCTTACAAATAATAATACCCTGTCCATCCTCTTTTACTTTACAGAACAATATGGTGACTCCTTTGCCTCGTAAGAGAAAGAAGTCCGGCTCGCTAAAATTGAAGCGATGCCAGCTGTTTGGAGCTGCTGGAAACTCTAAACTGAGCAGCCATTACTGCTCAGCAGAAAAATGTTTTTAAAAGTAAGTCTCTGTTTGTGGATGGTACTTATCTGGCCCCATTACAGTGCTCTCTGAACAAATCATAGCTTTCAATGTGATAATCTTCAAGACAGGTAAACATCATTATTTTACAGACATACGACCTCGCAGACACAGAATTGAGAAATTTTTTTGTTTATATTACAAAATTTTATAGGTCATGCCTGCATCCACACTTAATTTTGAAGCCAGATAAAATCCTGAACTTCCGTTAGTCAGGTTAGACCAGTTCTTCCAGCAACACAAGGTCTGCATAGTACAGGTCCACTGCTATCACGCTTGTGTAGACACTCCCGTGTAGCATTACCTGTCCCTCTAAAAAGCAGTTTTTCGTTAACAAGCCCACACATACACTGTGACTTTTGCAGGATTTTCCTAGTTGTACTTTTCAACTTGGAGGTTTAGGATTACAGTCATGATCGGTTTTCCCTTTGAATGCCCCAGTGTGGTTTAGAAATGCTTTTTTTTCTAACTGGGTGAGTTCAGAGTAATCGTCCGTGCAAAGAAACTTGAACTTGAGTATTTGCCTGAACCAATAAAATGAAAAATACACAAACCAATATCTGGACACTTAGAAAAAATACATCAGGAAATGTCAAAGCAAACTTGGAAGCAAAAGAGCAACAGACAGTGGAACTACCATGGCAAATGTATTTGATGGTACTTTTCAAGCCACATGGTACTCAGGTTTTTTAAGAGAATTCATGGAATTTTAAGGAAAGAAAAGCAAATGAAGTGAATTGGAACACCAGTAAGCAAACTAAGATGTCATGCAGCTCCTTCAATAGCAAGCCGAACTCCTTCAAAAGACTGAATAAAAGTTTCCAAAGGATGATGTACAATCAGTCATTGCACTGTGTAGACAATTCCTTGTTCCTAGTATCATCCAGGTTACAGCATCTTGTACTTTCTATTGAGAATGATGGCATGAACTGTAAAACTGTCCTTTCCATGCATCACTAGTGAATGATAAGGACTATTATGAGTTTTTATAATGATCTCTGATGCAAATCACAACAACCAGAATTTTGGCATTTGTTTTTATTTTGTTTGTTTGCTGAACAACGGAGTCTCATTTTGGTAAGTAGACAAGATTTTTTTTTCCCCTTAAAAATGAGATATAATGATTAAATAAGAGGTAAAATGAACAAAAAGAAGCAAATAAAGAGTAGCTCCATGAATATGTACCTCCTCGGTATGATTAATAAAAGTTCATGGCAGTTATTATTGGCCACATACTGCACATTGAGGAAGCATCCTGCTGTCCAGCTCTTCTCCTCACCATCAGCCACATGGGAGTTGGAGAGGTTTTGGTAAGTGCCTTTGTGCTTAGATTTCCTAAACCCTTCTGCCTCCACCTGATGGATTTTCTCTGCTTTGTAAATACTTGCAACCATTTTGTTAAACAACAATCAGCACTCATAAGATTAAGGTTTTGAGCCCACTAACATCTGACCTGATCATAAGTAATTTCCACAGTCTTTTTTTGCCTGACCACCATACTCTCTGCTATTACCTCCTACCTGCACAGAGAATAGCTAAATCATTCTTCACTACTGTCCAGGTCCTTATGAGCCAGAAGAGTGAAAAAGGTAGGCTGAGTCCTTAAGGAACACAGTTAGCGTTGCAACAGCATCTAAATGTTTGTATACACTGACTAGGATAAAATGTCTTTTTGTAGCATTTCAATAACCATTATTGAAGGATCCATCATGCAGCTTCCGAGATTAATGAGTGAAATACCCTAATGATTCACCGATGCTATTTCTGTGCAGGTGCTCAGAAGGTGAAAAGAAAAAGAAAAAAAATCAGTGTCTTCTAAATTGTTACCCCAAGACAGTTCACTGAATCAGTCAGTGACTTTCAGTTCTTTCAGTTCTCTGAAGCAAAACTGTCTTAAAGGTCTTGGGTATCTCAGTGATGTCAACTTTCTCTGTAGTTTTTCCTCAGACCAAACAGATTGACAGAGAGTCATTGAGAGGAGTTGCAGCCTTCCTCCCTCCCTCCCTCACCCCACTGCCTGTGTGCTGCCGCCTGAGTCTCATCCTGCTGCCTTTGCATGGGGAGGCTGGGCTGAGTCCGGTACCCAGCGCTGGGCACGCTGCTTTCCACAGCTCAAAATCCCACCCTTGGGTGGTGGTCCCATTCCTGCGCCACAAACTGCTCGGGCCTCTGTTCGTCAGCCCAGAAGGGACACTCAGCGCCGTGTAGCTGGTCCCTGGGTACCTGTGGCAGCTGCTGACTGTCGGTCCCTGCCTGTATCACCCTCTTTTTGTCAGTGCCATGTGAGCAAGGGGACCTGGGTCTCTGGCTCCAAAGGAGACTGAAAAAGTTCCACCAATCCTTTCCCATCCAAGTGGCTGAGCAATGGTATACTTTATGGTACATACAGTTTTAGATCCAGTTGAATTAGGAATCTGAATGAAAGAAATTGGAAGACCTGACCCAAAGGCCCTGTAGTTCTTGGGAGGAGCAAAGTTTCCTCACGGTGCAAAGCACCTTCCCAGAGATAGCCCCATGACAGCTCCATGCAGAGACGGGGAGAGAGAGAAGGCTGAAGCACCTGTCTGGCATGCCAGAAGGATCACATGCATCCCAAAAAGGCAGAACCCAAGCACACACGACTGCAGAGTTAGCAACTGAAGAAACTTTTGAGAAGAGACACAGTCAGCAAGGCTATATACAAACTGCAGCAGAGATCTAAGCTGACATCTTCAAGCTCTAGACACATCCTTGAACTACTGCAGCAATAGTGCTGAATCTCATAGGACTGAATCTCATAGGACTGTTGAATACAAAGACCTACAAAGGGTGAAAAACTAAGCAAAAAACCAGGTGTGAGGTGCACATGGCTGTGTTTGTCATGAAAGACAAGTGGCAGTGAATAAATGAAACAAATTTTTACGCTGCAAAAGAATCTCCAAAATTTCTCTTGCAAGAATTTTTGTAGTGATTTGAAGACATAATTATCTTTCTTTCATGCTTCTTTGTTTTTTACCTCAAAGCACTTCTTCCATCCTGGAGTTACCTGGGATGGCACTCATATTATTTCCATCTTAGGAACTGGGGTAAACATTAGTACCTGGTCCCAAAAATCCTTCTACACACAGCTAGCTTTACCAGCATGAGTAGTAGTTCTGTTGGCTTGCAGGAGGTTTGACCACAGGTTGCATAAGCATATAGGTAATTTTAACCTGCTGTGAACTGAAAAGATCTACTGATTCTTTTGAGGTTAGCCTACTCGTAATAAAACTGGGTCATAGTCATCTCTTGATCAGCTATGCCATTTAACCTGGTGCATAGTGATCTCATGATAGGATATGCAAAATCTTTTTTTTCTTAAACAGTCATTTGAACACTATATTCGTTAAAGGGAAGTTAGCATGTCATTTTGTTCTCTGGGTCTTCTACCGGACTGAAAATTACACCTTCTTTTCCTCCATTGTCTGAATGCCAAGCTGAGCATGGTTAATGCTGGTATTGCTTTGAATTACGTGCATACTAATCATTACCATCAAAAATGGCAGCATTGTGGAAGCACACAAAGTGGTACACTGCAGGTAAAGATATCACCAAGATGTCAATCATTGCTTAAAGGCATTTGCTGTGGTGATATTTCTGTAAGAAGACCACGGTTCCTCTTTGTGAACGCAAGGAATTTCAAGTGGAGTAGGGAGCCACGGCTTTTCTGCCCCCTTCCAATTGCATTTCACCTGCTCAAAAACCCCTCATGAGATCACGTAGAAACAGCAGTTGGGAAAGGATTTTATGGTGTTTTGGGTTTTTTTTTCTGTTAAGCTACAAAATCTGGGGGCTTCTTCCAGGCAAAACTTCTGACTTTATTGATTCAAAAATAAAGCTTAGGGGTTTTCAAGGATTTCTCAAAATTCTGGTTTCCAAACCAGTGACAGTATTTCTCAGCTGTCATTTTCCAAAAATGTGCTTTCACAACGATTAAGTATCAGGAAATTTCAGCGTTCTGAACTTTGCTAAAACCTGCTTTTAAAATTTAAGCGTGTGCACCGACTGCGTCCCGATGGTTGCACTCCCAAGGAAGACAGTTTCGATGCGCTTCACTTTCAAATCCCACTTGGCGCTTCCCTCGATTCCTTCTTCCCCCCACCCGATCTGTCCTCCTGCGAGAGCCATCTCCTCAAAAAGCCTTGGCATTGAATTCATTTTCTTCCTTCTCTGAAAAGCAGCCTCGGGCCACTGCTGCCTTCAGGAGGTCTCCCCGGGATGGCAGCAATTCGGGGTGCCCGTGCAGGTTAGCGGGTGCACTGCTGGCTGGCAGCGTGGGGGGGCAGGGGGAGCTGGGCTTGCTCCCTTGCAGGCACGAAGCAGTAACCAACAGCAGCAGCGATTTCTTTGCATTAAGCTGACCCAATAAAGAAAATGGATCTCGACTCTGTAATTCAAAGTCAATCAAAAGCCAGCAGAAAAAGGTAGCGGGGATGAAAGAAACCAAATGGCAAACAGATAGAGGTATGAGAGCTATTTTCTTTTGTGATTTGTTAAAATAAGGGGGAGACCAAAGATGTGGTAAATGCAGTGGTGATGAAAACTTCCTCAAAGGCATGACCATGGGCCACTTCTACAGCTCTTACTCAATCAGTTAAAATGTGTCTCAATATGATATCTAAGGAGAGCTCAGTTTTGATTTCTGAAATGTTTTTTTAAATTATCCTGGCAGTTTCAAAGAAAACTTTTTTCTGTCAGAATACCAGCAAGGTTTAAACCAGATTAAGAATAAACCTCCAGAAATGCACTGTTTTCTCTCTAAAATAAAATCAAACAGCTAAATAAAAGAGTAAGGCTTTCTGGGTGCACAGAATTTGACACAAAAAGCATTTGAAAGTATGTCCCAGACCTCAGCATTAGCTCTTGGCTTCTCTGCACAGAAGAAGAAAATTAACCGGTTTAAGAAACGCATATGAAATTTCCCATCTGGCTAACAACATGGATGTTTCTGCTCACTGTGACAATCTGAAAACGCTGCTGAGATGTTTTAAAGTCAGTGTTTATATCTCAAAAGCCAAATCTTCCACAGCTAAGGTGGCCCTCCCCGCTTCCCTAGGTTATAAATTAAGACAATAAAGTACATCTGAAACTCATTTTTAAAGGTGCACAGCCATGTTATATGTGCTTTGATAAGTGCTCTTTAAAATCCATCTTCTTACTCTAACACAAGTATTTAATTTCAAAGTTGGTTTTTTTCCTTCATCAAGGAACATTTAATAATTGGGTTTTAGGCACACACATCTGTTGTTTATATTTACTTGCTAATTAGCTCAGCATTGCTAAATGCAGGTGTCACGTGAAGGTATACTGCTACAATTCTTAACTTTCAAAGGCTTCAGGTACTTTGGAAAAACTGATGATGTTATGACAGACAGGTAAAGAGCACCATAAAGCTGTCTGCTAGATACAGTGTATGCAGAAGCAATTTGCCTTCTAAAACTCTGAACATGATATTCTCTAATATTTCCTGGCAGATCTTCAGTAGCTAGAAAATAAGCATTTCCATATGTAAGAAAATATTCCTTTGAAATGTAGATTTTTCTTTACAAGAAAAGAACACGGAGAGAATTGCATTTTTAAGCTAAGGGTTCATTATTATTTATTTTTATGCTTTGAAAAATGTTGTGCATTTCCCATACAGCACTTAGATGGTAATTGCAATTCTAGTATAAGCTAAATTGCTCTTAACAAACCTGCCAGCTCTCTTTGTCCACTAAGAATAGTCTCTCAATAAACAAATTTTGGCTAATACTTTAGCTCCTCACCAAATACTTGGATTATGTTAAATTTAATATACTCCAGCATACATTACTTCATTTATCTAAAATTTAAAATATATTCACAACATTGTTTCTCTGTTCCACTGCTTTTACAGAGTGTTTTCCCCTTTAAGGAAAGCAGTTTAAAATGGTTGATAGTCATCTCAGTTGCCGCAACCACATGATGCAATCTATTGTCAAATTAGTGGGTGGCAGCAAGTGGAAACAGATTTCACCAGCAATAAAGCCCGTCACATGATTTCATCTGTTCGCAGTCATACAATCTCTTAGTCCCTGCCTCCTGTTTGATCCGAAGGGCCTGTCCACATGGAAGCTGATCTTTGCTATCTTAAACGCGACTGCTAAATAGCAGGGTTTGTCTTTCTGGTTGCCTTTCACTAAGTGGCATTTTGGAAGTGTACAGGGAATGAAACCATTTAGCACAGAAAAGTTTGCACAATTTTAAAAAGTGGGCCAAATGCACAAATGTTTTGCCAAGTCAGAACTAAACTTTAACAAAATAGAAACAAAATATTTGCAAAAAATACTAATTAAAGTCTTATAAAAAGGTATACTTTTAAAAGCAGAGCCTACTGCACATATTTATAACATGTAGATAAAAACTGTATCTGCAGTACGAATAAAATAATCTCTCTCGTATTAAGTTAGCAGTAATCACATATGAATCAGCAAAAAGATGAGGGGGGAGCAAAGGTGAAGGACAGCTTGATATAAAAATAACTACAAACATCATGTAAACGGAACATTAAAATATTTCTAACGAGAAGCATTTTGTTTTTCTTATGGGACAGTGTTGTGAGACTTGACTTTTCATTTTAAGTACCCTTAAAGTCACCATCACAAACCAGAAAGCCGATCAGGTGTTTTTGGTTCTTTCTAAGTTTACAAAATAGCTTCAGCCCTGCCTGGTCCAGTAGAGCCAACAAATTCCAGGTCCAGAGCCAAGGTCTTGGATTTCCACATTCATCTTGTAATGGTAGTACGAGGGAGAGTGGGGAATAGGAAGCATAGACATAACAGTGAAAAGCTTGGTAGAAAACCTTAGTGAGGATGACAGAAGACAGAGGTTTGCCCTACCCCTCTCTATACTGTACCTGAAACCCAACGGAAGCAGTCGCAGGGACTCGGGGACTCTCCCACTATTGTACCGCAGGCATCCTCTATTTCCCAAAAGACTTCTGCAAGAGAGCAATTGTCTTGTGCACTAATAACCTACGGGAAAGACCATTTGTCAAGGAGTGAAAGTTCCCCTCTGACATGTCAACACCAGGGAAACGTGTTTTCTCATAGCCCCCTGCTCAGGGCTCAGCCTTTAACAAAACAATACCGCATAACTAATCGTCTGCGATATTGCTCTACAATAACTATCTATCCCGGTTTGAAATGAGGACAAATGTAGTGTTCTTCAGAAATAGCTCTCGGCACCCTGGACCACCAGCCGAACATTGATTATTCATGAATAATGTGATTCCCACTTAATAGGTTGGTCAGTTAAATTCAACATAAATATTTGTGCTGTCAAATAACATTCAAAAGCCAATGCATACATTTTTCTGGAGAGGTAAATGCCACAGGCTTCATTTTTGGAGAACTGCAAGATAATGTGCAGATCAATAGGATCACCATTTCCCTACCAGCTATGGAAATACAGTGCACAGCACGTGTTTGAATTTCTCAGCCCTTACTCAGATCAGCTTTGACTACAAAAGGAATCTGGCTATAAAATATATCTGACAACACCTAATGCTGCATCCTCTATAAACTCTTTCCATTGAAATTTGGTTCTCTTGCAGTGTAGGAAATTGGGAAGCCTGGAAAACCAGAGAGCTAAATGTGGGTCCAATTCAGCAAAGCTCTGAAGCATGTGCTTAACTTTGCTTGGGTCTTAAACTCCACTAAAGTTAAGCATGTGCTTAGATGTTTTTCACTGCTAAAATGACTTTATTAGTGAAGTAGTTTCACAGACATAAAAAATACAATAAACCTTAGAGATGATATGAGACAGAAGTCCCCAATCTCAGAATTAAAGGCCCTCTTTTTTGTGTATGTAGTCATTCATGTAAACAGATCTGTATTTAATTATATTTCATTTCATTTCAAACATATCTGTATTTCATGTAGTCATTCTTGTAAACAGATCTGCTTGCAAAAAATATTTATGCAAGAAGATCAAGTATTTGCACATCTAAGGACCCATTTTGCATGGGCAAATAGTTGTTTACACATACGGATGAAAAATAAGGATACACAGATATGCAAGCGACTCTGAAATCTTGACACACATTGCTGTACAGGATAAAGCTGGAAGAAAGTCAACAGGCAAGAATTATCCAATTAAAAGTCTGCAGTCATGTATGCATTTGGAATTAGTTCTAAAGGCTCCGCAGAAAGAATCTACTGCAGTAAACATTTCGTCGTCACTAATTCTGTCCAGATCCATTTGAAGTATATACCCTTCTGAAGATTCGTTAATACATTTTGGATTGAGAGGAAAATCAGCAAACAGTTCGGAAAGTTGCCAAAATAAGATTGATCTTGAGGCACGTGTAGTGGAAAAATATCAGGACTTTATTCACTCTCAAGGAAAAAAAACAATCAGAAAAAAAAAAAAAAAACCTGCTGAGGATCTGAGAGCAAAATCTGGCTCTCGGTATTTTAAAACAAAAAAAAAAGAACATGCACTGGTTGCTATAGAGAGAACCTCTTACTTTCAACCACAACTGCAGATGTGGCAGGGTTGAAGTGAATATCTATGTCTGATAATATTTAACAGCTATGTAAAAGATGCATAAAAGTGATCTGTTTTTTTCCCCCAAAAAATTAGATAATTGTGAGTTATGCACTGACTGCCCAAAGGAATATAGGAGCATTCCACAAATAACTGAGACTTAAGTAACCTTAAACAAAACATAACAGTCGGCCAAACAGTAGTGCTTGTTTACAGATAATACGTTAAAACCAGTAAAATAAAACATGCATTAAACAATAGTCAAATGTAAAGAATTTACACATAGTTGCCTGATCTCCCTGTGGGGAAAACCATGAGAGAAAGTCTGCAGTCACTGACGAGAGGCAAAGAGGAGCACATCTCACCGCTCAGTGTAATAAAGAAAGTTCACTGCCAGAGTATCCTCATCTCATTCCCCACCCAGAGCGGGGCCTTTTTTATCATGTTAAGTCCCTCCCGACGTAAATAAAGCTAACTGCACAGGTCTTCCTTAGGACAACAGGTAGTATAGCGCAGATAAAACCTCCCCGCTGTTCGAAGGCGTTAATACTCAATGCTTAGGTCGCAGTACCACCGAGAGGCCACTGAACAAGGCCACATCGTTCTAGATTCAAGGCAAAAATAGGGGAAGTAACAGTCTCTGCCTCAAAGCGTTTAGACTCATTTATATGGCCCCATCAGGCAATTTCTGTACCATTTTCTAGATTTATCTTCTATAGGATGCAGGCCCAAGTTCATTGTCAACGCGCTCTGTTTGCAAGCCATTTTGATGAGGACTTGGGTTCAGCTGCCTTCTTCAGCACCTCTCCAAGCCCCCGTTGGTGCCTGCTGGTGGGTGGGATGTGTGAGTGAGTGGGACCAGAGCCGGGGTGGGCTCCAGAGAGAAGACGCAGTGGACGTGCCATGTGGGCCAAGGAGGGCTGGGTCACGCGTGCAAAGCCACCGCACACAATGATGTGCTCCCCCCGCCAAATAGCGTTGCTCAGGCTAGCAAGGTGAAGACATAAGAGAACACAAATGTGTCTTCATAACTATATCATGAGGAGTAACACCAGGGACAAAGACAGGCCACTAAAGCTAAGAACAATTTTGGCACAAGGAGAAATGGCTATGAAATAGCCAGAGGATTTAGAACCTCTTTCTCAAGCGTCAGCACAGTGAGCTTTCGGAGCAGACAGCCTTTAGAAAGGAAAAAGGAGCAAAATCCTTAGGTGTTTGTAAGACAAAGCACAGTCCATTCATGAAAAGCACGGTGTGCTGTGACCACCTGGAACAGCAGAGGACGGGCCTTGATGAGTAAGATCTCAAGTTTCTAAAGGGTATTTTCTGCAGCACTCATGTGTTTATCATTCTCAGACAACCCAGGATTCACATGATGTTGACAACTGCAATATATTCTTTGTAAATTGCAATTGGATCTTTGAGTCTCCAGACAGTTGAGAAACTAGTTTCTCTCACCTGTTTAATTAACCATGTCATGTTTTCCAAAGAGAATTAATTGTCTCAGTGAAGCAGTAAGAAGACTCAAAGGTTCAAAAGAAAAATAAATACGAGCACACAGCAGAGTAAACATTTATCCAATAAACATTTTCACAGCTGAGTTTGAAACTTCTCATGTTCCAGCTTCTTATATTTTATCATCTCATCCCACTTGGTCCTGGCACCACATCTCTTTAAGATACGCCTCATGGGAAAACACTGCCTTGGTAATCAAAACATTTAGACTGCAAAAGAAATATAAAAAAATTCTCAAGGAAGTTTTATGGTGCAGTGACTGCTCCGAGACCAAATTGCAGCTTTTCCCTGCTTGGTCCTTAAGAATTGATTAATGGAATTGTTTTTATATCAGGCTAACCCTACCCTGATCATATCAAGTTCTGGCAGATATTCCCGCTGAGTAAAAGCCAGTAACTCTCCTGGTGACAAGCACAGGGCATCTTCTTGTTCGCTCTTCTGCCCTTGAGATTGGCTGTTGTTGTTTTCCACAGCCAGAGTTAACCCTAAAAGTCTCAATTTTAACCAAATTGAAACGGCTTTTTTTTTTTTTTTTTGAATTGTTTTTTTTTTTTTTTTTTCCCCCTTTTTTTTTTTTTTTTAGCATTACTCTGAGAATGGAGTAAACAGTTGAACGTGAAAAGGAGAAATGAAAATGATCTTCAGATAGCTGTTCCTACAGTGGAAAGCATTTTTAGCATTCAGCTGTGGTTACATGATGGAAGAAAACCTTTAGGGTATCTGTGAGATGGGTAAAGTGGCAATCATTGAAATGATGATGTTAATCATTGTCAATTCAATCCTGAGAGGGCTGAGGCCCTTTCCAAAGATGCTGAAAGTTTCTAATTCTCTGTAACATGATTCTGCACAGAATGTTAAAGACCAGCATTTAGCATCTAAGCTGAGCAACTTCTTCCTTAAAAAAAAAAAAAAAAGAAATCAGGATAAGTCAGGAAAAATATACATGCATTTCAATGAGAAGAGTTTCAGTTTGGGGGGAAAAAAAGTGTATTCTGTCTTTGGAAATGTCCTCGTCATTTTGCAAGCTTCATACTTATACCCTTGAATATTTCTTAGTCCTTAGAAAAAACTGTTGCAGTACCTGCATTTAGAAGCAGGTTTTAGTGCTGATCTCCTCAAAGGTTTTCTAGCCCTTTAGGTCAGATATTCAAAAAACAGACCAATATACCATAGCTTCAGTGAAGTCAATGGAGATAAGCCATTTATCACAACCAGCTAAAGGTCCCCCTTTGCATATTTCAGCTCTGAAGAGCAGTAAATCTCACAGAAAAAATAGACAGCATGCTGTCAGATAAGTTTATTTTTGAAACCTGATGATATATTAAGTATGGTTTAGATTTTGCATTAGTCAAACAAAAATGAGAAACACCTTCCTTTGGTTTGTTCCATTCTGGTTTGTTCAGAGTAAATCCTAAATGATTAATCAATGCTTTAATAACTCCATGTCTGCATGGCCTTGATCTCATTTTCACTTTTTCTTCCACTTCTGCTTCTGCATCCGCGTGTCTGTATTTAAATCTGCTCCTGTTCTCCCAAACTAGATGGTAAAATTCCTACAGCAGCACTTTTCTGGTTTTCCGAGCAGCAAAGTCTTGGCAGCCCCTGTGCAGACCTGGGTGTCCAGCCCCTCTGAAATCAAGCTCCAGGTGCCAGAGGGCCTCAGCGATGGGGCAGACTAAATATGATACTCTTGAAAGACCCAGCCCTTTCTAATGAACAGAAAACGCAGAATTTATCTTCCTGTGACTAAAGGAAGTCAGATAGTCCAAGGAGCCATCTGATTGTCTTTGCTGAACGCGACGCCAGTGCTTGGAGCAGCTACTGCTCACTGGGACATCTCAAGATGCAGCACAAACATCTCCAAACCAGGCCAGCGGGCAGGGTTGGAGAGAAATGCATTTACCCCATTTGAACCGGGTAGGTACAACTGGCGGTGTGGCTCACCTCCTCGTTTTGACCTGGTGACTGCAAGAAGCGAGACTGTGCTTGCTGCTTGTTGAAAAGGTGCCCGAGGAGACGAAGGCTTTGAGCTTCCTCACCTCCCCTCACTCGCACACCTGCTCCCGGGCAGCCACAGTCTGGCCATCAGTAAAAGCAATAATCTCTGCAGCATGAGAAACAAACAGGCTGCTGAGCCTCGGGTGTACCGGAGAGCCATCGCGAGGAACTGAATAAGTGGGTTTTTTTTTTAAAGATGTGCTTATAAATCATTAAAGCGACATGGTCCAGGCTTGGGGTTTGTTTTGCAAGATAGAATGGGAATTGTAACATCCGTATTTCAAAATACACGCTCACCCTTACGCTCCCATTTCCTGTGGATGGCTTCTAAATTTAACCTTTCATTTCTTGAAGAGTAGTTTCTTATATTTATTTGGTAGAATAAGCAAACAGCTGACTACAGCAAATCCAGGGAGCTCTTTTGAAGCTATCAGCTAACATCAAGATAAGTGCATTTCAAACATCCCCCAGGAACTTTGAAAATACACCACTTACCTGCTACCAGCTGTTTCGCTTACTTTTATTTTAGTGGAGCTGGCCTAGGCTCATCTCAATCCTTTGTGACCCCCCCGCCCCGAAGTCTGAAACCGGCCCCACCTCTGCTGTGCCGAACAGAGTGGGAAAAGGCAGGCTGAGAGGAGCCTGCTGTCAAGTCACTTTAACATTTCCCAATGTGTTTTCGAGGGGCAACGTTATCTCTGACAACTGGTGGCCAGCACGCGAGCACACCAACGATTATCGGAGTGCCCACCTGATGGGAGACCACGATGGACAGTAAGGGCCACTCTCCAAGCAAGTTGGCTGGACAAAAAGGACATCCCAACAGCACACTGTCACGGGCACTGGGGGGTCCAGTTATGGGATTTGCTGCCTCGGGGAATTAGGACAGGTTGCCTGTTGCAGCCTTAGTACACTTGAATTCAGGCTCCAGAGTCACTGCTCGCAGCTGAAGGACGACCTGCAAGAGGTGGGCGATGCAGGCAGGGACACAAGCGAGCCTTGTTCTGAACAGCAAGGCCTTAGCTAAAAGCTGGTCCCCAGAAACGGCAGCAGTAATGAACTAGGGAGACGTGGAGCTCGGCATCCTCTTTAGGGGCTTTTATATAGTGGCTGTGGGAATGGCTCCGGTTCTGATGCTCTAGCGAGGAACGAGGAGGCGCAACCACGTAACACATCACATAACGAAGAGCACATGCAATCCCTGGCAGCAACTGTTGAGGGTTACAGACCTCTTTAATTTGCACCCCCTCCCTAAAATCCCACAAATCAGTGTCTAGGTTGCCTGCAGTGTAACAGTCTGGACCGGATCAATCAGGAGTCCTGTGCCCAGCACGTTGCTCTGAAACACGTGTGGAACCTCACACATCCCCTGTGATGAAATTTAGACCTGACTCTGCTTGCAGTCAGGCTAATCCCTTCATGGTGATGTGTGATGAAGATGCTAGTTACTGCAGTAGCTGAGCAACCAAACCTTAAATATTTCTGTTTTCCCTTCTGGCTGCAGCTTCCTTCAGCAACTGACACAATGCACTGCTTTCTCCGCTGTGGCTACCTTAGTCTTGGCTGTCAGCAGGTAGGGAGGTGACTGCTGATAGATAAGATTTTGGTTCTTGTAGCCATTGTTGCTGGTCACATTGCTTGCCTTTCAGCAAGGGTTTTTTAATCCTTTTTTTTTTTTTTTTTTAATGTGACTTTGAACATGCAGGCAGCATGTTATGAATCATGACATGCCAGTTCCCATTTACCACAAACAAACACCCACATGCCAGAGTGCCGGTACCAAGAGCAACCTCTGATGGCCCTTCACTGCCGCAGATTGCACTTCCAAGATTTGGGATTACCACAAGAAATTAGTGGCAATTCCATTCCGTTAGCAGGAGCTGCAGGACCTTTGAAAATCTCACTGAAGTGCATAAGAGAGTATTTGTAGAAGCTGCAGGACAGGCCCCCATGCTTGCAAGCGCTGGCCTGAACAAGTAGGGTTAACGCAAGCTCTCTTGGTAAATCTGGCGCCGGTGTTTATGCCAAGGGTTTCGGAGGGTGGCGAGTCTGGGGAAGGGAGGGGCTTTCCACATTGGTAGGCCCATCTGAGAACTTTTTAATCCTTATTACTGTTACACTTTTCTATGCCTGCCAGCCCGCAAGAAGGTTTGAAAGTCAGCCTGACCTCTTGTGTGTCTGATCTAGATCCAACAGGGAATGAGATCAGGGAGCTGTGAGAAGCAAGCTTAATGGGGAGACTGCTGCAAATGTAGCAAAACAAATAATAGAGGCTAGAGGTTTTTTGTTGTAGAAAATACAGTGCTATGGCTTTTGGGTGCCAAGAGGCAGTTCTTTTAATAGCTACATTCTTTGTAATGCTGATGAGTGGCAATATAGAAAGATGAAAGTAGGAGGGCATTGTATTATAGTCTTACATATATTATGCCACAAAGAAAATGCGGTTGCTGGGTGGGGATTCTTCGCCCTCCTCCTGCTGAGCTATTCATACAAACTCTCCTCTGTGGATGGCAATCCCCATTCCATCTCTCCTAAATCCCAAGGGGTTTGCCAACTGACTTTCAATTTTTCAAGTGGAAATCGCAGGACTGAATGGTGCATTGAAGTATTTCCTCCTACACCTCACAGCTCCTGTAGGAAGTGAGCAGACATTTTTTTCCAAAAGATGTATGCCATCTCCTGGGAACAGTAGAAACTGCAAGCCCCTTGTATGGAAACCCCTCGTAAATTGTATTTTTCTCTTCTCTGAGGGCATTATACAACCACCAGCATAAGGTCTGCATAGCTAGGACTACCCTCCATTTCTAAATCTGTTGAACTGTCCACATTTTACACTGGCAAAACTCAAAATACGCTGAAAATATCATCATTTACTTTGTGTATCAGAAGATTTGGATGTATGCCAAATAGTATGACAAGATAAGATTTGCCAATACATAATACCAATCAGTTACAAAGTGGTGGTGGAACTTACCGTACACTGATGCGATGTTTTAACGCAAAGGTACGAACGCTGAAATACAGCCCACGGTGTAGCTCTGATTTTGTCCTACAGGACAAGTGTAAGAGGCGGAAGAAAAATATCAGAGATTTCCTTCATAAAGCATCTTGCATGCTGATTCTTCAGCACACAAGATATGTTTCTCTTAATTCATAAACTGCAACTTGGATGCGTCAAGCCACAGACTCATCTCCTCATCACCCCTAGGCTTTTTATTTGCTACTAACATGTCATTAAGATTTCCCCTGTCAAGAAGACATAATGGGGAATAAAATCCATGGATACAAAGAAATATATTTTTGCATTTTGAATTAATAGATGTATACATGGATGAATCCTTTGTCTTTGAACTGGCCCTTAAAACAACCTAGTTACTTCATGTGGATAGGTCCTTGAAATAATGTATGTAAGCATGGATTCATACATAAAATATTTTTTTTGGGGGGGTGATGTGTATTAAATATAGCTGCAAAAATCATAAAAATAACTTTGTTTTCATTAAGGTGGAACAATATCTACTTTTAAATAATTAGGGATTACACACTCTATGGACATTCAATCTGCTTTTATCTGGTAAACACTATATTTTATAATCTTAAATTTCTTTATCATTTTCTATTTCTTCCAAAGACCTGAAGGACTTTGGATAAGAACAGAAATGGGAATCTTTTTAGCAAAAAATATCATCTGACAATACCAGCAGCTTTATATAATGGCATCAAAAAGTAAGTAAACAGCCTTCAAACAGAATTTATAAATGTAATTTATAAACTATTGTCATTGTTCATCCTAGTAATTTCCTGAGAGACACCAAGTTTCAGTGGGAGATTGGGTTTAATGAAACTTAAGTGTAAATTGCTGGTACGATCAGAGGTCACTCTCATTCTGTAACCCACTGTCACAGGCGTGTAACGTCTTTTGGCTGATTTAGTAATGCACGTGCACCCTCGTATACACCTTCTCTGCTAAGGAAAGCAAATGCTTGTGAAACATGGTCTTCAGTTTGAACTTAAAGGACTACAAAAGAGAAACCAGCAATGACTCAGGAACAAGAGATGACCGTGTCAGGCATCCACACTGACTAGTGGCTGAGCTTCAGCAGAGGTCATGTCTTAACAACCTGAAGTCAAGTCAGGATACTCCAGTCCTCGCCACCAAATTCCCAGCTTCACAGGCATTTCCCTTTGTGGTTTGTCGTCCTGGGATCTGCCGAGTGTCTCTGGCTGCCATTTGGGCTGTCCTCACCTGCGTGGAGGGGGCAAGGGGAAGGGCAGGAGAAGGTAGGAGGAGGTCCCTCGCTGAAAGGAAATAGTCTTTTCCTCAGGGTGGATCACCACCCACCTACACAGAAGTTTTAATAGACCATTCTCTTTAATTTACGTCCAGCTGATTGACTAATAAAATAAATTCTAAAGCTCTAAACCACAAATATATTTATTTTGCAGCCTTCACAATAGTTGCTGCCCTGCGAAGTGGAAGCAGAACTTTACCAGATCATCATCTAGAGACAGGGACCCACGTCCCCTTCAGCCGAGCTGGGGCTGCTCGACCCCCCGCGCCAGCCCCCAACCACCAACACAAACTTCTACCGCTTAACCACCAGCTCAGTGAAATCCCTTTGGTGGACTTGCAGGTATGGAGGTATAAAGTACTCACACCAGCATGGCTTAAATTTTCAGGGAGCAAGAGGGTAAGAAGTCTGCGTAAACAGGAATCTCTCTAAATTTCAGAATGCATCATCTCAATAATAGTAATAGAAAAATCACTACTTAAGTCAAAAAACTTTAAGCGATACAAACCCCTATAAATCCAGACTTACACCAAGATATTTAAGTTTGAGCATCCAGAGCTGCACCATAGGTAGGTGCCCAAAGAGGAGGTACTTGGCTTGCCTAGAAGCTGCGGATCTCCTCAATGTCCATGGCAACTGTGCGTTTCTCACAGTTTTGAAAATCTTATCATTTTCATTTAAGCACCTTAAGTATGGTGTGAGGAGCCTGCCTGTAGGAATCAACACTGTCAAGGTCTGGGCTCACACACGGGAGTACCCTGCCGGCTGCCTGCTTATTCTGGCAAGGTGTGGAGAAAATTAATGGAAAGTTAGTACCGTCTAAGTGGATTTCTGCAATGTGTTTGCTATGTGCAGTGAGCATTTACTTGTCTTTCGAGACCATTAATTTTATGTACGTGGAACAGTTAGCTGAGACAAACCACTCTTTTATAAACCATCAGCGCGACACAGGACACTGTTCCACGGATTCTCGTTATAACATCTCCATTGTTTGGGATGTCTCAGAAGTAGAATTTTGGAGGGTGGCCAAAACCAGAGGGAGAGTATATTTCTAAAGAGATATTATTGCTACACATACTCTGTCTCTGACCTGGACTTTTCTTTCACTCTCTCTGAAATTACTTTTCTCAACAATGCCTATATTTAGAATTCTAAATCTTTAAAATTAAGAGTCTGTGTTTATGTGGGTGGCTGATGTATCAAATTTAGCATAGACTAAAGAAAGACTATTTTATTTTACCCTGTTTTAATGTAGTTTACTTTAACTTCCCATTTGCAAACTCCGCTTGAGAAAGAAGTAAAACCTCTTTTCTGAAGCTAACTCACTCCTACAGTTAAGATTTGGCTAATCTCTTTGCTCAGAGGATGTAGAATACTCCGGGTTCCCCATGCAGTCGCCTGGAACACAATGAACTTTTTAGGGTGGTTTTACTTCCGAAAATTTATTATGCAACTATCACTACTAGTCCCATCAATCCAGGACTACTAGTGGACTATGCGATCCTAATGTAGTACGTATTAATTTTTGTTACTGAAATAAACAAAGATAACTCTAAATATACGAAGAACTGATGATATGAAGTAAAATGGCACTGTTTTTACAGTGTGTATTCTCAACGGATTTTGAGTCGATGCAGGGACACTGTGCAGCCAACACGCTACAGATGAGCTCTGCTTGGCACTGAAGAGTCACCGTCATTCATGTCCCCACACCAATCCTCCCGTACTGTATCCCTGACCAACGGAAAGATACAAATATCAAATAAGCTTAAAAAGTGTTTTAAAGTTGAAAAATAAAATCCAGAGTGAACTTTGAAATATTAGAAAATAGAAAATTAGGAGAAAGCCCTCTGACTTTATATCTCAGTGATTCAAGATAACAAAAATCGTAGGAGTTTATTAAGACTGAAGCAGTTGGGGGAGTGGTGGTGTTTATTATTTTTCCTCTTCCTGTTTAATCCCACAAGCTGTTGACTGCGGAGTTCAGACTCCCCAGGCTGCTGTTGTAAAAACTGGCAGACGTCATTACAGAAATCTTCCTTCAGTGGACAGCAGCAGTGAAACTTGCCCAACGTTACCCAATAAGGAAGCTTGCGTATCGGTGTCATCAGTGGGAAACGGCAGCAGAGCCCAAGAGAAGGAGGGGGAAGGAAAGTTTGAAAGATTGCAGGCCATTGGGATAGATACAGAGCATGGAAACAAAACATGTTTTATTTATTTCGAAGGTCAGTGCCCTCAGCTGGAACAGAGGTTTTGGAAATGTATTAGAAGAAAAGTTTAATCTATCACAAGCACTAGCTAAAGCATGTTTAAGTTCTGTTTATGAAGCAGTGTAAGTAAATATGGGCAATGGGAGTTAGGAAATCGTAACCACATTTCTCTAGTAGATTGCAGAAATAATAGCAGCCAAAGTTTAGGCATAATACTTTCTGGAAAGAAAAATAAAAATCCAACAAATCTCCATATGTAGTGACCTAGACAACACTCAATTCCCAGGTCAGTTAAAATGCGTATATTGACTGCTATGAACAGTGTTGTAGATTAACTTGACTTAAAACAACTATTTTAATATGCCTTTAGCTTAAACCTAAAATGCCTGTGAAACATAAAGCAGTCAGGCTTGTCACAGAGCAATAAAATAAAAGGCGCTTTCTATCTGGCATGTCTTTGATTTCTTTCTGAACAGCTTGGTTCAGTCAGATAATTCTGTTCATAGTTATATCTATTTAGTCTTGGATTAATGCCATCAAATTCAATAGTATTGTATGGATTTACATTGCTTAAAGGAGAAGAAAATATGTGTATTACATCACTAGAGTTACTCTAGCAGTGCATTTGGCCTAGAACGTGCAGCTAATGCGTTAGATTATTTAACCATTACTGAGATGAGACAAGCACAGGACATAGTCTCAGAGGCCATAATATGGCAAATGTTATATACTTTTTCTTGTCAATATTTCCATATCTGATTTGTCTCTCTTCCCACACAGGTGGGTGGTTATCCTTGCGGCCGCAGTGCATCGCACACACGCAACATACACAGTCGATGCTTAACAGGGTTAGGGAAAGGGCGTTCTTGTGTGCTCAGTATTAAAAGGAGGAAGAGCACTCCAACTCAATGTTTTTGCAGTATTCCTTGCGGAGTCCATTATCCTCTTCTCTGTGCAAGTATGGACATGTTGTGCTTATGTGTTCACACTCACTTTGGGTCTCAGCTGGTTAAAACAATTTATCTGTGGGTTCATGACTCCTACAGCTTATCTAAGTGCATGTGAATCAATGTGAATAATGCAAATGCAACAAACAAAGAACATATCCATAGGTTCTGGACAGTGTGACACAAGCCAGGTCGGCAGCAATAAATTGTTTAAAGAGTGCTGTGTTGGGGAGGTAAGAGAAAAAGCCTCCTCCACTGGAAGCACAAGGTGTCTACTCAATGGCAGCTAGCTTGTCATTAGGAAGATGCTCTTCTTGTGTAGTAGCACTGACCAATATTTTTAAAAGAAATGAATGAAGTAATCTGAAATTAATCTGATGAGTCAGAAGTGGCTGATGAAGCACATCTAATCATACTGCTATTAGATTGCTGGTTGACAGTCACTGCACCTGTGTGCAAGGGTAGGTGCAGTGAAAATAGAAGTGGTCTGGTATTATAATGACAGTACTGAGTTTTCATTGTCTCCCTGTTGAAGGAAATTGGGAAAAAAAAAAAAAGCCTTTAGGGAAAGATGTAAGTTCCAATAAGATAGTACATTACGGACATTCTGTAAGGTAAATTGTCAGTACGAAAAATAGTATGTATGAAAATTGGAAACCCTCGTGTTTACTTGTACGTATGAAAAGAAATAGGTCAGTGACTTCGTTTCCATGGTGACCATTATTGAAATAAAACAAACTGACACCAATGCTGATTTATTTTCCTATTCTGCATCCTTTTTAACAATCACTTTAGTCTGAGATTGCTATTGAATGTAAGCAGAACGTCAGAGTGAACTTTTACAATGTGATCTTCTGAGGTTCATTAATGAAAGAAAGACCTAGAGAAAGATCTGCTTCAGAACAATTTGGCTTTCTGAGCAGGTACCAATTCCTACTATCCTGCAGTAACGCAGCTGACATGCTGTAGAGTAAGAGCTCATTGGGAATTATTAGACAAAACTAGTTTCAACAATGAAAAAAGAAACCGATTCATCAGATCCACAACATTTCCCAGAAGGATGGCAACATTTTCTTCTTTGGAAAATTTTTGTGTGAACAGACTCTTCAGGTCTATATTTTCCAGTCAAAACCAGACACCGAAGGATGGACTTGAGATTCAATAGTTTGGTGACTATGAATCATTCTTGGGTTTGCTGGTGGCCCAGCCTCTGCTTTGAATTAGATAGGTGCTGTAGTTATGGGGGTCTGTGACTTCAGGAAGACGTAGGCATCTAAGCTAGTGACATCTTATGTGCTCCTGAGCGCAGGGGCATTTTAATAGCTTTAATAATCTTGGTCTTACTCTCTGTGATGCTCACTTCCCAAATAAGTAAAGTGGTGATTATAACAGTTTCCTATTTCACAGAGGTTCTGTGAGGTTAAATTCATTAAAGATGTTGAGATGATCCAATAATAGGTTTATATAGACACTCTAGAAAGATAAATCTTGCAGGTTTTCAACATAACCTACCAGACCAAGGATATCAACCTTGTTATCTGACCACAGCACAGAGGAAACAGTAGCGATACCATATTTGTTTGGCAATGTCTGTTGGATATGAATTGTCACAGATATGGAAATAGAGGAAACGAACACGGTACGATAATACTTGTGGCAACAAGATCAATATTTGGGAGAGGTTGAGTGTACAAAGTTTATTTTGTTTCCCAATAATATTGTTTTGATCTGTTACAGTCAATAAATTTATTTAGGCAAGGGAACTAGTAAGGAACATCCCAAATTGGAGTTTTATAGCTTTTATCCTGCATATGATATCGCAGCAATGCTGTTGTTTCTATCAGCACATGTGAGAAAACAAAAGATGAAGGAACGCATAAACACTTTTTAAACCTCAACTTGTACAAGTAAGGAAAGTACAATGAGGTGTGTTTATCAGAAAATGTATGCCTATCTACAAGCGTGCAAGTCTCTAAGGAAACAGAAACATAACTAACTGAAATGACAACTATTAAACAAAGTGAATTTCTCTCTCTCTGTTTTGTATAATGAAGTCTTTGACTTCAGTGGACGCAAGATTGGACTCTAGCTGCTTTCGTTTATAGCAAAAGAAATGATATCCTCCTCAGCTTGAGCCCTGAGCCCAAAATGCCACTTAATTTTTGGTCAGTATGAGATTTTTTATTTTATACCTCCTTTCTTAAAGTCCTTTCAGTGAGTTTCAAGTGGAGATTTGGATGCCGTAAAAGTAAAAAGCAGTGACAGATATTGCTCCTGCTCAGAACTGTACTGATGGTAACCCGGTGCAATCTATTTTTTAATGCTAGTAGTGATTTCCTATACCAGGGTTTTGCCATCAGAAAAATTGTGATAGGGAGTCATGGCTACTAATTATCAGGTACCACAAGGCGTAGGGTGGATGGCTACCAATTGATCACATATTAATTTTTAAATAGAAGAAAGGTTATCTTTTTAAGTTCACTGTATAACAAAGTATACCATTCAAGGGCAGGCCACTCAAGTTACTGAGTTATTCTTCAAATTATTCCATGAGTAAGGTGATAACAAAATCAAGGTAATGAGAAGAGTCCTTTTTCTATCTCAATTCAGTAAAAAGGCCAGTAACTCAATGTCCTGAATGTTTCATGTAATGCTCTGATGGTTATTCTTCTTATCCTACAAGGCCTCTTCTCCCAATCTATTTTTTAAAGATTTACCTCTTCCATTTTAATTCTTTGGGGTAAATGCAGATTCCTGCAAATTCCAGTAATTTTTTCGACAATTAGTTTTACTGCTAATACTAAGCCAGCTCTCTTTCTTAAGGCTTCTGATCTCTTAGTTTTCTCAGGAGAAATCACCTCCCTGATGAGGGAAGAAATTTCCTCCTTGATGTACACATTTCTGAGGGTTATTGCTCTTTCACCCTACTTAGGGTCACTTTTTCCCTCTACATCTGCATCTCTTTCTTCAAAGTTTATATGGAATCCTCTTCTTTGTTTCTATATGTTTTTTTTTTAAAAAAAAGGGGGGGGGGATTGATATAGCTATAAATAGAAGGGAGTTAAGAAAGATCAATCTGTATATCCTTTGCTTGAAACTCAGCCCACAGAAGTCAAAGAGCTAAAATGAATGCTTAGTTCTGATCCGTCTTGTAGCTCTTTACTAAATCCTGCCTTTTGGGCAAGCAAGGACATTCCTTTGAGTTCCCAGTGGCTATTACAGTGATAGAAAACTGTAAATATCTACCATGAATGGATATATTCAAGACAAAATGTCAGAGCAGTGAAGAGAAGCAGATGTCTTCTTATCAGAGATAGCTTCAG
Organism: Aramus guarauna; assembly: GCA_013400195.1. NCBI lineage: Eukaryota > Metazoa > Chordata > Aves > Gruiformes > Aramidae > Aramus > Aramus guarauna. Next base: position 83,263 of record VXBL01008491.1, on the reverse strand, counting down.
AAAGATTAAATCAAATTTGCCATGATACCAACACATGGATGACTCATCAGTGGTCGTTTGCAACTTTAAATATGCAATAAAGTACTAAATTATTTTTGTATAACATCCTTAAGTTCCACAGTTCTTTTTTTATTTAATTGGCTTTTCCAGACTAAGAAAGATAACAAACCTCAGAAGATTTTTTTTTTTCTTCATTATTAAATTCTTTTCTCAAGAAGGAAAAAGGCTTGTGAGCTGAGGAATGTTTCACTTGACTTGAAAACAGATTATTAATACTGTTCAGAGGAGTATAGGGCACAGTAAGTTGAGGAGAAACACTTACAAGCAACCCAACCAAAGTCTTTGAACCACGAAATTGCAGTGGTACCAAGATTTGGCTACTAGTTTTCTGATATGTATATCTGATTTCCACACCTACATAATATCTGTCAGTGAATAAAAATAGGGATACAGATACGTCTACCTTATTGTCAGAAGTCTTAATCTATTGCATAGTGTGGCTTAATATCTCTCTAATTATACTGCACTTTTCATTCTCTAATCACGGGCCTAACTTCTGTAAACAGTGCAGGTATACTCTTTCCCATTGTCAAAATTATCTAGAGGGCAATTTACCTTAAAGAATTCCACACAACTCACCTAGACATATAGAAAGTCATGTTTTATAAGGCATTTTTCCTTCGAAAAAAGCATTTGAGCTACACAAAATGTAGGAAACACATATGATATCCAAGCTATGGAATTTGCCTGCAACAGTGTGCTTTGCGTTGTAGACTTTAAAAGTACAGATGAATTAGGCTCTAGGTAAATGAGATAAGATGCTTTATCTCTGGTAATTTTTGACTATTACAGCGCTCCTCCTCACCCAGAGGAAAAGGAGGCATGCTTTCTTAAACCTTGCTCTCAAATAAACCTTGGCAGTAGCCTGTTATCACAACTACTCTATTTCTATATAAACAGAGCACATACAGAGTAGGTGAGAAGGTATTTAGCAACATTAGGAATATAGGAAAAGCGACCATTTCCACACTTTTGTTCATATTTGGCCAAAACAAACAAAAAAAAACCCCCTTCCTAGTCTTGCTGCAGAAATTGTAGTACAGCCACCTGCGCTCCTCTGAGCACCAGCTGAGCGTAACCAGTACAACATAGGACGATATCTCTTCCCCACCAAGCGTGTTTGAGTAGCCAAGAGTATGTCTAAACTGCTAACAGTGTTTCTGAGCTTCTAGGCCCAGGTATGTCTCTTGACAAGGCATGGACCCCATACCGTGGTGAGACATACGCATGCCTCAGAACCTCCCCTCTCGGTTTTTGGTGCAAAACCCATGTGTCTGGGCCAGAGGGAGCCCCAGGTGTTTGGTGAGCAGCATCTCCAGGGTCTTTCCTGGCAGGAGGTGCCCATTGCTTCAGCTAAGGGCAGCCCTGCGCACCCAGCTCTCTCTGCTTTCCTTTAGGTTTGCCAGGAGAAAGCAGCCCGCAATTCCTCATGCTTTTTCAGCAAATGCCATTAAGAAGGCGGTGAGGTGAATTGCATGCATTTTAACAGCTCCTGTGCTGTAAAGGAATTTTTGATTGAAGGCAGTTTCTAATTTAGGAAAAAAAGCCCAAGTAAACAGCAAACCAAAGGGCATGAGCTCCAGTGTGTGTAAACAGACATAAAACAAATGCTCACTAGGAACACAAATTATGACTACCGAGGTTAATTAATTGCTAAAATTAATTGTATAAGGAGCGCTAAAGTCAGAACTGGTCTTCCTTGAAAAACCCTTGCCACCTCAAACAGATATTAGGTGCTTGGTGTGTAAATTGTTGGATGAGGTACTTTGTCCTTTGTTATGCAGAATATGTTGCCATAACCTATTAATTGCTGAGCAGATCCCAGAAGGAATTATGGACTGCTCCTTCCCACTTTGCAGTGGAACGACACTGTGTGTGCATCTACATAATTTTAGGTATGCAGATGTACTGAATGCTGAATAATGCAAGTAGTGGTATCTATCATTTTAGAGAGCTTATAAATATGTAGGAGATATTCAGTAACATCAACTGGTTCAAATTATCTGTGCATACACTGATGTTGCTCATTTGGCAACTCTATGTTCTGCTAATCCTACAGTGGCAAATGGGAATCATGTATTTTAGTACTTTAGCAAGGCGTGATGCTTTTTGTCTCATGGGCAAGTAGTTACTCACCTGAGTATTCCTAGTCTGGTCCCAACAAGGCTGAGGTAGGACAAGTTTGGGGTTTTTTTTCTCTTCTGTGAATGTATCTAGAACATCAGCTCATGGGGGGCATAATTCAGTCAGTATGGTGACTTCTTTGCACATGGTTTTCTTTCTTCTGTATGCCTGGTGCCATGTCTCATTTGGGCCTGAGAGTAACAAGCTGAATGCAACGTGGATGACTCACATGGAGCACCAATTGAATTGAAGAATTCTGAGTAAAAAGAAAGACTTGATATGGAAAACCTGAAAATAAATCTGGATGTGTATATACAGCAGATGTGTATGTCTGCTGACTTACGTGATAGTTGGAAAGGAGATGGGGATCCTTTAAATACACTCATGGTAATAGTCAGCACATGAAGCCCAAGGCAAAGAACTAAATGATTTAGCTCAGACACCATTTAGTCAGGGGACAGTGTAGGCCATCTGAATCAAAAACCGTGGGCCTCAAAATCTCTCCAAGACAGTTTGTGTCTGAGACATACAACAGCACTCACTGCCCGAGGCATCGGGGTCCTGGCAAAACAGCTCTAGGACTTCTCCTTTCTGCTCTCCCCTCGGTCCTTGTTTGCACAGAGCAACGACAGGACCTAATCCAAACATGGGCTGCACACCCTCTTGCTGACTGTGGGTCTTCAAATGGCGTTGGAAGAGAGTCCTGTGCGTGGGAACAGCTGAACAGCAAGTGCCAAGTACGATCCTGGCACAATATTGGGAGTTCTGGATCGTTTCTGCCCCAAAACCCCAAGGTACCTGTCAGCAATGCCAACTGTAAGGGTGGTGGTGGGGAAAGAAACAGCGTGTGTCATTCCTTCCTACTGCAACACTTTGCTTTGGTTTTTATTACCGGACTTTACTGTTAAAATTAAGCCAGGAATAAGTAGAAAGATCTTACAAACATTTAAAAGTTCCCTTTAAAAACTTTTCCTCCTTTCTTTTTATCTGAACTTCTAAACAGACAACGCGTCCTGTATTTACAATATTTTTTATTGGGGATCTAAATATGCTTTTTTCAAAACCTAGTTTATTTAGTCTTGGTATATCCTTCTGAAATAAAGAAGAATTGTTCTACAAATAACAAAACTGAAGCACATAAGGGTTTAGTGACCTATTCAGGCAGGGAAGTGCCTGTCGGAGCCATGAAGAGTACTTTTCCTGATTTCTAGCACTCTATCCTAATCAGAACAGCACTCCCTCTCTCTGCATCAAACAAAAAAGCAGAGGACAGGTTTGTTTTAGCTGAAAAAGTGCTTCTATCCACAGAGAGCAGATATCATTTTACTCTGTGTTTGGCTGATCAAACTATATATTACACATGTGCTGTCTCTTCTTTTCCTTCTGATAGATTTCACAGGAGAGCCCAAAATAAATATGTTAAACATAGAAGGCTTTAGAGCAACATTGTCCTGTTTCTTGTGGGAATATTCCAGAACAATCATATACACTGGCAGAATCCTCTGTATACCTTAAAAGCCAGCAATGAAAAATCCTTAGCTGTTTAAAGCTTTTCAGATTCTTTACTGAAAAAAAAAAAAAAAAAAAAAAAAAAAAAAAAAAGAAAAGAAAAGAAAAAAGAAAAAGAGTATTATTGAGGTAAAAGCAGCCACCAATGTGTGACTCACCCACTCACTGTCACATCTGTATTCACACTCCATACTGTCCCTAAAAGCAGGAGCAAGGAGAAGGTCATGCATTCCGGTGTGGTGGCTGCTCATTCAAACTGATACTACACAGAGAAGCCAGTTTACTAATTTTACTGGAATAACAATATTACTGAAAAACGTGATGGTTTTAGCCGGAAAAAGGAGAAGGAATAGAACACAGATACGGCTAACGTACAATTAAAGTGTTTTTGGTAGAATAACACTTTACTGGAACTGCCTGTTTCAGTTGTTCCATTGCTACAATGAAAACTGGGACAATTCCCTCTATATATATCTGAGAATTTTCTACTGCCTTGGTATTGCTAAATCAATAAGAGAGACGATTTATTCCTGGAACTGTGACAGATATTGCTGAATGATAATTTTGTTCCATGTGGGAGAAGGCAGAGAGCACCAAATTTCAGGTATTTCCAATACCCTTGCTGGGACTGGAGACTTCAGGAACTGAACACAGGAGCAAAATCAATTTTTATTTTTTTGACTCCACTCTCTTTTTCTGCAACAAAACCCAAATGCAGAACAGCACCTCTGATTTTACGAGGTATCATATTCTCACATGAGTAACACAGTTCGTGAGACTGGCACGCTCCGCTACAATTTTTAGGGTCGTACCACTGTGGTTCCCGTGGACGTTCAGGTCTGCTGGCAGCAGAGCCTGAAGAAAGCCATGGCAGCCCCACCAACCTCACGATTCTGTGAGCCGTGCCGTCCTCGGGCCCGTTTGATTTCCTCGTTGCTTTTATTTAGGAGGGGGAGAGCTGGAATTACAGCTTCTCATTGCTCAGAATGGCAACTGAGTGAAATCCTTCTGGAGGCGCGTGCAGGGCAAGGCGTAAGGTGGCATTAAGAGATGGCGTTTGCCTTCCTCCAGCGCGTCTCGGAGCTGGGGCTGAGGTGCATCCACTTTGAATTTCTCATTAGCTACCGCACTGCTGCTGTTGTGTTTGGGCTTACAGCGCTGCAGGGAAACATGTTTGATTTAATATTTTTTTAATAAGGTTTGTACCTGCAATATTTAACAGTTTCCCTTCACATCCGTCATTCAAAGAGAGCGTGGCAGCTAGTGTGTAAAATTTAAAGGTGGGTCTGAGCTGAGGAGATCAGAAGTGGGTCAGTTTGCTGATCTGAGTTGGAGGATTTTTGTGGGGGATTTTGGCTTGCACAAATCTGTGATTTCCAAATGAATTTCACATCAAGCAAAAAGATTAGATAGTCAGAATGTCAGATGACATGTATTTCTCTGAAAAGCATGTCGCAGCCATTCAGCTATATGCTGGCCATCTACACGAGGCTGTTCAGAGAACTTTTTCTCAGGTATACTGTCAATGCATCAAAAAAATTTCCATGTAGAATATAAAATAAGCATTTTATATCAAGCTGCCATAACTTTTCTTGTGCTGTGGTAGGTTTCAAGATAAATAACAAAAAGTGGGTGGAAAAGCAGAACCCTACAGTTTTATTAAGCATGAATGACATTAAGTGTTGGCGTAAACCACAGTGTGAGTCAGTGCTGTTAACTGTGATGCATTATGTCCATCTCGTAGTCATATGATAGAGAAGGAATGCTGCTCACAACACACAGAGAAATGACTTGTCTTGGCAGCACCAGCAAACGCACAGCCCCAAGACATTACTGTGTAATAATTTCCCCAGCAAAGGAACAAAAAGTATGACTGAAGCTTTCCCTGACCTTAGAAGTTGAGCCAGTTGGTTAAAGTTGACCTACTTTGGACTTCCATTTTCAACTTCTTTAGCTAATAGGTTTTTTTTGTTCTGTGACACTGGGCTTTTGTTTGTTTTGTGGGAGGTTTTTTTGATTCAGGGAAGAGCAGTAGATCAAGGATAAGGTTTTCAAGCATGGAGGGAGTTAGGTGGAGAAGAATTTTCCTTCGCAGATCACGTTTTCTTATAGCATGTTTATTTGCTAGTGAATTTATCCTAAAGCTGGCAGGCAACACATTTCCTTTATTACTCATCATATATTTTGGTGAATCATAATATCTATGAGTGAATCCTGAAGTAAAGAAGAAAACAGAATTACCATAATGGTTTATGACATCATAGAGGGCCTTAGTCATGGGCCAACTAGGCATTATGCAAACCCCCAAATGCTGATTTTTATTATTTGTTCCTATAGATTTTAAACTTGTTGTGAAGGAATGTGAATGTTATTATTCACTCTTTAACAAAGATAAGGCTTAGGGCAGCCTTCTCTGTATGGTACAAAGTAGCGTTGCCTCCGTTTTTTCCTAACCACTCAAAGCAGCTGCAGGCAGTCAGCTTAGCTACAGCAACAGAGATTTCCACACAGCTATAAAACTCGTTCTCTGGCTAGAGACGGAAGAGTGTTGCATTCCTCATCCATATGGGTGGGACCTCTACAATTATTCAAGGGAATTTCTACACAAGACTACCATTTGGCCTTTGGAAATAGGAAGACTTATGCATTGGGTATGAGACTCGCTTAGTAGCCTCTTGCCTCCCACACGTCCACTCTGGGGCTTCATCTGTCATGGGCAGCTGGCCAGTGACCCTCTAACCAGCTGCACCTGGAGCTGAAGGACGCTGTGGTGGTGTGTTGCATAGTGACCAAGGAGCAAGTTTCTTATTTAAAGGGCACGTCCTTCAGTCATAGTCTCATGCCAATGAATCTCTCTGATTTAAAAAGATTACCATTTTTCCCAACCAACTTAGTTAACTGTAGTACTTTTCTTTCCCATCCTTCCTCCCTAGTTTGTGGTAATCAGAAGCCACTCCAGAAATTTAGACTTATTTAAAAGCTTAATGCATCCCACTGTATAGCAGTGCCTTGATTTTTCCAAACATAGAGGCAGAGCCAGATATAAACCCCAACACCTACCTACCACCGTAAATGCTGGACAAGTAGTGCTTGTTTTAGTGGCAGCAGATTATTATATATTATGTATACGAGGCTGGCATCTGAGCATGAAAATCATGCAGACTGCCGAAATAGGGGGAGGTCTGTCATCCAGCACAAGCACAGAAGCACTGTGAAAAAGAGCAACAATAGTCTCCTTCTTATGGTAATCTGAGTTACCTTGAGCAACACTGGAAGACACTATATAAATATTTCTGTTTGCAGTATACTTCATATGGGCTGGGAGTCTGAGAAGGATTTGGAGCCTGGCCATCAGTTCAGCAACCCTGTGCCAGAAGTGGAGCAAAAGCAACATTAAAGGTGCTTAACTAGTCAAACGACGGTTTCTCTGCATCCTTACCATCCACCTTGCAATTGCTGGCTGGGAGACAAGTATCTTAGTGGGTGCCATTAACAGCTCAAGGTAGAGCAATCACAAGCACCAAGTGTACCCACTTCCCCCAAAGCTGTGTTTCTACAAAAGAAAGTAAATCTACTTCTATTCATAGGGGGCTGCAGTAAGCACAGACGAGCTAGGTCCACGCTTCAGGCCCAGAAGACATGTTTATTTTGTCATAACTATAGATTATACTACTACTTTGGCTACTTAGGCCAGGTCCTGACAGCTTGAGAGTGTAGCGCAGTGCTGTACTGTATAGTAATCTTGTTGTTTCCAGTGGGACAATTTGCTAGCACTAAATCCATATACAATTTTACCGGGTATAAATTCAGAAATCAAAGGATGCAAAACAGTTTATACCATTTGAGGAACTTTTCCAAAATCTTTGCTTTTCTCTAAAATATGTCTAAAGTTATAAAACAGTTAATGCTTTTGCTTAATTCATCTGCAGAGAGAGACATTTCAGTAAGTCTCAACAGAATCACAAATCCAGGATCTTTAGAATAGCGTGGAAAGGGATTGTAGGGAATGGATTTAGAAACACTTTATTTCTAGTGTATCCTTTGCAAGGACGGAGAAAATGGTAAAGAAAAGGGTGCAATGCTTTTCTCCCCAAAAATTAGTTTTGGCCAGTTCCAGCTTTATTTAGCAAGGATACCACGTCTTTTTGTCCTGTGCAGGCTGAACACATTTTATGTGGTTTACGTCCCAAGTTTTCTCAGTCTTCATTCCTATGGTTCATGACATCAGGGATGTTCATCAAATGAATAAGCCTTTGTGTGCCCCAGAGTCTTCTCTAATCTTGTGTATCCTGAATCTCATGAATGAAATAACAAAAACTAGAAAGTAACAGAATACAGTTGTAATGTCTACAAAATAACACATAATTATTTGTCTACATGAAAAAAACCTGCTGTCGTTTCTCTGCTGGCTTCTTAGGCAAAGCTCTCAACTGCATAGATATAGTTTATTTCTTAGGATATAATTTTCTTATAAATTGGTATAGGAATAGTCAACTATGGTAACATTCAGAATAACTTCTTTGAATCAATGGGATAAATTCTACTCTTGTTTAGTTAGATATTAATTCAGCCCTTTACTTCAGTGTTGCAGAGGTCAGAATTTGCCTAAGACTTTGATTTTTTGTCACTCTAAGAATTCATATAGACTAATATATTAATGTAGATGCTAGATTAATTCATCTAGTAATTAAAAATCCATATAGAAATCAAATTTCATTCAAAACCTGACATTAAGTAATGTGTCTGTAAGTTACAACATTTTGTACCTCAGCAATTTTTGAACCTGTTACTCAGACAAAACTGCTTTTCTTTCTTTTCATATGCAGTCTAGCTTTGCAAGGAAATAAGGGTTATGTGATTATGATGGATGTCGTCTTCTTACAACCTTTGATTTCCTTTTGCCAATTTCAGCCCAATTCAATGGCATATAGGTGCAGCGTAGTAGTGCCACAAAAATAGATGGGAATGTATAAACGAGATTCCATTGTTTATGTAGAAACATGGAGCAATTTAGGTTGGAAACGACCCTTGGAGATCACCTGGTCAAACTCTTTTCTCAAAATGTGCCAGCTGAGCTTACTAAGGAACTTGTCCAGTCAAGAGCACAACGTCTGTGGACTGACACTCCACAGCTTCTCTGGGCAACCTGTTCTGGCATTTCACCATCGTCCCTGTGGAAATATTTTTCCAGGAAGGCAAAGGACAGGTATGAACTTTTTAAGCATTAAAAAATCTACAGCAGAAATGAGAGAGCTGCATTATGAATAACCCTACCACAGAAAAAGCTTAGAGTCTGTTGGATCCCTGAAGACGCAGTTGCACAACTCTTCACCAATCAAACTTTGTTAATCTGACTGCTCCCAGAAAAGCATAGGTTTTTTAAGGACTTAAAGTTCAGCAGCAGCATTCTCCTACAGCTTATAAAGGTCCTTGAGCAAGAACAACAGGACTTGGTCATTTAAAATAAGACGTATGACAGAATACTGGGCAGAAAAGTATCCCGCTAGAGCCCTGGAAGGGCTAACACACAGTAACTTAGCGAGGACAGAGGGGTACCAGGTGTCCCTGTGCTCCTCAGCACTCCTCACCACGCAGTACGAGAGGAGACGCAGATCCCGCTGACTCATTATGTCTTCTCCTCATGCAGGCAGGCAAGAGCAGGCAGATAGAGACGAAGGCTGGAGAAAGCTTTGCCCGAATGCCAGCCAGCGTATCGTTGGGGTTTTGCATAGAGGTGTTTACTCTTTCTCTGAACTGCACGGGAGTTGGAAGGGGTTTTCCGAGGGGAATATGCAGTATGTTTCTTCTTGCCCTGAACTGCTTCTGGAGTCCTACGTGTCTCCTCAGCTGGCAGGTCTAAACTTCTGCTGTAGTTGCATCCTAACTCCGTGCAGGTTGAGATCACGTTTCCTATTCTCCTTTCAGCTTTGTGTTTGTGGAAAGAGAAGCACGGCATGTGGCCTGGAAGTGAGGGGAAAGGCACTTATCAGCCTGTTTCCCAGTCCGGAGAACTGGGACAAGCACCACTGCCACACAGCTTAGATGTTGCTTGTGCAACCCTAAGCATATACTTGCTCGCTCTGACAATAAGCGATGCCTATACATTTCACCGATCATTTACACTTTATTTAAACACTCTTTTCTCAGTGAAACATATATATATTAAAAAGGAAATAAAAATTTAAAAAGAACCTGCATGCGGCATTACAGGATGCAGGGGTACAAAATGAAGTACTGTAAAACTCAGTGCTACACTGTAAAACTAAAAAAAGGGGGTTTTAACTCTGAAAAAATAATTCAGTCACTTTAGCTCTGTTCAGTACTGTCTACACCTCTTTCACATACCAAATATAAATTTTAATGCATTATTGTATAATAATCTTAACATAGATACTTGGTGTGGATGAGTTAATGTGGTTGGAAAAAATTTCCCTTTTAGGATCTTCTAACCAGTAAGTGTGTGACCTTACATGTCCTATTTTACACCACCGCTAATTTTTCGCATGCGAGGCTCACATTTGAAGATACACTGTATAGAGACTGACAAGTAATACTTTGTTTTAGGTTTTCAGCAACAAGTACTTTCTTTATTACCAAAGGACATTTCACAGAGTCACTTCAGAGAATGCAAATGAAATCACAGAGTAAATGTCTTTCATCTTACTTCATGTTGGAGGAAAAGTGCAGTCTTTCTAGAAAATATTCTATTTTGGCATCATTTGAAAAGAAAGCTTTAATTAATAGTACGTTCAGTTTTCTGGTGTTGAGTACTATTCAGAAATGTGGGCATCTGCAGCCAGCTAGAGGCCATTAAACATGCTTTTGCGCTCTGTTGACAGGGTTTTGCTTCAGTACAAAAAAAGCTCCAACAAAAGTCTCTCCAGCAGCTACAGAAAAGTGAAAGCGTAGGAGAAGACTAGGAAAGCATGTTAATATATCAGGTAATGCACACAACACAGAATACGAAATTGTGAATCTGTATATACATGCAGTTAAAGGTTTGTGTGAAATGGGAGCGGAGCGGCTCATTTCCTGGTTTGCTGACTGAACAACAAGTTTGCTCCAAAATAAATGTTATGGGGTTGTTATATAGGGGATGCAAAGGCAGAAAGCAAAGTGAAAAACTAAAAAAATCCACCTTGTCTTTTATGTCAGCTCAAATTGCTGATGTGTAATGGCATTTTTCTGAAAACAGAAAGGGGGGTGGGGGGAAAAAAGTGTACACTTCTACATTGCAGCTACTTCAATCCCTGCTGACATTTTGGACTGGCCACCATCAAAACAGGAATACTAAATATACTGTGAACCTGATCTGTAAGGTCCTATTGTCCCTAAATTGGAAGTGACCCATCTAATCCATCAGAAGAGTGAGAATATTCTGAGCATCTGCTGCAGGCACTTGTACAGTTGCATAATCCTCAGGAACGGGATCTTGAAGCGAAGGAAAAAAAAATTTATGTTACGCATTCAAGAATGTGATTTCTAGTTCTTTTTTTTTTTTTTTTTCAAGAAAAAAACCCCAAAACAACCCACAGTCCTGCAACTACCTTGACACTTGACCTTGGTACCCCAGTTCGCCAGGTGTTTCACTGTTTTCCAGCGACACGCTTTATGCACCAGCCCCTGGAAGACTCCCCTGCCGGTTTGATTGATCCCATTAATTCTCATGCATTTGCACGGTGCAGCGCTGGCACACAGTTGCTAGGACGTCTTAGCAGAGCAGCAGTAGCAGCCAGGGATGCATTCACAGGATTGCTGCTTGCGTTGCTATGCCTGCCAACTAGTGGACAGATGAACGGTGAGCCTCTTAATTAGCAGAACCCTTGTTAAGAGCACATTTTCTTCATTTTCTTTCTGCATATGCCTTAGGTTGATACGATACTGGTTCAAATTTTCTTTTCTTTGTATTTTCTATCTTGAAGTTGCTGCCTGTTCCTTGCTACATCTCTTCGATTGAACTTGATGGGAGCTGCAAGTACTTAAATATCTAAAAACCTGGCCATTTATTTAAGTGCCTAGAGGTGGATTCAAGAGTCTATCTTGGAATAGTGATATATATTTTAATGTTTTAATTTTAAATTTCTATAGCACAAAATTCACACAACGTGCAAGATCTAAGCTTAGAAATAAACCCGAGGCCTTTTGATCATCATAGAAATTGTAAAAAATTAGTCTGAAGTGGAACATGTGTAATAACATCAGTCAAGATGGCAGTGTGTCTTCAGAAGTCCTACAGTAAGTCTATCCATGCCATCCATTCTTCACAAAATATTGCATTAAGGCAGGCATAGCTCTTTAGCAACCCAAGGGTCAAAAATAAGACTTAAATTAGTTCCAGCTGGTTCCAGAAATGCTGGCTTACCAGTGGGCCAGCGATGCTGGCGTTGTTGATCTATGTGTTGTGGACAGCTGGCAGCGTGTGCAGAATCACCTTTGGGACTTGCATGGTTTGCTAAATCTGCAACGACCTGCAAATGTGGCTGCAACGACCATAAATGGGAATGTATAGAAAATGGCTGTCTCTCAACTACAGCCTCAAAGCTTCCTTCTCTTCAAGTCTAATCACAGCTTTTAACGCACATGAAGTAAAGAAAAAAACCATAAAGTTGAGTATTTGTCACTGTGAACATTAATGTAAGAGCAGGGGACACTGAGGAGGACAACTGAAGTTTACCAAACTTACCACATGGAAGTCATCACCAAGACCAGTCACTTGCAGAGTGCAAATAATGGCACTGAGAACTATTTGGAGATATTAATTCAACTGATTTAACTGGCACACATAGCCATGCTTGCTAACCTTGCATGCCACTCCTTCACGTGGAGCGGAGACAGGCACCTGCCCGGCTCCCTGCGGTTCTGGCCGTTCAGAGTGGTTGAGAGCAGAAGGTTGTTTTGGTCTTCTCCACAGATAAAGTCCCTGCTGGCTGCTGGCACGTAGCACACACCTGCAGCATTCCAGGGAATGGTAAAAAAAATGTACTTTAGGAAGTACGGAGCAAATCCATCATGGCCAACAGTGATGAAATTCTGATATATCACCACACCTGTTTGGAATAGTTGAAGGATGTGAAGGAGGTGTTTAGGACAGTTTTATGAGCGCGTCTGACTGTGTGAAAACTGAGAAAGTGGCCAGATAAGTATGGATGAGGTGGCTTATTTGGAATGGTCAGATTAGACAGCAACTGGCTGCACTGGAAGCTAACCTACCTAACCAACACCAGATGATGACTTCTTGAGGATATTATTGCCTCTCAAGGTAAATATCTACTGCCTAATTGCCCAGGACCTACCCTAAAATATCACTGGAATTTTTAGTGTTTGGGAGGATACATGGGATGATCGCAGACCATAATGCCTTGCTGGGGATATTTCATTGCCTATGGTGTGAGTACCAAGTCTCTAGAAATATTCATTTCAGGTCGACCATTAAAGTTGTTTGAAAAATGATCCAAGCCATGTGATGTGTATAAAAAAAAATATTGGAGCAAAACGCTGGAATTAGATATCTATGGCAGATGCCTTGTGATTAATTTTGTGACTGCAACAAAATTACTTCAGTTAATGCAGGACTATCCTTTTTGTTTGTACTACATCTACAAATTTTTGTTTTACTTCCTATGGACAAGACTGCCACCTAAACATTTTGAAGGACATTGTTGCACTTTGGTTGTACAATAACTGGAGTTCATAAACCAGTACCTATTTTCCTGGATCCATTTTAGGCAGCACTCAATTCAAATATATGATGAATGCCCCTAGACAAGGAAAGTGTCAGAAATCTCTTCCTGTGATCATACATTGTTGGGTTTTTTTGGGGTTTTTTTTGGACAGCTAACCCCTGAAGCTCTCATTTGAAGTCAATAAGATTCTCCTTGGGNCTACCAGAAAAAAAATAGTATTATGCCTTTAAATCCAACCGGGGCGTGGGGGGGGGGGGGGGGGGGGGGGGAAACCCAAACAAAACCAACAAACAACTATCCCAAAGGAATTTTGTTTTTTAATACAGAAAGTTTGCAAAAATCCAGCAAGCAGCCTCGTCTTTATTCAAGCAAAATGTTTAGTAACATCACAAGAGAACATAAAAGCCATGCAAAGAACAACTGTAAAAATAAGAAACTGACTTATCACAAAGGCGGTTATCTGCCACATGAATTAAAGGAAGCTAAGCATGCCGTTCACGATAACATAGACAACACAGTACTTTCTCATTAAATATTCTTTTAGTGGATCTGCTAGTGGGTGCAGGTGAACACGGCTTTTTCCAGGAATTTCAAATATTTGCAAAAGCTTGAGAGATAAACACGGAGAATTTGAGGAAGAGCATGACTATGAGAATACATGTAGCTGCAGGGTTCTGCTGCTGATCTGCATTTAGAGCAGGTTAAGATTGCTACCCTAGCAGGAAAAAACAGTGCCTTAAGATGTTTTGCTTGAAAAAGTAAAGCGCTCTTGAATGGTTTCATCTCAATGCACAGAGGACCCTATACCCACACTGAGATGGAGATACACTACCAAAACACGCACACCATGTTTCTTTTTCTTTCAGATTTTTTGGATAGAATTTCATTTTCATAAACTGAGATTTATGCTGATTTAAATTACACATGCAAATCTTCCATATGTCAAGACAGGAAAATTTACCACTTATACTCTGTACTTTATATTTCTTTCTCCTGACTAAAGTAATTTTATCAACAATATACAGGCAGCAGGGCAACACTTCATAAGCCAGATGTTTATTGACCTATGTGACCTTCCAAGTGTTTTCCCCCTGATTATTTGTGGTATGAACATAACAGATAACATCTGAAGTAATGTGGGAAAATGGACCTATAAACCCAGTCAGTTTTGATTTTTTCTTTCAGATCATTTTGATTTCATAGGATTTTTGTTTCCTGAAGGTAAGAACTTAAGGTGAAAAAGACCAAGAAAACAATTGATCTGGCCTTCAGAAAGTTCCTAAGTTCCATTGTCGAATGCTGTAAGAGGGCACTGAAAAAAGGACAAAAGGAGAAAAAGATCAGTGATTTGATTCTGCAGGAGAAGTTACATAGCAAAATAGATGCTGTGTATTGTATAATTAACTTTTTAGTACTAAGAAGAGCAATATATTGGCATAGTCATTAAAAATGTTGTATGAAAATAATTATTCTGAACTAAAAAAGCTGGAACACTAATTGGTACAATGGATCTGAAGTTAAAGCTATTACAGAAGAATTTAAGGCACACTGAAGGTTAAAGATGTATAAACAAGCAGAATAACTCTTTGGAGAGTATTTTGCCCAGCAGTAATTAGCTGTGACCAGAAAATTATATTTTTCTTTCTGGATGGCATCTGAAGCCTTCAAGTCTCCTTATATTACACAACCTGAGCAGAAAGTGCAATGAAGAAAAGGAAACACAGAAGGGAAGATGGATGCTCAGGCTCACCTGCTTTTTCTAAACAAGCAGGACAGAGCCTTTGGCTACGAGCTTCCCAGTTGTGAAACAAGCAACTGTCACAGAAATAACTGCAGCACCCACTCCTCTTCCTCTATCCCCAGATAATTTAATGACTCTTCAGTTGGAAACTGTTGGCCACAACACAGCTGATTTAGTGAAACAAATTGTGCGCACCCCTTGTTCTGTTCAGTGCAAAATCACCTGGGTGCTATGAACTATCGTCAGCCAGGATTTAGGGCATCCCAGCGGGTTTTATCCTGAAATGTTCAAGGTAGTGATTACCAGACCTGATTCATCTGTCTCAGCTGAGGAGGAAGCAATCATGAGCAGAAAGATGGTGAGACACAAACATTTCCAATCATGACAGATATTTCTGAATTTGGCACAGCATCACTCATCTTTTCTCAAGAACAGAGAAAGAGGCTGTGGAAAAATTAATGTTATTTTGGTGATGGTTGGTTGCAGGACAGAAGTGTCTAATGAAATTACCCTTCTGCTCTTTGTTCCTACTTCTATTTAAAGAAAAGGAACTTCTGCATAATTTTTCAATGCACAAATTACATTAGTTAAATAAATGACTTGTCAATAATTTGTTTCATACAAAAGACTTGACAGCAAAGCTCTGAACTTTGCTACTACTTAGCAAAAGGAGACTAATCTTATCTAGATACTCGCCACAGAATCAGAGTACTTCACCATCACCAAAACCATCTGCCCTGAAACACTATTATTTTTCATTAACGGAGAACTGAGGATTAGGCTGAACTCTTTAGTTTGCCCTAGGCCTCATGGAAAACTTGTAAATTGATGATGAACAAACTGTCCTGAATGCTATATTCCCTGGGCCAGAGAAGATGCTGCCGATTAATTTCAAAGTGTATACGAAAAATACCACCAGATTTACAAAACCTTGGTTTCCAAGATAGGATTCACTAAATCTAACACTTTACCTTTATTTGGATGCCACAGATACTGTGGTTGAACTCCTGGCCTTCGTTAAAGACAGTGCTAATGACTGCAGTTCCGTTATACATTTTGACTGCTAGTAGGATTTGCTGAGAACTGATTTTTCAGTTCACCGTCAAAATGAACTGCCAGAGCAGAAACTGTCCACTTTTGACCTCATCCAGACCGTGAGAGTAAGTTCAACGTTCAAGGCAGATGAGAGCTGTTCTGAGGTCAGCGGGCACTTGGGTAGGTTACATGAAATGAAGCAGGGAAAACAAGGTGTTGGAGGAAGACTCATGCTCAAGCAGCCTGAGGAGTGATGCGTAGGAGGACTGTGCAAGACTTGGAAGATTCAGATCTGGAAATGTTCAGCTCTTTATACAAAGGGCAACTGAGTAAGATGAAGGGACCGACGGTACAAGCTCCTACATCCTTGCATGCTAAAATCTTTGGGTTTAAGGTATTAGTCTGGATAGATCAGGCTTAAAACGATGTAAACTCAACCTCATTTTTATCGGTTGTTCCTTCTTTCATCTTCAAATGCTTCTGACATATTACCAGTGTTTCTGTCTTTGATACCTAAATTGGATATAAAGAAGCTATATTAAAAAAGCAACAATTTATCTCACTTAATTTCCACAGATCACAGTTACTAATGTTTCTTAAATGAAGCATTACAGAACTTTTCCTGGGGTATGTTGTTTGTAAAGTTCTTTAGCCAATAAAGCTAGGATTGAGAAAGCTTTCAGTGTATAAATAGAAGTAGTAGTTGGAAGTCTTATTTTAGCATTAACATGTTTGAAATTAGATTATAGATAACATGTGGAGGAGTATAAACACAAAGCACTTCTGTTGCTGCGTGTATGTAAGAACGCACGGCCTCTCAGGCTACAGCCTGCCCCAGCAGCACAACAGCAAAACATGGTCGTAATAGGGGTTGGGAAATGCCAGATGGACTCCAGAAAACCGATCTTAAAAAGGATTTAAGTAGCTTATGGGGGAGGGGAAGTGTCTAGTGGATGATAACAGAGATTACAGCGCTGCTTGGTATTGGACAAAGCATTAGGCAGCTCGGGTAGCGTAACTTTACCTGTCAAATTCCAAACGTAGGATGCAGCGCGCGAGTAAGAGACGAACAGTAATTGTATTCATATAGAAAATGTAAAACACTGCTGTGGGAAAACAACCTTTTCTACAACCTCTTTCATGTTTCAGTTTGATGTCAAAGATTTTGAACAACAAAAGGGAAAGGAATCAAAAATTGGACTAAAGCCCATAACATTTACTGAAATGTATATGTAGGGAAATACCAAAGATGCCATACGGGAAGGTTTTGACTAAGGATTAACAAAGCTGCAATGAAAGAAACTGAAAAGAACAAACAAGAAGAAAAAAGAGCATCTTTTGATTTCCTTCAAACCTTCATTACAACGTGATGGGATTTAGATGTCCATATGACATATCTATCTGAATGACAAACATACACACACCCCCTTATTTACATTCTACTTGGGTATTTTGTTTGGAAGAAGAACATAAAATATTATTGAGTGGTGATATGCAAAATACATAAACAAGTAATTAAGTATTCATTTGTACAAGCTGGAATGGTGGTTATAAATTAAGTATTTGTGGATTCCCATCTGTGTGTATTTACTACAAGCTTCCTGAAGAGGGGAAATAATATTTTGTCCATCCCACAAACAATCTACCAAGATGTTTGTCTTGCTGTAACCTCAGAGGACTGAACTCAGCTCTGATACATGTCCAGTCTTTTCAAGAGAGTTACATCTGTCATATGAGGTCTGAATGTTAGATATTCTTCTGAACTTCCTTGCATTTTCCTCTTTGTCCTGTATTGCTTCCTTCATTACAGCGATGTGTATGTAGTGTTTAGTCTTATCCTTGATACAGTTTTCCTCATCTGTTTAGGAAAAAAAAATACTGGACAAGAGTGGTAACAAAATCAGGAATTGTTTGTTTTGGTTTCTTGTTTTGGTTTGTTTGGGTTTTTGGTTTGTTTTTGGTTTTTTTTTTTTTTAACTGTAGCAATGAGACATAATTTAAACAGATGTAAATAAAGCAAAGTTTTAGGGTGCCTCATTGCTTTAGCTCTCTTTTTACAGTCTCCTTTAGTGGGACATTCCTAATGCAGATGAAAGAAAGCAGCTTGCCTCAGGCCACGCTTATGATTTGCCTTTATTTTACCCTCTTTGGCCAGTTTCAGATGTTGTGTATGTACATTTATGGTATACTAGATTGCATAGAGCATTTATGGGCATTATTTTCGTCCACTGCCTCTATTCGATCCACATTTACTCACTATGTCCACCATCAAGTCTATGTCTCACACACTTCAGGTTCACAGGTTGCTTGAAGAAGACCCTTATGTGTTTCATTATGCAGCTTAAATATATACCCCATACCATTTCTCTCCTGAACAATGTAAAGAATTCCCAGAATTTCTCTAAGTAAATGCACCTAATTTGCAAATAGTGGCAATCTCATGCTCTCCCTCCACTGGTGTCAAACGACAGTGGTGGTTTTGACTCCCCAAGCTCCTTCGCAGGTAAGAAAAGAAAATGATAGCTCCATTCTTCAAGACGCAGGGCAGTCTGCAGTACCTCACTCTTCTGGGTCCATCAAATCAAGATGTCCAGAAAGTCTGTTGTAGCGGCCAGCTGCTGGGTGGCGATACGAGGAACACAGTGCAAAGTCTTGTGAAATTCACCTTGAGTCCGTGCTCAGCATCTGGCTCTCAATTTGCTTGAAATGTTTATTGTGTGTACGCTAGGATTATTACTCTTTAAGTCAGCAGTAAAACGAACAGATTTCTAACAGCAATTTGTCTTTTTGTGCATTCGACAAATGTGCTTTCTCTTTTAAACAAGATTCTCTTTTCCCACAATGTTAGAGGTAATATTTATCCCTCCACAATTAAAAGAAACTATATTTGGGCTCTCCACTCCTACAGATTTTTTTTTTCACACACCTATATTCATATTAATGCATTTAGCTTCATCTGTGGTCCCTCTTTATGCATTATATTTTATTTTTAATCAAACCATATATTTAATCACTATTAATCATGTCTTCCCCTGTAACTGCATCAGGCATGCCAATAGCAATTACATTTGATTCATCTCCAATTTAGATTTCTTTTGCAAAATAAGAGTCCTCATCTGTTTCTGCTAAGATCCTTAGAGCGAAGAGCATTTAAGAATTGCCTACTCAACAGGCTGAACATTAACTCAGTATGAAGATATTATCTCATGTTTTAACATATTTTGACTTAACATTTACAATTACATCAAATTTTCAACAAACACAGAATTAAATACTAAAAGCTCATGTTCCTCATTTTGTATGTTTCCCATTTGTGTTTATTGTGGGCTTCACATGTCACAGTTATTTATTTCTCTAGGGTTTTTTTTCTTTAATTTATTCTCTACAGTTTCTTCTCTTGCATTGACCTTCTAAACAGACATACAAAACCAACATACATAAAATGAGTTGCATTTCACAGAACAGGATACATGGTGGTCCTTGCAATTATTCAACATGTCAGAATATTTAAGTAGGAGAGTACAATTAGCCATGTGTTCCTTAAATCTGTCATTTTAGCAAATTTATGTTCATCAAAACCCTTTTTAAACTCTGTGATTAGGGCTACAAGTTATTTAGTATCTTCAGTGTGGCCTCGGAGTCCTTTTAAAGCTTATACTGTCTTCCAGACGGTATCTCTCAAGCACCTTATATGCCTTCATCTATGCTATTACTCGTTAGTTCTTTGCTTTAAGAGTTTTGGTTTATTTCTCCAGTTAGGATATCAGCTTTAGTGTTAGGAAAACCGTGTGCATTGCATTCATTCACAGATGGAGATCTTCAGAAACTGCATGATGTTGCTGAGTCACAGAACCTCAGAACAGTTGAAGTGGGAAGGTCCCTCACTTTGTACAACCTCCCTCCCCTAAAACAGAGGTGACTGGAACAGGTTATTCAGGACTGTGTCCAGTTGACTTTTGAGTATCTCGAAATATAACAACTCCACAACCTCTGTTGAAAACCTCTCCCAAGGTTGAGCTACCCTCACAGCAAAAAAGATTTTCTTGTGTTCAAATGGAGTTTCCTGTATTTCATCTCATCCCATTGCCTCTTGTCCCTTCTCTAGGCACCACTGAGAAGACTCTGGCTCCATATTCTTTACTTCCACCCATTAGGTATTTATACACATTGATATGATTCCCTGGAGCCTTCTGTTCTCCAGTCTAAACAGTCCCAGCTCTCTCAGCTTCTCCTTCTATGTCAGATACTCCAATCCCTTAATCCCCTTTGTAGCCCTTCACTGCACTCACTTCTGTATGCCCATGTCTCACTGTACTGAGAAGCCTGGGACTGGACACAGCACTCCAGTTGTGTTCTCACTGGTGCTCAGTAGAGGGGAACGATCAACCCTCTTGACCTGCTGATAATGCTTTTCTTAATGCATCCTAGGACACTGCTGGCCTTTGTTGCCACAGGAGCGCTTTGCTGGCTCATGGTCAATTTGTCCACCAGCATCCCCAGGTCCTTCTCTGAAAAGCTGCTTTCCAGGCAGTCAGCCCCCAGCATGTACCAGTGCATGGATTATTCTTCCCCAGGGACGGGACTTTGCACATCCCTTTGCTGAACTTCATGAGGTTCCTGTTGTTCCGGTTCTCCAGCCTGTCAAATTCTCCCATGGTGTATCAGCCACTCCTCTCAGTTTTGTATCATCTGCCAACTTGCTGAATATGCACTCTGTTCAATCATGCAGGTCATTAATGAACACTACTAGCCCCAGTAATGAAACCTGGGGTACATCACAGTGATTGGCTTTGAGATGGACTTTGTTCCACAGATCACAACCCTTTCATAAACAGCAGTTCAGCCAGTTTTCAATCCACCTCACTGTTCCATTTAGCTAGCTCATACCAGCTTGCCTACAAGGAGGCTATAGGAGACAACATCAAAAGCCTTACTAAAGTCAAGACAAACCACATCCACTGCTCCTCTCATCCACCAAGCCAGTCATCTCATCAGGGAAGGCTCTCAGGTTAGTTAAGCATGATTTCTCCTCCATAAATCCCTGCTGACTATTCCTAATCACCTTCTCATCCTTCATGTGTTTGGAAATGCTTTCCAGGATTATGTGCTTCATCACCTTCCCAGGGATCAAAGTGACGCTAACTTACCTGTAGCTCCCTGGATCCTCCAACTTACCCTTCTCAAAGAAAAGAATGATCTTTGCTCTCTTCCAGTCCTCAGGAACCTTTCCCAGTTGTCATGACTTTTCCACAATTATTGAGAGTGGCCTTGCAATGACATCGGGTCAGTGAGTCTTTGTGTCAAGCCTGTTGGGCAGTTCTTTTTCTGGCATACCACTTGCTGATCCATCTATAAAAATAATTTTGTGTTTCCTTCATGTTTTCTCCTGCTGAGGTATCTTTTCAGCTTCCAGCTTGGTTTGTAGATTTTTTTCTTATCTCTTGATTCTTTTCTTTATTATTTTGTTAGAAACATGAACTATAGTAAAAGACAAAAGTTTACTATTCAATATCATATACTTTACCATTAAGCGGTCAGTCACCCCTCCTGACACTTGATTAATAAACGTACCCTTAAGTCATTGCCTTCATTCCCATACTTGATGCAAGCATAAAGTAATATTAATAATAAATTGTTTGCCAAGAGTTTTATTTATGGCAATAGTAACTTGACAATATGGTAGGATAGTGGGATGAGGGTGTGTCAACTTTCTGTTAAATCAGGAACTTCTTAGATATAAGTGGTACTTTGATCTGCTACAAAATAATCATTGCTTTGATATGATAGCATCACTATAGTATCTTCTGCCTGGAAGCTTTTATTACAAGTATTTATACTCAGCAGTACGAAATTTTATTTCAAAAGGCACTGTGCTTTCTGTGACCATGACTAGTTCTGTGTATCATATTTGCAGGGTGCTGATAAAAATTTAAAAATGTTTTAGGCAAAAAGAAAAGCTGAACAAAAATGAAATGCAGTTAAATACAGAGCTAGATGGATGCTAGCATTGGTGGACTCAAGCTTTATAGAAATTATGCCCTGTCAGAGTACGTATAGGTCAGTTTGCTGCAACTTTCATCAAAACTAAATAATTACAAACACTCATAATTCTTCCAGCAGTCAAAAATCACAAGAGGTCATCATTTTATGTTTGGCTCTCTCAGTGACTTCAAGAAATTAATATATGGTCTGTTCATTGCACAGAATTAATGAGTAAAATGTAACAGAATATCGGTGTGAAGTCATAAGGCTTTGACATACCAGGAAGGTACCATGGGGAAATGAATTGCCATGTGTCAGCTCCTGTGAAGTAACCATCCATATACACATTCTTCCTCTCCTGCAAATGCAATATAATCATAGG
Source organism: Aramus guarauna (assembly GCA_013400195.1). Taxonomy (NCBI): domain Eukaryota; kingdom Metazoa; phylum Chordata; class Aves; order Gruiformes; family Aramidae; genus Aramus; species Aramus guarauna. The sequence goes on along the minus strand of VXBL01008491.1, from coordinate 60,747 downwards.
GAGTTTTTCTTTCTGTTAAAGGACAGGCTACTTCACTTTTACTTGAGGTAAGAGAATGCGCATAGAAAATTCAACATGGCAATTTACTATCTCCCAAGAATTTGTTCATATTGCCTGTGTATCCATAAGAGTTCAAATGCAAAGGTGCTATTAGGTTTACCTAATCTAATATCCCGCAGATCACTAGCCAGCAAGTTTTACTCAGTAATTTCCAGAGTGATCTCAACAACTTCTTGATCTAGGTTACATATCTAGAAAGACTTCCCACCATAAAGCACACCACTTAAAGACAATTAATTTGAAACACCTCCTAACATGTCATTGATTGTCCATTAAAAACTTAATGTATTTTGCTGAATTGGACCTGAAAACTGCAGGGAATGAAGAATAATAATGTTTCCTCATAAGCTATTTCAAAAGTTAGTTCACTTACTTAATTTCTACTTTGAGTGCTTCTGGTATTATCTTCCAGGTACAACCTCTTTTTTCCTGCTCCTATATAAGTAGAGGAATTACCATAATCAGGCAGATCAAAAATCCATCTAGCCCCATGACAGAAGGTCAGAATGGTTGCTTAGGGAGACAGCAATGGAAACAGATCAAGTGTAGAGCAATCTTTCGCTGGAACATTCTCCGTATTTCCAGGTAGACCCTGCATCAGAGTCTTCTTTTGGGCTACTGTATTTAAAACCGCAGTGAACCTATCCTTCTTAAGGTTGTCCAGTCCCTTTTATTTAACTCCCTCATCCCCCCAGCCAAATACTCAATTATTGTTACAGCTGAGGAGAAAGCTGAGCAGCTGTAGAGCTGGCGTGTTTACCATGCAACCCAGTAAGTTAGTTAGATAGCCTCAGTACAAATGGGGAATGAATGGGTGCTCTATCCTCATTCTGCTCCAGCACTTAGGACTGGGCTAACAGTTACTCCAAAGCAAAGAGGAGAACAATAAACAATAGGTCACAGATCGGTTTTTAAAAATGCAGAATTTTAGTACTTCGGATGCTGAGAATAGATGCTTTCTCTAACTTATAGACAAGCAAAATCAAAAGGGCATAGAAACTAGCTTTTCAACAGACTAACTGGAAGGAGCAAATAAGGGCCCCTTTGGGGAGTGGTAACTAAGGAACTAACTAAATAGGTTGCAATTCAGGAAAATGAGAGAGATGGAGAAGGTCCCCAGGGTGCTGGGAGACTGATTACCGATGCATACATATGAGAGGAGTAGAAACCCAGAAGAAAGCAAGAGATGTCAAGGGCATACCTATGTGAGCAAGACATGCAGGTTTATTTGGAGCAAAATTTCTGGAAAACCAGGCAGCTTTTGATTTTTGAACAAAGAAGCTGCCTCATGGTGATTTTTTTCTACTGTTTCCTAGAAAACGGGATGCTGTGTACATTCTTGTGAATTATGAGGATTGTCACTACCAGACTATTCTCCATTTCTTTTCCTAATGCAGAGAGTCTCTAAATATTGGCTAACCATTCCTACCAAAGACAGTTAATTTGTTCTTTACGTGCAAACCTGAAAAATTTACTTTCCAAGCTTTTATAGAACTGTGATCACAATAATATTTGCATATTTTACAGCACAATAAAACAGATTTTCTGTCTTGAGGTTCCAAAGTGTGATGTGAGATATGAGATTTATATGGAAATGTTAAACCTAGAAGGTTCAGTGTTTGAGTTTTATTAAAAAATGAACCATGATTCAGTTTTTCCAAGGAACTGTTTAAAAATCAATGACACAACTACACCCGTAAAGTGAGAAAAGATCATGATAATATGAATGTATATTAACAGTTTCAGCTGTGATATAACAACTTCCTTTTGCAGTAATTTAATTCTATGTCTTTTTAAAAAGTGTCATGCTAACTGCTTTCAGGAAAAGTTGGCCCCAGTCTGGATACCTTTGGGCAGGTCTCCCAAAATGGTTTACTCTGTCTGAAACATGATTGATAATCTGATTAGCTTTTCCCCTAAACACAATTTTCTTTGGAAAGTGACAACCATGATGTGTCTGAGACAGGCATGGAAAAGTACTCACCCTCTGTCCAGAGAAAACAAGGACAGCTGTAAGCCCACCTTGCCTACCCCCTTACAGGACTAAAACTAAACAGGAAATCTTGGTTTGCTGTTTTAAGATGAAAACCAGGCAGTTTCAAGGAGGTAGTGTCATATTTATATATATCTTTACATTTATATTTATATCAATAAAAAGAGATGTGGAAGTGCCACAAAGCTTTAGTTTCAAGTGCCTTTTGTGTCACACTAAGTCCAAAGTTCTACAGTATCATTTGAAAAGCAGTTGTCTTCTTTCCCCTCCCCATTACTTCTGCTGAGATGCAGTTCCAAAATAACACTCCTCCAGCACTCATAATCCCGATTCTAACTTCACAACTTAATTTTAATTATGGTCACTTCACAGATATTTGTTATTCTGCCAGCATTGTCCCTTAGCTGAAGAGCTCTTTTCTCCCCCTCACATTTTTCTCCACTGCTTATACATGGATGTCATAGTGGCTAGTAAAGTAGGTAAACCACCGGTAGCAAGGTAGAATCAGTCAGTGCTTGTATTTCTGATCAATATTAGTTATTATTTTATTTAATGGTCATGACACAAGCAGCATGAACTGCATTAACGTCACGTATTTGGGAAGCATCAACAATGCAAACCAGGACTGGAATGTCGTATAGATGTGTGTTTTTAAGGAATGGAAAAATACCCATCAAATGAAACGGAACCACTTAAAACACAAGATGCTATGCTTAAAGACTAATAGCAGAAACTTTTGCTCTGAGTCGGGTACTTGTGGTTGACTTATCGATCACACATGAACCAACAGGCAAAGGGGACCCAGAAAACATTAGGAAAGGCACTGCAGAGATACCCTCTGCCATCCCACAGTGGCACTCAAACACTTCAAATCTGAAGGGAGTGCAGAGAAGGACTGGGAGATAAGATAATAAAGAACCTATTGTCTGAGACATTTATTTGTTTAACCTCAATCTGTGTTTTATTTTGTAATTTCCCATGCAATTACAATATTGCAGTGAAGTATTAAATACTTTAAATCTACTGCAAATCGAATGGAAGGATATTGGATGACGAAGTTGTGATTTAATTTTAGTTCTTCTACCCACTACAGTGCTTTTATTTTACTAATTTTCTTCTTCCTCTGTACTTTTGCCAAGTATGGAAATTAGCATGAATCTCCATGTCAGTCTTCTCCTGCTGTGCAAGCCATTTCTAAACACCAGGTTGAACTGCATAAGCAAACCTATCTTCTGCTCCGTGCTGCTGCAGCCAGGCTGCTTCCAAGATGTGAAGTAATTTATGTACAGCTACATCACATTTTAAACAGCACTGTAAATATAAGAACAGTTTAAAGCTTTTATTTTAAAACTCCTCTTAACTGGGCAGAAGAACAGCACTCTAACAGTGTACGTGGAGTCCATTTTTAGAGATTCCTCGTCTCATAAAAAATTCTCAGTGGCTGTGACCGAGCCCTCATAACCAAAACTGTCCTCCAAAAACAGCTTTTAGAATCTATTTGACTTTTCTTTCTTTCACACACCACTGCCTTTCCTCTTAAAGGATCAGAGAGATTTCCCTCTGTCCTTGTGGTGATGATGACTAATCACATCTTGTGCTGTATTGGGAAAAGTATAGCCAGCAAGTCAAATGAAGGGGGTTTTCTCCTTTATTTTGTACTTATGAGACCACATATGATGTACTGCGTTCAGTTTAGGGATTGCCTGTAAAATAAGGACATGGACGTACTGGAAGGAGCCCACTGGAGGGCCGCCAAGATGACTAGGAGGCTGGAATACATCACACAGGAGGAGGTGATGGAGCCCTGTTTGCTCAGCCTGCACAAGGGAAGTCTAATAGGTGCTCTTCTGCTATTATAAGATGACAGGGACAGTTTCTTCTTTGTACACAGTGAAAAAGTAAAAGGCAATGGTTGTAAGTGGCACCAACAGAAATTTTGATTGAATCTTAGAAAAAATGCATTCATTGGGAGAGTGGTCAAACACTGAAACATGTTGCCCATGCAAGTTGTGGAATCTCCACCTTTGATGTTATTCCACACTTGATGGGACAAGGACCTGAGCAACTAGATCTAACTTTAAAGTTGACCCTGCTTTGAGCACAGTATGGACCAGATGACACTGGACTAGAAGTCACTTCCAGTCTAAATTAGTCTGTGCTTCTATCATAATCTGAGTTTGCAATTTTATCTTGACATTGTAATCCTTTGTAAATGTATGAAAGAGTCTACTAGTATTGTTTGCTGTAAAAGACGATGAAGAGATTCTTCCCTCTTAGCATCTTACCTCTTTCCTCTTGGAGAACAAGGTGTTTTGTTTTTTTTTTCCAGGCCTACTCTTGTGACTGGGGTGTTAAAACAGAGACTTCACTCATGTTGACCTGCCTCTCCCTGGTGTTAGTAATAATCTTCAGCCATTTCCTTCCAGAATCTAGATCACTCTGTAAAATGCCATTTGGGGGTGACGGAGAATGCCAAGCTGTCTCCACAGAAGAGACAACAACATGCTCTTATCACAAATAAAACAAACGGCATACTGGGCTGCATTACCAGGTGAGTGGCTAGAAGATAAAGGCAAGTTGTTGTTCCCCTTTTGGTGGTGCTAGCGAGGCCATACCTGGAATATAGTGTCCTGCTTCATCTACTCCTCTCCCTGGCTCCAAAGGGATGTTGAGAAACTGGAGAGTCCAGCAAAGTGGTATGAAGATGGTAAAGAGCCAGAGGCATAGCTCCTCACATATCTGGGGAGAAATCTGTTCGGTTCAGCGAAGAAGACAATATGGCGTGCTCTAATACTGGTCTGCCACCATTTGAAGGGGAAATACAGAGATGACAGAAACTTTTCTTGGTAGTTGCAGATAGTTTTGCAAGAGGAAATAGCAGCAATGTGCAGTGCAAGAAGTTCTAACTGGAACTTAGGAAAAACATCTTCACTAAGAGGGTAGTGCAGCACCGGGACAGAGAGACTGACTTTTGGAGGTTTTCAAGACTCAGGTGGACAAAGCCATTGCTGACCTGATCAGCTATTGAAAAGTCCTCCTTCTGTTAGACAGGTGGACTGGGTGATTTTCAGAGGTCTCTCCAACCAACACGTTTATATTTCTGTAATTCACAGTCTCCTATATCATATTGTTATCTCTCCTGCTGTGTTCCCTGGCTATCTTCACGCACCCCACCCCCCCACCCCCCTTTTCTTAGAAGTAACTCCTGTTCTTTCCAGAAAACAAGTCTTCTCTTTCTGTCTGTTCCTTGCTTGTGCACTTCAGTGATTCAAACCTGTTTTCCAGCTCTGCTCCTCCTCCACTAGTGAACTCTTCCTCCATTTTGACCTGTTGACGTACTTTTTGGGGTCATCCAACTCATTCAAGCATCTCTTCTCTATGTCATCTCATTTAATAGGTGTCTATAAATTTCAAGTGCCTGCACAGCCTCCGCTCTCCTTTCCTTTGCCCTCTATTTTCATATCGCTCTTTCACCAATCCTCCAGCTGCAGCTCTAATCCTCAGATCTTTTCTTCTGTCTGGCAACACTTCATCAGTAGGTAATTTCCATCAGGTACCTATTCAAGGTTAGAAAATATCCTACAGCTTCTGCACCAAGTCCTTTTCATACCTGTTCCATTTTCAATCAGATTTTATGCATTAAAGAAACTGTATTTCTCTGTCCCTTGCCTGGTTTTAATAGACTGTGGAGGTTTTTAGGGATGTGTCATATTGAGTCAACAACAATCTGTGTGGACATGAAAATATATAGTAACCTATGAAGACTATCGAGTTTGTGAAAGATGATTTTGCCTGACCTTTTAAAGACGTGGTGTTTAAATTAGTTCTGTGAGTAAGAGATCAATTCAGATCAAATTTCCCTAAATTTAAAGAGAAAATTGTACTTCCTTCATCTCACCCTATAAAACCATTTATTTTTTTTTAATGCTTTTCATTTCTTCGCTTTTATAGTCCCTGGACTTTCCTCAACATTGGCTACTTCCATTGTTAAATCTCAGCAGTTAACTGCCCATCAGCTGTGATTAAAAGCAGAAAGCTTCAGCTGGCTCAGCCGCACGCTGTCTGTGTTACTCAGCTCCCCTGGAGAAGACTGTAAACTACAAACTGCAGCAAACCACAGATCCCACAGACTCTAACCATGCCAGCTACCACCGACCATTGCAACCTTGTCTTTGATTTGAAATTAAGTGGGAAACTGAGAGAACTTGCCACAACTTTTGGTATTAGTGCCCGAAATTGAGGAGATTTAATGCGACCAGGTATCTAGAACCGATGTAGCTGGTTGAGATGTGGCAACACGTGAGTAAGTGACACAAATTTCTAGTGCTGCAAACTCGATGCTGTGTCATGATTTTCACAGTATTTGGTGATTTTCTTTAATATGCCAGTTCCTAGAGTTAAGACTACAAGAAAACACCAAACTTCACAGATTTTACACATCAAGGAAGGTGACTGCAGTCTTCTGCTCATGGTGTACTTTAAACAAATCTATTTACCTTGAGTCATTCCCGATCTTAGAGATCTATTTATTGAACCGCTTTACTCATGAAAACTGGTAATTATAATATTTGATTTATGCATAGTCTGTTTATCAGAATAAAATAAAATACAAAAGATTCATGCATCACATTGTCCCAATCCATATTTATGGACTTCTATTTTTGGAATAGATGGTTCGATGATAATTCAGATCTAGATAAAACATTTTAAAAGGGAGTCACCTAACCATCATTCCTAGTTTTGTTTACTACGTAATTTTATGTCTCTCTTCACTACCTTTATATTAATAGCCTTGCAATAATTTGCAAAAGCACTAGAATATCACGTCACAACATGGACACTATGTTATTGGTAGAAGCAGGAAGGATTTAGATGAATTGGTGATGCTGAAATGCAGTGGAAGGAAGAGTTTTAGAAACACTTTTTTTTTTTTTTCAGTTGATGGTAGGATATAGCATAACTGAAAAATGATGGGTTTTATTGCTTGCTCATTTAGCTTCACTTTTCTTCTATAAAATCACTCTCTTTGGATTTTTGAAATGCTTGTATTAATTCATATTTACTCCATCCTTTTCATATGTTAGTAAATGCAGCCCTGTGCAATGATACCATCTAATTTTGTGCTGCAGATCTGTTCCAACAGTTGGATACCAAAAGGCCTTTTAAGAATATGCTGTAATAAAAGCTGCCATTTTCTTTCTGTTCTGACTTCTTTATGTTGCCTTACCACCATTTTATGTGCTAATTTTCTCTAAATCTTAGTCTTTGAAATATGCAAACATAATTTCATCACAATAAAGTAAGACAATATCCTATAATATACCGACCACGGGATCCTCAGGGTGATCCTCTTAGGGCCTTGCTCCTTTATCATCAGGATTTGGAAAAACTTACATAAAATTACAAAAAGTGACTCATGAAGGGCGTTAGGGCTGTAACAGAAGCTTTTGTCTGACCTTTTGTGGGCTCGGGGGATTTAAATTAGTTCTGTAAGTAAAGAGCAATTCAGATAAAGATACTTGAATGAATAAATGACTTGGAGGAAAAGGGAACCATTTTATTCAGGTTAAAGCTGAATCCTTTATGCTTTATTTATGCTGAGTTGATTTTCTTTTCCAAGAGAAAAGAATATTTGAGAGGGTAAAAACCCCATCTTTTTTCTCTCATCCAAGATTCACAATCAAAGCACTATAAGAATCAGGAAAAAAAGTGAAATTCAGTGCAAAGGCTAATCAGTTATTTTTCAAGTGTTAGCTGCTTACAAATAGATTTTAAAATTTATGGGGGATTATCTGCTCTTTTTTAGCTAATTTAACATAGGGCACAACAAACAAATCTAGTGATCAGTGGGAAGTAGGAATTAAAAGATTTAAAACAGTGATAATTAACAAATTAAGATAATTCAAATAGGCAATCTTTCCTCACACCTAATCGTTGCCGCACTTTTTCTCTATCAAGTTAATATGGAACCTGGCTATAATTTCACTCAATTCCTATATAACAAGCACAGTTAACTGCACAAGAAAACTAAGCAATGTTTTGCAAAACCTGAAAGTCTTTCAAAACTATCTGTTTTCTGGGATTTTCCGTCAGCCTAGTACCATTGCATAACCAAATCATGTTTTTTTAGGTACAGGTATTAATGACAGCTATAGAAAATATGCTATCCAGTGCCCAAAATTAAGCCCCTCTAATGATAGTTTTAAAATTATATCATCTTCTAAATAAGTAACTGGTATCAAAGACAACAATAGGTGTTGGAGAGAGAAAACGCTGCACAGAAGACTGCTTCTGTATATTAAGAATGACGCAAAGCACTTTAAATTCAGTTGCCTACTCGTAAATTTGCCGTAATGGTCACAGAATTAATTCTAAAGCCTGTAGACTTCTTCAAGATATTTTATGTTACTCTGAGTCCTAAAAAGGTTGGCTGCACTAACAAAATAAATACTACAAGACCAGAAAACCAGAACCAAACTATGAATTTATATCTCTCAAGAATCATAGAATCACAGAATGGTTTGGGTTGGAAGGGACCTCAAAGACCATCTAGTTCCACCCCCTGCCATGGGCAGGGACACCCTCCACTAGACCAGGTTGCCCAAAGCCCCATCCAACCTGGCCTTGAACACTTCCAGGGAGGGGACAGCCACAGCTTCTCTGGGCAACCTGTTCCAGTGCCTCACCACCCTCATAGTCAAGGATTTCTTCCTAATATCTAATCTAAATCTACCCTCTTGTAGTTTAAAGCCATCACCCCTTGTCCTGTCCCTACGCCCCCTGATAAAAAGTCCCTCTCCGGCTTTCTTGTAGCCCCCTTCAGCTACTAGAAGAAATGAAAATGTTCACTAAAACAGGTATTTGAGTTAGGATTTAATTTTAAATGTTTCCTCACCCATAATCACCCATCTTTATCATCTTTATGCCGTTGAAAAGAGTTTGTGGAATACACCAGTGAACCTAAGGCTATGTCTATGGTACTGAATTAAAGAGTGCTTGTGAGCGTTCCCAGACACTGGAATACAACGGCTCCAAAATTATTAGAGCAGTCCCTGGCATGCTTTTGGCCTGTACCAACTAGCAGTCTCCCAAGCAATTCCCAGGCACGGTCTGGGAGTTGGAACATCCTGCAGACCATTACCACCCAAGGATTTGCATCCAGCCACCCTGCTCTGGAGGCTGGCTGTGTTTGTTTACTGCTGTACTTGCGAGCCAGTCCATGCCAGTTGGCTCTGTGCCTGGGAATATTCTTGGAAACGGTTTTGTTTGCTAGTGTAGACATACTCCTATCCCTTTCCCACTAGTGCTGTGGATGAGTAGGAGGCTTCAGGAAAGTAAAGACCAAATCAGTAAAGTTTCATTCAGCTGGAATCACTTTTGATAGTTAAATCCTTAAGGATTTTTTTTTTTTAATTTTTTTTTTTTTGGCAGGCCACCATCCCCCTGTTATTTTAATCCCATTGCAATGAAGATGGCACAGCATTCAGTTAAAGTCAGAAACAGTTTGAGTTGCAGCTTGTTTTTTCTGCATGGATTAATCCCATGCAACAAGTTAGGCTGGAGTTACATTTAAACAGAGAATATGTCAATATTCAGTATTCTAAGTAATCAGAAATAAATGTCCGCCACCTCAAGCCTTGTCCTGGAAGTCAAGAGACGAGAGCATTAATTCTTGCTCCTGCACAGAGTTCCTATCTCACTTTGAGCAAATTGTTTACGGCCCAATCCATCATGTCTAAACTATTAGGCTACAGGATTACGTTTCCTCTCTGCCTCCTGCGCCATCCGTCTAAGCCTGCAGTGAGATGGTGCCCCAAAGCAGACCACCAGCTCTTCCAGTGTTTAAGGCAGCCTCAAATGGAAGAGCCAGGGTCTCACATTTTGCAGGCGGAGTGCTCTAGTCATTAGGATATCATATAGAAGGTATAGCACAACCAAAGTTTACTCGTTCCCTTCCTACTCTTAAGTATTTATTCTCAGAGGAAATCTGGATTCTTATCTTGCAGTCTTGATATAGATACGCAAGTCCCAAACGGAAGGAGTTTTCAGGCAAACCTACGTATTAACAGTACCTTTGAGATAATTTTAAGTGGCTCCTCAGAACATGTTTTTTTGGGGGTCATCGTAACTTTGTCAAGTCTCCAAATTCTGGGCTTTGGATTCCACTCTTGAGTCCAAATCTTATGAAATATAGCTGTGCTGTGCTGAAATTATGGGCACCCAATTGCTGCAACAGCTCTGGCTTTCAGATCCCTGCTGTGTTTACAACTGTCTTGTTACTTGGGGCCAGAGTCTAAGCACCCCGGGGACTGCCTGCATGTTCACCATCACTTTGATTCTCATCTGGAAAATCGAAGTATCTCTCCAAAAAGGAAATCTGAGGCAGAGAGCAGGACTGGCTCATACCTGAGCTCCTGCTCCTCTGGGCCATGCAGACATAGCTCAAGCCATTTGGCTCTTTGAGTTTAAACACAGATTTCAAAGTCAGTAGAAACAAAGCACTGCCTTAATTCCCCGTGTGTAATATGGGGAGCAGCAGAACTTTTCTACCTTACAGGGATTGGGAAGATACTAATTCCCATTTTGGAGTCACTCAAGCAATACATCACGGGAGCCGTACAAAACACGCAGCCAGAAAGATGAAACATCTTTAGTGGTGCAGAGGGGCTGAAGGATACAGGCAGTTACGGATCACCGATTCTCTGGACAGACACACTGTCCTAAATCCTGGTGAATGCTTCTTTATGTGCACCAGCTGAGTATAGCTCAAGGGCAAGGTACTTGCAGCTCTGCCGCAGAGGAGTGGAACAGGGCAGGAGCCAGCGAAGCAGGCTGGGTGCCAGCTGCGTCCCCCAGTGCCAGGGGAATTCTCAGCTGGGAGAAACTGGCTGCCTTCCAGCCTTGCTCCTCTGCATATATATATATATCTGTATATATGTACAGCAGGACTTTTAAAGGAACAGTTTATCTTCCAGATATCTTCTAGTGTGACTCAGAGTTTTGTCTCCTATCTAGTCTAGTATAGAATAAACCTGCAGCTGCTTGATCTGTGATTACCCTCAGCTTTCACATAAACTAGATTTTTGACAAAAATTTCTATGCCTCTGTTATCAGAAAAAAAAAAAAAAAAAAGAAGACTAAATATCTCAGCAGTGTAAAGGCTGGAATACCTGTACTGGAGAAGAAATATAGGTAGGCACTCCAAAGATCTGCAATAACAGAAAATATCATTTTGCACCTAGCACAGAAATACGTGGGTGAAGGTATTGGCTAAAAGCAGAAGGGAAGAAGGAATACCTAAATGGATTTCAGGATAAAAGTAAGTGTTCATTTCTTCCACCCTAAAACCCCCACTACTTTACTACTTACCAGGTGTTTCTAATTTAATTCATTTCATTAACTTCTTACAACTTGTTCAGCCAGCTCTGCAGACAATTGATTTTTATTACTACATGCCTCAGTGACTTTCTACACTAGATTTTTTTCCACTGACTATACAGTTCTTCAAATCTCTTCAAAATTGTATTTAATTTTGTTTCTGTCTTTTCAGAGTTTCGCCTGTCTCTTCAATCAACCTTATCACTTATTTAGCACATTCTTCTATAAGGCAAATATAATATATATTCTATAACATCAAATATTTACATATATGGTTGCTACTCTCAGAGGTGTGATTTCTAAGTTCTTATTATGGTGCTGCTGCTAGTGAAAATTGCTGACAAGACAGAACAATAGCCTGATTATGATATTGTAACTATTTGATATATGTATCGGACATGTGAAACAACAATATTTGGAAAGAAATTTTGAATATTAAAGGAGCTTTTAAGATCCACAACGTGGGGTATGATGTGATGGTGCTGAAACTTCTTAATCAGAGTGTTTTCACCCTAAATTATACAGGCAGAGTTCACACTGACACCTGCTGTTAAGATTGCCTAACTTTTCCCATTATAAGACCATTTTCAATTTCATTGCCTATTTAACTGCGTGGGCTGATCTTTTCTGGGGTAAGTGTCACCTTCTGATTTAAATCAAAGGAAAAAAAAAGAGAGAGTCTGTGTTTCAGAGGAAATGTTTTTGTGATTTTCAAGAATTATGTGGGGGATAACAGCTCGCTTACTTCACATGGACTCTCTTTCAGTTACCTCATTGTAAAAAATCAATTATCTACATCCCTTGAAACAAGAACTTGAAAATCAGCAGAATTTCACTTGCTGAAGTTTCCTAGAAAGGCATCCATACTTGGCCAAGCTACAAGCCCCAGAAAAACCACAGTACACGCTGACATAAGCGGAAGGGTACTGCAATTTTCGTATCCAACTTCTTTGAAGATTCCACTGTATTTTACCTCTGACAAATCGTCAGAAGTGAAAAAAGATGGCTGGGGATGGCAAACACCAACAAAGTAGGAACGATGATGCAAACAGAGGTGTAGCAATGGGGTGCGTGAAACAGAAGAAAGATAGACAAGCTCTGTAAGACAGAAGAAGGATAGACAAGCTTGGTAAGACGTGCAATGCCAGTCAGCACTGAAAAAAGAACAAACATTAACAAGAAAAAAAAGAAGGAAATACTGGGAGGCCAATGGATGTTTAAATGGTGAAGTATTTAAATTACAACTCCAAAGCCTTGATGCTTCTCTGCTCTTTAGTAAATAATTATGAAGTAAACGCTATAATTTTCCATGTCTTTCCATTCATGTGTCCACAAAAATTATCACCCATTTTTGTTATTTCTCTGGTAATAAAACAATGATGAAGTTCTGTAACGACACTCTAGAGAGCCCAGGCAGATAACTCACATGGAAGATGAGCATGCAGTTGTTCTAACCTCCCTCAAGTAAAGTCAGCATCAGGTTTCCGTGCAGCTGACTGCATGCCTGGAAACAGAGTCCAAGCATATGCTATTACAAAATCATTTGTTCTTTTCATAAAAGTGATATTACCTGATTCATGTTACATAAGGGTAAATTAAGGCAGCAATTCTGAAACACCCTTCATAAAATAAATTATATTTTAGATTACTGGCATCCCTAAAATTGTTACCATTGAGTGCTCATCTGCTAAGACCTACATATGAAATTACTGGTTGTTTTTTAATTAGGATAATTTTATATTTTATTCTTCTTCTCATCCCCTCTCAGAGAAATTGGAATCAGGAAGTTTGGGGCTTTAACCCTGAGTTTGTCCCTAGTTTTCTGTATGACTTTTGAATATTCAGCAAATGCATCTGCCTTTACTGTCTATAATGTCTATAAAATAGATACAAGCATATGTGATCTACCAGCAACTTACAGAGCTTTCCACATATACATTGGCAACTAAATTTTGGTCCAGATCGACAGATGCTGAATGTAGCAAAGACTACAATTAACATCAGCAAAAGGCAATCATCAATGTCTGTCTTTGACGTAACACAGCTTGGCATTTACACTTTCCTTCTCCTGTGCTGACCACTCACACAAGCCCAGCATTTTACGGTCATCTGCCACCCAACTAACACTTCGTTAAGTAGAACACCTGCAGTGATTTCAACCATAGCCCATGGTAATTTAGCCACTAATGGTCTACATTAGACTAGCAGTCATAAACTGGTTGGAAACTATCTGGTTGTCTCAGTCTTATGCGGTTTTAAGATAGAAAATAGATGAACAACTGGTTGCTTTTCCTTATTTAAATAAGGAAGAATATTCAAATAAAGATTGATTATGATGCTGACTGATATATTCTTGAGCTGGTATATTTTTCAAATCCTGATAAAGATTATCTTTACAGTAAAAAATTCATTCAAATAGCTGTCCTCCTGATGTCAGTGGGAACTTATAATGGGTTTTGTTTAGTTTAGAGTCCCAGAAGGTAATCCAAAAGTTTAATGGGGAGATGGATTCTGAAATAAATTAAAAGATATAATTTCTATTTCAACAAAATAGTTAAAAGAGAGAAAAAGCATACAGCAGCTGAAAAATTGCAATTGTAAACAAGTATCAAAATAATTGTATTTGGTTAAAAAAAATTACTCAGTCCAGTATTTTGTGTTCAGTTGCGGTCATACGTCTTGCAACAGACGTGCACAGAACTGCTGGGCAGCATTCACTGAGTCTTTGAATGCCCTCAGGGACCAACAGGTGCTATTAAGAGGTATTCTGCTTAGTATCTTAGTATCTTTGTTTTGTTGTTGCTGTTGTTGTTGTTGTTTTATTTTCCTTTGTTATCTTTGACTTTTCCTTCAACTCTCTTTTTTTTTAATTATGATTATAGTGATGATTATTATTTGTTGCCCATAATAATAATTTCATTTCTGCCTTGTTCCTTTTTCTGTAGCTTGCCCCTTGTCATTGAAAACATCTCCTTTCAGCCTAAACAGTTGTAGCTTGAGTAATTTCTCATATGGAAGTTATTCTATGTCTCTGATCATCCTTGTTGACCTTGACTACACCTTCTCCAGCCTCTTGTATTTTTTTGAGGCAGTAGGGAAGGACAAGGCCAGAACTGCACAACATATTACCGATATGGTGAAACCACAGATTTACGTAATGGCAGAGCGACATTCTCTCTTTTGTTCTTCATTCTTCTCCTAATGGCTCCTAACATTTGATTTACTCTTTGGATCACTACTGAGCACTGAGTGATGTTTCTGTGCGACTATATATCATAATTCCCAACTCTCACTCCAGTCAGCTCAGAGCTCATGTAAGAGAAATCAGAATTTCTTTCCCTTATGTACATCACTGTACATTTATCTACACTGAATTTCAGCTGTCATTTTATTGCTCAGTCACTGAGTTTTACTACCTTGAATAAATTAATATCGTCAAAATTGATTACCTCACCACTAACATGCTTTTAAAAGTCATTTATGAGCGTGTTGAACATCAAAGGGCCTAGCATAGATCTTATGGAACCTCATCTCCCACTGCCTTCCACTGTAAAAACTGACCATTTATTCCTGTCTTCTAGCCATTTAACCATACAAGGATCTTCCCTCCCATGACATAGTGCTAAGTTTCCCTAAAAGCCTCTAATAAGACAGTTTTCAAAAGCCTTTTGGAAAAAACAAGTTATGTCAACCACATTACAGTTATCCACATAACTGTTGATAAGTCTTCACAAAAGCCAACATGGCTTGTCTCAAACAGATCATTTTATCAAGATATTCAGTAACTCTGTTCTTACATTTCCTGCTAATCTGCACAGTACAGATGACATGCTTAAAAGTTTTGTAATCCCCCAGGTCTCTTCTCAAAACTTTTTTTTTTTTTTAAAATTGCCTTCAGATTTTTCAACTGTCCTTGGTCCTTGGGTGCCAAGGCAGCTTTGCGCAAGAAGTATCATATTTGAGGAGCCATTCAACTATTTTAGACTCGAATTCCTTTTGAACTGTCTCATGAATGCCACCTTGTCCTGGTGATTTGCTGCTGTTTGTGTTCTCTCCTTGCTCCATAGGTTGTCTTCTGCAGTCACTTCCTTTCCATGTAGGTCCTCTGAGGGGTCTCTCACAAAGATGTTCAGCCTGGAGAAAAGAAGGCTCCGGGGAGATGTAATTGTGGCTTTCCGGTACCTGAAGGTGGCCTACAGGAAAGATGGTGAGGGACTGTTCATCAGGGACAAGGGGTAGTAAGTTTAAACTGAAGGAGAGTTGATTTAGATTAGATGTTAGAAAGAAATTCTTTCCTGTGAGGGTGGTGAGGCACTGGAACAGGTTGCCCAGAGAGGCTGTGGATGTCCCCTCCCTGGAAGTGTTCAAGGCCAGGTTGGATGGGGCTTTGGGCAACCTGGTCTAGTGGAGGGTGTCCCTGCCCATGGCAGGGGGGTTGGAACTGGATGGTCTTTGAGGTGCCTTCCCACCCAAACCATTCTATGGTTCTATGATTCTATGACTTTAGATCAGAACCTGCTTTGTTTCTTGTGCAATGAGCACTGATGCAAATAATTCATTTTGCTCCTCTGCAATGGCCTAACCCTCCTCTGAGTTCTCTCTTTATATCACAATTATCATCCTGGCCCTTCAAACTCCGGCATACTTCCTGCTTTTGTTATATTTGAAGAAAGAGTTATTGTTACTTGTGAATCCTTCTGCTCGATGCTCCTCCAAACTTTTCTCGCTTGTCTTATTGTGCTTTTACAGGTTATCTGGCAAAACTTATGATCCTTTCTAATTTCTTAATATAGACATCAGTTGCTCCTTGCTTTTATGACGCTTGTCACTTGCTGCTCAGCTATGTTGGCTTTCTTCCACCTTTTGTCACACTTTTCTTCATAAGCAGGGTGTGTTGGCCCCATGTTTCCAATGTGGTGACCTAAGTAATTTCCAGGTGAACTAAGAGGGTTTAGTAATTCTCTTTGCTGGCCTTTTTAAATAAGGTGCCTCTTTTACACAGTTCCCCTTTTTTGAGAGCGCCCAACTGTAGTTGTCCCCAGAAAACTACTGAACCAGCTCACAGGCTGCAGACCCTCCTGCGCTCTCCCTAACCAGCCACCCCATCACACACAGTGTTGTGTGATGTACTGGTGATGATCTCTGTCGTATGGTCTGATGTCATATTTGCCCGAACGCTGCAGGTAACTGAGGAGGCCCATGATTATTCTATGTCCTGTTTGGCTGCTTCTTTGATGGCCTTAGGATACTGAAACCAGCATTATCATCTTTGCTGGGCAGTTGTACAAAGGCAATGATACATTTATTTTTTATTTAGGCTTCAAATTTCAGTCCATGTGGACTCATAAGGTTGCTTGATGAAGTGGGGATTTTCTTAATGAGATTCTAACGTTTAAAAAATATATAATACTACATCACCACCAAGAAGGCTTATTTCTACTTCTTCTTTATCACTACATTTTTTTTTTGTTTTGGTGTTACAATATTCCATGGATTATCTTTCTTCTGTCAAGCTTCTAATATGCGTGCTACGCCACTTCTTTCACTTAGGGCTAGACTTGCTTCCCTCATCCTGGATTTCAAATAATTCCTGGTAAATCTAACTCCCTGGTTTTTGCAGCTTCAATACCCAGCTGAGGAGATGGCGTTTGCCTTTGGCACCAGTATTACCATGTTTGCCAAAAGCTCAACACTAGATGTGCTTTAAAATGGGGTTGGTTCCATCATCTATTTCAAGTACGGCGTGTGTGTCCTGACAATCACGTCAGCACAGCCCAGGGTGACCAGCAGTGGGGAGAGGAAAAATCAATGAACGTGGTAGGGAGGGAATTTTTAAGTGAGAACAACCACCAAATATTTCACAATGTGCAGCTACATCCCCAGAAAGACTCTGTATGCAGTAATGCTCCTTCACATGAATTAACATTATAAAAACACAAAACAATTAATTACCTCATATTGTTTGTTATCGTGCAAGTTTCCAAAATTACTACACCGTGAACATGAACATTCAGATAAATACATTGACTTTTAGAAAATGTCAGGCTCAAGTTTAAAACAGAAATACTGTTACCAGATTTTTCTAAGAAATGCAACGTATTTCTGTTGTTCAGGGAAGTATAATTGCTTACTTTCTTACTCTCACCTTCCCTGCAAACACATACCCATTTCTTTTTTTTGCTTTCTCACTGTGGGCTCATTTATATTAATAAATACCTCTCTGTGTGATACAGCGTGACAGACTCTCATCAACAAGTAGCGAAAAGACATGCTTGTGAAATTTTAAAAATCTCTTAGCTACCTATCTAAATAAAGTATGGGTGAGCACTATTTACACTATTTAAGTTACAGCAGATCTCCTGTCTCACTGAATGAAGCTGGAAATCTGTATTTTTTCTTCCTCAGGATCAAAGTATTTAGCTTACATTGCTATTTCAGGGTAACTCTTATGCATAGTTTACCTCTAAAGTCTGCAAGTTTGTTTCCAGTGAAAGTTTTTTTGGAGGAAAAGCAATTCCTGTGCACTTGAGTGGTCAAGCTTCTACAGTCTGTGTAGAATCCAGATACCAGAGCTCTGTAGTGGGTCTAACTACAAGCAAATACAATATGTTTGGACAAATACAAGTAGTGTTGTCCGAATACAAGGATGTTGGGTTTTTTCTATTAAAAAAATCCTTCACATGAAAGGACCGGTTTTCCAAATATAGTCTTCATAGTGAAAAAAAAAAATATGTAAAGTGTAATTTCTACAAATTGAAAGCCTCATTTCAGAAACTGTTTTGCAGGAGAGGTCTTTATATGTGGAGGGCAGAATGAAGTCCTCAGCCTGTACTCTTTGTTTCAACATTTGAAACATGCACGTGTCAGAAACAAGTTTATTCTTGCATATACGTGAAATCATGAACTCACTGTAGACACAAAGATAATATGTTTAGTAACTGGGAATTCTTTACAACAAAATGGATGGAGGAATGCATTTGAAAAGGTGCATCTTGGTCCTTACTTGGTGAGACTACTACCTATTCCAACAGCATCTGGATATACCAAGAAAAGACATGGGAAGTTCACATCTTAGAGGCCTTCTAGGATTTTATATTCTCTCAATAAGACAAGAAAGGTTTGTTTTTGGGGTTTTTTTTTTGTTTGTTTGTTTGTTTTGTTTTGTTTTTGTTTTTGTTTTTTAAATAAAACAACTAAATGCAGTCAAGAATCTGGGGAAGCAACAGACCAGTACATTTCTGAATTATAGAAGATAGCTGAATTGTCTGATTGCCCAATTAAAATCCTTATAAATTAGAAAAGGAATGAAGCTGCAGGAGATTGAATGAAAAGAGGCAAAAGCTCCATGTTGACATTGTGAAGAGATACAGACAAGTGCAATACGGACAACAACTCTCCAACACAGCAGTCTCAGAGATAATTTGGCAGGTAACGTAGGACAAGAACAGAAATATAGCAAAAAGTCTGCCCAGGAACACCCCCACCCCCCATCACTGAAAAAAAATCAAAAAGCAATATGGAGCAAAGACGACAGGCAAAATACAAGATCACATAAAATCGCTTATGGTGTACTATGAAGAAAAATAAGATGATGGATGGACTTTCTGTCTGGGGTCATACACTCATAGCAGAAGAAATTATCATGCCAAAACTTGTAGACAAGGAAAAAGGAAAAAGGAGAGGGAAGAGGTGAGGAAAGAGGAGAGGAGGAAGGGAAGGCGGGGGGGGGAAGGCAACATAAAAGAGAAAACATAAACCTCAGCCTATCATAAGACATCAAGACAAGGCACCATACAAACAGGAAATTAAATGCCAAGTACACAGTAAGGCATCAGTGAACCTAGTAGATTATGAAGACTTACATATTATTACTTGAGAATAGAGAGCAAAATTGCAACCACAAAAAGACAGATTAAAATTATACAATGTATGATCATAAAACCACAAGAAACATGTAATTACCCCCCCCAAAAAAAGGATACACAAAGAAAACACACAGAGAAAGCTTATAGGCTGCAATTTCAGGTAGTACAGACAACACAGAAACTAATGTCACTAAAAGAAATCATGAACCTTATTACAGTAAATTTCTGACAAACGATTTAAAACAGATTAAAAAGCAAACCAAAACAAATACCCCACACCGTCTAGAGCAGGTAATACTCTATGGCATCCCTGCAGCAAAGCTGCTGAAAGATTAGCAGGTTGTGTTTGAAGGACTGGAACGTCTTCCGGGCAGGTAACACCCACAAACAGAAAACACAGGAGTACCTGCGCTACAGGGCGTGCATTACATAAAGAGAAGGGAAATGGGAGCATCAAATGCCATAGAAAAGGCACTAGTCATAGAGCCTCAGACTGATCGATGTGATGGTAATAACTGCACATTTAGGAAAGCCGCACAAGAAAATGGTGATATCGTGCTCAGTTTTAAACGTGGAATGAGCCTTTAAATCCCAGGGAAGGACCCAGCGTAGAAAGACGGCAACGTACTAAACATACACTAGGTCTATCCTAGCTTTTGCTGTTACAGTAAAAGGAGAGAAGACTGCTGCTTTTATTGACATTTCCACATTACTGCAGGTTCTAGGTCAGGTTACGTTCAATAAGCATATAGCTGCTTTTCCTGGCACAGGTTATTTGAATTTGGCGACAGGTATAAGTCAGTCCCAAGTGCATTTACTGTTTTGTGCCTAGACTAGGCAAACGTGTTGGTACAGCTATCGAAACACCTTTCCATGGAGGCCTGGCTAGACTGCGTACAGAGGAGATTGTGATGGCCTTTATTTCTCTCACCTCTGGCTGAACACACAAGTACTTTCCTGTATCAGTATTTCCATCCCTAAAATCATGCTGGGAAAATTGTGATTTTTTTTTTTTTTTTCCTTAAAATGCCATTGCCTAAAGTCAAACCATGATAGAAAAATACATTCATTAGAAGTACATTTGTTTCTAGGTCACAAACATTCAGACATGCAAAAGCTAAACCATGAGAATTCAGGTGTTATACTTATTTAAATGCCACGATTTTAAGCAAATTGTGGAGGAATTTGGCAACCTGGAGTACTACACACCTACAGCTTTAACTCAGGGAAAGTACTGTGCTGCCCCAGCTTGGAAAACATAGAGAGTTGTTACATGACCCGCTTCCTTAAAATAAAAACTGTTGAGCATATTCGAATATTTTTTTTTTTAAAAATATAAAAATGATAAAAATGCAGTTTTATTGGAGAGAGTAATGGACTTATCCTGACTTAAAATTCAGGCTAGAGTCAAAATTTTCAATTAATGGTTTCACTGGTGAATGCAGCAAACAATTTTTGATGCCCTCTTAAAAAAAAAAAAATGGTTGAAACGTAATCTGTCAAATAGAAGAAGTCTGTTCAAATCAACCAAACTCAAAGTGAAGTTAGACAGCTGGCATGGGAACTTTAGCCCAGTTCAACTGTGGCAAAGACAGAAGCAACTGAATATAGTATCTGAGAACAGTAAGGGTCTGACAACTCCCAACAGTAAATACTACTTAGTAATTAGCTTCACTGAAATGGTTCATTGGATTTCATCAGTTTGCCTTAAAATTTAGTAGCACGTCTAGTACTACTACTTGGTAGTAAAACTTAGAATCCCATTTGTTCTGTGGCCTTGTGTTAACCTTACTCTGTCGCTATATTCTTCATCTGTAGATAAAAACTAAGCATAACTCTTAATGTGGCATATTGTAAGGACTGACGCTATAGCTGCTTTTCTTCCTAGAAGTTAGTGATACCAGGTAAGATTCATGAAAGAAAGAGTTAAAGGCCAACCATCTAGCACTCTCTGTATTACGTTACAGATTCCATCTCGGGAACAGACACGAGTTACCTTTGCATGGACAGCAGAGCACGAGTAATGGTCTGCTAGGCTTTCACCTGAGAAGGCAGTGGGTTGCAATGCCAGGGCACACCCCGAAACTGCTAAGTTTCCTGTGCAGCATCTCTAGAGTAATGCCAGAGGCTTTAGAGAAAGACTGTTATTTTATTATTTAGAAAATATAACAAAATTAAAATATTTCAGAATATCAGCACCTCTGCAAATGTAGACAATAGATTGACTAACAAGTAGAGTAATAGTTTTAGCTGTGCATGCAGTACTTTTCTTCCAGAAGTTGCAAAGTGCAGTTGAAAAACATTATGTCAATCACGTAGTCAAAGAAAGGCAATTACACAGAGATTAAGCAGCTTCAATAGATTGAAAGGGGCTGTAAAGAGTATTTTAAGCATATGATTTACCACTGGATTTCCTTATTAATAAAAGGTTATTTTCATAAGCTCTTCAATACCTACTCCATATACCTTTTATAAAGTGTTATTTGTCTCCCAGTACCACAGGCTCCTCGAGGATCTGAAGTAAATCTGATGACTTTCACAGAATGGTTTGAGTTGGAAGGGACCTTAAAGATCATCTAGTTCCAACAGGGGACACCCTCCACTAGACCAGGTGGCCCAAAGCCCCATCCAGCCTGGCCTTGAACACTGCCAGGGATGGGGCTGCCACAGCTTCTCTGGGCAACCTCTTCCAGTGCCTCACCACCCTCACAGGAAAGAATTTCTTCCTAATATCTGATCTAAATCTCCCCTCTTTTAGTTTAAGGCCATTCCCCCTTGTCCTATCACTCCACACCCTTGTAAACAGTTCCCCTCCATCTCTCCTGTAGGCCCCTTCAGGTACTGGAAGGCTGCTGTAAGGTCTCCCTGGAGCCTTCTCTTCTCCAGGCTGAACAACCCCAACTCTCTCAGCCTGTCCTCATAGGAGAGGTGCTCCAGCCCTTTCCTACTTTTTTCCTTCTGTGTTTGTGTTTATGCAGAGCTAGTTTAGTACAGGATGAGAGGGTGATGCAGAAGCATTAGAAGACTGATAGGCAACGACAAACATACCACGTAAACTTGGAACAGTCACACAGACTTTTGTAGTACAAAATGAACCATGATTGTATGTACTGCTGCTAAACACCTGAAAACCAGACATGGAACAGTATGTTGAAAAGGTAAAACAGAAATTAAAGTTGGCTTTTGCATTAGACTTGAAAAATGAGATACAATTTTGATTACTATTAGTACAGACAGAAGGTGCACGCACATACGACCCCACTTACACTCCTGTAAAGCGTACATCAGTTCTTTTCAAAACTGAAACAAAACTCAAGATTC
Organism: Aramus guarauna; assembly: GCA_013400195.1. Classification (NCBI taxonomy): domain Eukaryota; kingdom Metazoa; phylum Chordata; class Aves; order Gruiformes; family Aramidae; genus Aramus; species Aramus guarauna. The sequence goes on along the minus strand of VXBL01008491.1, from coordinate 38,130 downwards.
AGAGTTCTTAAGTTGTAAAGATCTCAACAAAAACCATAGATAATCCTGATAAAGTTAGAACAAAATCAGAAGTAGTTAAAATAAGGAGCTTGTACAAAGTTTTTTTTTTATATACTGGTTCAGATGGGGTTCTTTGTTTTTGAGTCCTGTCCCTAGGGTCTAAGAAAAATCTTGTCGTTGTAGGTTTTAGTTCACTGCTGAAACGACCAGCAACCTTAATTTTCAGCAGAGAACGAGCTGATAACCACCAGAGGCCACTGCTGTTCTTTGCCTTTTCCCTGCGTGTAGTAGCTGGGCTGTAGCAAGGAGTGAGCTCACAGGAGCCCCAGGCAAGGGTCACAGCAGCTGCAGTCCTCCTTTCCACATTTATCAATGCTGTACTTCTGCAGAGAAAATTAAATACACTTTTTACTGGCAGAGAAAAATATAAAAAAATAAATCTAAATATTGCTTACCCAACCTTAGCCTTCAGGAAGAAATGAAATCTTGCATTCCAGAACCCTGATTTCATTTTTTATATGATTAAATTTGGTAGCTAAAGGCAAGTTTTTAGATGTAATTTAATTAGGTATCTGAAACGCATTTAAGTTAAAACTGGTAAAAAAAAAAAAAGCTCCATACATTTGCAACAGAATAAGATAAATGATTTAACAAAGTGTTAATTAACATTCAACAATGAGAAAACTACTATATAATGTTTTGCTAATATAGTTTACAGATATCTGTACCCAGCCTGCCTTATTTTCTTGGTCAGTGATCTGAAGTACCTGCTTAATACTATTTGCAAAGACGACAGAAAGTGACATTAAAGTAATAGAAGTAATGAGGACAGTGTCATCCAGCTTGCTTAACTAAGCCTACATCACATTAAATGTGTTTTAATACAGGCTACTGAAACACTGTGTGGTTTGAAATAAAGAAACTGGCCAGGTGCCACTCATATGGGATGGGAGAAGGAAAAAATAAAGGATATCCTGGAAAGCAGCAAGAACTTCAGCATCGTAACAGCTGAGCAACTAAGTAGCAGCAACCTGGTTCAGTGGGAAGTGGGTTTTGAATCACTCCTTGGGTGAAAAACTCAGTAACAACAACAAAAAAATACTACCTATCGCTGTAGGTAGTATTCTCATAGCAGTTCCCTTTGTACAGAAATATGCCTTTTTTAAAAGGCTATTTAAAAACTAAAAGGTGCTGAAAGAAAAATGCAAGAAAAAGCTCTAGAATCTTAAATAGGTCAAACTATTGAGATAATGAAAAAAAGATTAATCAAAGCACTCAAAAGCAAATGTTTTGCATTAAAAGTTTTTATTTAGCAATAGAGAGGTCTAATGAAAATCTCATTTTCAAAGCTGAGGCCCTGTGCAGATGACATACAGCAGTGTCTTTGGGGGCAACGAAAGCCACGAAGCACGGGAACAAGCCACCACTAAAAACACCTGTCTGGACTGACACCCTCCCAGCTTACGATACCCAAAACCTGCTATTAAAAGATCCGGCGATCGTTGACGACCCCCTGACGCAGGGGGTGACTCTGGCAGCGCACGGACCGAGCGGTGTTTCGGCAGCGAACCCGCCAGCCCTGACAGGGGTGCCCGCTGCAGCCAAACGCCTTCCTGGGGCCGGGCCGAGCCCCACGTACCTCCCGTAGGCTAAAACCAGAGCTCACGGAGCGGGAGCCAGGGAGCGATCGTCCGCAGGGAACGGCGCCGCCGCGGCTTTGGCCGAGCCGGGCCCGAGGCCGCCGCACCAGTTTCCGTGCTCTGACAGAGACACCTCAGCCCTCCTGCGGGGGGGGACGGACACTCGCACAGGCCTGCCACGCCGGCTCCTACAGCCAGGAAGGCCGGAAAGCCCCAAGCGAGCCAGGCGCAGACCCGCTCCGCCGAACCCCAGCACCGCCCGTCCCGCCAGCGCCCACCTCTGCCTACAGCCCCACACAGACACCGCTACCCCCGATGCACCACACGCACGCAGGAATATGAAGCCCTCCCCGCTCTAGCGCATGCGCAACGAGACCTCCCTACTACCGCCCCTCCGCGACCTCTTTCACGCTGCTGTGTCCGTCCCGTCCCCGTTCCCCCCCCCCGCCCCCGGCCCAGCCTTGGCGAGGCGCGCTCAGTGCGCCTGCGCCGCCTGGCCGTACCGTGAGTTCGCGTCTTGCCCGCTCGCTCTTCCCGCCCCCGCCGCCCCGCGGTGGGCCCGTGTGCGCCTGCGCCAGCCCCCAGCCCGGCGAGCTCCCTGTCGCAGCGCCGAGTCCCTCGCGGCCCGTGTGTAGGGCCGGGTTCGCTCTCTCGGCCCCGCCCCCTCGTCCCCCCTTCACCCACCGCCGCTTCTT
>VXBL01008491.1:0-34295 GCA_013400195.1 Aramus guarauna | reverse complement strand
AAAAAAAAAAAAAAAGCTGTACTGCTACATGAGTGTTGGGTAAAATGTTTTCTCCAGTATGGAAAGCCAAATGGCCCACAGGTTCCTACCAGAAGTTTTTATTACATTGTATTTTTTTGTGGAGCTGTTGACACTAAGTAATAAGTATATCAAGAAGGACCCAAAGAGCTTTGGCTGTTACCAGTTTTGGAAGCTGAGGTGGTTTTTTTTAAAGTTTAACTAAAATGCCTACTTAATTCTCTAGTAGTTCTTGCAAGGTAACACATGTATCATATGCATCTAAGCTCCTGTAATAATGGCACAGAGTATGAATGAGAAAAAGATCAAGACTGGGACAAGCTGTCCAGAAAAAGTGTCTAGTAGCTTTGTCGCTTTTGCTTGTGGTTGGCCCTTGATTTTAGACCTAGGACCATAGTAAGGGGCATGGCTGGCAGGCCTTAATGGGAGTTTGATCATATTTTGTATTTTTTGTGTATTTTTTAAAAATAAATTTGCTAATTTATGAATCGTTTCATAGGAGCAGTTTGATTGCAAAAAGCAGTTTAGAATTACAGGGTCTAGGACTACCACAGGGAATCAGAGAATTCTGCAGTCTGCAATGACAAAGACTCTGCCCTGTATTGGGGAATATTGGGTATTCTGGAGGTGCTTCAGGCATATCGTGGTCCTTCAGTTTTCAGCAGTTTGGGAAAACAGCAAAGTCAGTGCTGGCAGGTATCACGTTTTTTCCTACACTTACATGTGGCTAAGAGAAGGTCATGAATGAAGCAGCTCTGGCTGAGCAGAACAGCTTGAACCTGGGGAATTGATGTTCTCAGGACGTTTGGCTGTTTGTCCCATTCAGATAGAGGCTGACAGACTTTGAAAACTGGTTGTGAATTCCATAGGCTTCACTTTTAGCAGGAGGAATATTATTCCTCCTGTAATTGTAATTGTAAGCAGGAGTAGCTGCTTACAAAAATAAATTTCATATCTTTTGCTGAGGAAATTGTACATTTTTAGGTTTTCTTCCTTTTTAGTGTGGCCCACAGAATTCCTGCAACTGGTACAGTAATGTCTTTCACACAAGAGAAGCGTTGCTCTCTGTACTTGTACATTCTCTATGTTTATGGTAATACAGCTTTGTTTGGAAGAAAATAAAATAATGTTTTGTTGTGCAGCTTCCTTAGACTTCTTTAACCACTGTGCATGTCAAATACTAGAACATGTTCTTTGTTCTAGGAAAATTAAATATGTTAGATAAAAAATAACTCTAGGCAGCAGTAGTCAAAACCGTATCTTCACTTCAATGGCTGCTATTCTACGCAAACTTTTTTTGCATTGGTAGTGTTGCAATTATCTCTTTTTTCCTTTAATTTATTTTTTTTTAAACTTAATTCTGCTGTTCAAATTGACCTCTCTGATGGGCATAAATGGGAGGTTCTGTCTGAGCATAAGGAAACACTCTTTCCCTGTGAGAGTAACTGAGCACTGGCATTCGTTACACAAGGAAGTTGTGGAGCCTTCTTCCGTAGAGATATTAAAAAAACATCTATATGCAATCTTGGGCAACTGGCTGTAGGTGATCCTAGAGGGGTTGAACAAGATGACTTCCAGAGGTCCCTTCCAACCTCAACCGTTCTGTGATTCTTCTTTGAGGTGGATGAATTATAGGGTATGATTCTCAAGAAGCTTAAAAGAGCTAATCTTCTGTGATTTGGGGGATTGCTGCTCCTTGATTCTTGCTCTGGCTGCTTAGCAGTAGTTGTACAGCAAATCCTTTTACAGAGGTGCGGCGGGTCCTTGGCTTTTGCCTTTCTGAAAGTGTCAGGATGAGACCTTGAATATAGATAAAGCGAGAGGAATGCATTAGAAAAAGTGCTTCTCCGTGCAGATGTTTTTAAAGAAAGAAAAGGACAAGCAGCTCTTAACACATAATTGATGTTAAGACTAATAACACATTTACGCAGGTTTTGTCATGACATAGCCTCTAACCTGAGAAGGAAGTTAAAAAAAGAATTATTCATGTGTGTGGCCTCAGAGTTCCCATGTGGCTGCTGTGATTCTAAGTAACCCACATTACAGTGTTTAAACTGTCAGAGTTTTAGACCGTGTGAATTCTCTGTATTCTGTTGTGCATCATTGCCAACATTCATTTGAGAACCACCGAGGGGCAGTTCTGTTTACTCTGTTCCCTTAGGAGTCTAAGGTAGCACAAAGAAAACATGCAGGGGAACATTTATTGCGTTCTATTGTATTGGTGTATGTTTTCTCGTGCCCCTTTATGAATACATTTATTTCTCAGATTTAAGCTTGGATATCTTAGCAATACTTAGTAATAATCCCTCCAACTGTTACCTTTACTTTTAGTTTTACTAACTGACTTAGCACGCAGAGAATATTTTATGCATTCTTTAAGATATGAGCATAACAGAAGATGCTCATTTTCAATGTTTTTGGAGCTTGGGAGAAGTGCCTGAAAATTGAAAGGAAAAAGCCTTGAAACATGCAAGCGTTTTGAAAGCTGCAATGTGATTTTGCTTTGAGAAAAGTTTTTAAAAATATGGTAGGCCTCATATTGTAAGGATGTTATTTTGAAAAACCTTACACAATCTTTTGCTTCAATTAGAATTTAGCAATGATCAGTTGCTATTAAGCTGGAATTGAAATAAATACCAGGCTTTTACTGTTCAGTTAGATAGCCAATGAAAAGACAATGTTTGAAGGCGTATTTGTTGTAGATCCAGAATAATATTTTGGGTATTTATGGCTATGTTATTAGCTACTGTAGTGGACAAAGGTTTTCTGTAGGTCCTGCAAAAAATTAGGTAAAAGCTTGAGACTTTGTCGTTGGTTCTTTCTGCTAATTTGTGCAAGTTTCCATTTTGTCCCAATAAATGTCAAGTGGTTATCATGAGTTGGTAGTCACCGCTTCACTATTTCTGTTGTTATTTCTGGTGCATGAGAAGAATTTTGAGGACTAATACTGTTCTTGCACCCTCAGTTGTCTTGTCTTGCCCTAAATTTTCCATCCCCACATCCTTTCTATTTGGTGCAATACTGCTTGTTGCTCTTTGAGTAGCAGTAACGTGAAATTAGCAGTTTTTTACTTTCATAGCTGTCTGGTCATTTTCAAATAGCAGAAGAGGAATTCTTTGAACAGCAAAGTGAAATATCTGCAGGGTGTACTGAAGTAGTTTTTAAGCCTAGAGTGTATGTCCTGTGTTTAAACCCAAAGGCTACTTTTACACAAGCTTAAACTGAATTCCTTTATGAGTGCAGTTAAAACTGAGTATTTTGTGCCTTCAGAGGGCATGAATTTTAACAGAATTCACAAAAAGAAGAGTGGTAAATATTAAATACACAAAGATAAGAAACAAGAGAAAGCGATGTCTGCCTCTGCAGAGCTGGCTGTGTTTTGTTTGCTTCCTGTCAGTTCTGTAGCAATAGTGAGGGTGTGGATATATTGAATTAGGGGAAAGTCAGTTCTGAGGCTTTACATTCCAATTTTGTATTATTGAAGAAAAATGGAACTTGAACTCAGAGGTTAATATAAATTGAGGGGAGACTTTGGTAGATTATTTTAGTACTTGTGCACTAGCATTTTATGTGGTGACCTCTGACTGACAAGTAAGAGAATAGGTGAGTGATGTCATGCAGGCAAGAATGGAGAGGTTCTGGTACTACTGTGAAGTAGGCTAAGTTTTTTAAATATGATAGGTATAGGTAATTCCTTTTTAAAACATACAGGAGGGACAACTGCTGAAACTTTTGCCTTAGGAAAGAGAATCTTTAGGCTTTAATAGTGATACTTTTGTTGGGTCATCTCAGTGTTCTACAGTAACAAAATCTAAGTGTATGCAGGAAGGGTATGTTGGGTCTCAGCTGAAAAATGCTAGCTTGGTATATTCATATGCAGCTGTCAGAAATATATAACTCCTGTTTTGGAATATTTAGCAATAAATATAACAATATTTACTTGAATGTCAGATGAAGCTATCAGAGTTGGTTAAGGAAATGCCAGTTTTCAGTTATCTGTGTAGATTAGGATGATGTGGATGGTGTGTATCTATGCGGTGGGTTGATCCTGGCCAGCAGTCAAGCACCCACCAGTCACTCGCTCACTTCCTACTGCAGTATGGTGGGAGAGAGAATTGGAATAGCAAAAGCAAGAACAAGCTTGTGGGTTGTGATGAAGACAGTTAAATAAATGAAAGAAAAAGTAAAAAAATCCCAAAATAAAACAAGGGATGCAAAGGGCAAATGTTCACCACCTCCGACAAGCAGACCGATGCTCAGTCAGTCTCTGACGAAAGACTACCTTGGAAGGACTACCCCTGAGTTTGTATTGCTGAGCATGATGTTGTATGGCGTGGAATATCCCTTCAGTGAATTTGCGTCAGCTGTCCCCTCCAACCTCTCACCCACCCTCTGCCTACTCGTTGTGGGGGCAGAGTGAGAAACAGAGAAGGCCTGTTCTGCAATAGCTAAAACATAGGTGTGTAAGTCACAAATTTAAAACAGCACCATACAGGCTGCTATGAAGAAAGTTAACTCCATCCCAGCCAGATCCAGTACAGTCTATTCAGCATCTAACCAGCTACGATGGAGCTATTAATTCTGTGTCCTGTCAGGCTTTTCTGCTGCCTGCAGTGCGTTGGTGTGGCTGTGAAACTTGTGGAGTCATCTGTGGTCCAGAAAGGAGTCCAGCTGCTTTGAGTTGCCAAATGCTGAGCAATGGGCACCTGGACATCCATCTCAGCAGTGTGCTCCTGGAAGCTTGGTGTCTGGACTGGTACTGCTTTAAATTCCAGATTGATTATTGACCAAAAGATAGTAAAACTACCTTGCCTTATATGAGCAAGTCTTAATTGATCTCTGATTTTGGTCTGATACATGGACTGAGACTTGAGTCTCCCCTGCTCTTCCCCTTAGAAGTCAACGAGGAATGACTGTTTACTGGTTTTGTTTAAGAGTGCTGAGCTAGGTTTAAACTAACCTGATTCTCTTATGATTGCAGAACTAAGCAAAATAGTTTAATGATTCATTATCATTTGTGTTCTATGACTTCAAGAGTAGTATGAGGAAACATCAATGTTGCCATCCCTGTTTTGTTCTTTTGTCCTACCACTTTCTTTCCACTCATCAATTAGTAAATAGGTTTTGATAGGGCTAGACCTTTTTGTCCCTAAACTTGCCAGCTGCCATTTAACCTCAGTGACAAGTTTTCATCCATGAATTCTGCAAGCTTGAATGTTGTATTCACAGTGTCCTCTCAGTCAGATGCGAGCAGGCTATTAGAGATCTAGTAAGGCTGTGCAGCGTTTACAGCTGAATGAGCCCATCTGCGCCTTGCGGAGAGGATTGCAGGCTGCCATGAGGCACAGCGCTGCTTACATAAGGGAGGAATGGTTGGGAGTGCTCTAATTCTGTCTTCCTCCTTCCACAGTGAGTTGTCATCAGTGGCTTATAGCAGAGAGCACCTGCTCGCTGACTCAACTCCTGAGGTCAATTTTTCAAGAAGGCTGTATCACAGAAATCTGTAGCTGAGTTGATTGCTGCTGCCCTGTGGGGGGACAATTAATTTGAAAAGAACTTGAAGGTTGCAACATTAAGAGTATTTAAATAAGTCCATCTTTAAACTGAAAGTTTATTATCATTGATAGGTACTTTGCAAATCAGATTTTGGTATTTTTGGGCACTTTAGACAAACTGTAAGAATACAGACAAAATGTATATTTGACAGTGCATAATCAGCTAAGTGCTCCCTATTTAGTTTAATTGTATTGATACTTGATTGTGTCTCTCAAGCTGTGATGGAATAGGGTTGATTTATGTTGTAACTAGACAAACATGCAAATTGCAAAAAAATAGAAAATGACAGTAGCTTTTGCACTGTTTCCATGCAGTTAATATTAATAAATAGCAGTGGTGCAGCTGTTCAGTGAGGTTTACCATTTATTGTAGTGTGCAGACCTGAAAGAATCACTTATTTTTCAGGGTAATTGTTACTCTGATATTCATTTTGTTTTCTCTGTGTTTGTATTTGTTTATGGATGTCAATAAGTAGCTTCTCTCTAGTAAAAGCATGCTAGTTTTTCATGTGATTTTGTTGACATTATATGGTTAATCAGTTAATGTCTTCTCAACAAAAACCTCAAACCTTTAATTCTGTGTTGTTGACTTGAATGGCATTCTGTTAGTTTGTTAACAGACAGCAGATGTGTTTTCATCTGGACAGAGTATATCTGACAATAAAGAGATTGCTTAATCTGTGTACCCAATATTTATATCTTTCTGAGAGCATAGACACCATATTAACTATTTATGGTAGGGTTGCTAATCTGATAAATGATGAATTGTGACCATCAAACACTATGTCATGTATGTCAGTATTTTTATTTTGTTTCCCTTTGGTACACAGGGAATGTTTAGAGTTGGTGGTTTGTTGTGGTCTTTTTTTTTTTTTTTTTTTAATTAAAAAAATTCTCAGTGCATTTAAAAGTACAGGATCCATACCCCACTGCCAACTTCTTGAATTAGCATCATCTGCATGTTTTTGGGTATTCAAAAGTATTGGCCTTTAAGATAGGTTCCATATTTTGCAGTGTTTGGCTTGTTTCATGATCCAAGCTGACGTGTCTAAAAGCATTTTTTCCTCTGATATAAGGAAATCCGATTGCACAACTGGGTTTTAATGCTGATTTCCCTGAAATATGGCAATGTAGGTTATTACTTTGACTTGCTATGATATAGAGGTATCAATGTAAATAATGTCTTCGTCTGGTTATTAATAATTCTAACAAAAAACTGTCAAACTGTTTCTGCATTTGTACATTGAAATGAAGAGAGACACAAGTCATACTTTATGAGTCTGTGACACCTGCCTGAAAAGTTAAAATATAGCTTACTTGCTTGTTACTTTTTTAATTGACAATATCTTTTCTGTTTTTCTGTTTTCGCCATTCTAAACACAAGATAACAGTTTTGTCCTTGCTGTTATCCAATTGCTTGATTTCAGTAGGGATATTATTCTGAATACTCTCCTTACTAGTACTGGAAGAGTAAAATAGAAAGTCACTTCCTGCATCTTTAATGAAAGAGAGCTGTGCAACTCTTAGAATCACCCAGTATTTGACTGGTAATAGAGGACCAAATTGTATTTTCGTGAGACTATAAGTGAAGAAAGATTATCATGGTCTCATCTTTCCCTTCAGTCATAGTGTTAATGAATAAATGAATTTGTGTGTTAATCTGTGTTAGATCTCAATCCTACCCTTTGAGTGAAAGGGAACAACTGAACTTTCAGAGTTCTTCTAAGTCCAGACTGAACTCTTTTTCTATTCATACCAGCTGTAACTACTTAGAGCAGTCTTCTGCCTGATCCAATAGTTGAGCCTTTGAAGATTTCTGGAATCTAACCTAAATTGATTTGCTGTGCCTTATCTTTAAAGGCCTTTAGATGCGTTTCTGCAGTAAGAGTCCTTCAAGCAGCCTTCAAGAGTCCTGCCAAGCAGCCTTCTTCAAGGCTGACTGTACAGTCCAGTTGCTGATTCTAGGGTCCAGTCCTGACACCCAAACCTCCTCCTTTTGCTGTTTAGCAATATGAAAGATAGGACCAAAAAAGCATAAGAATTGGTTTTGCAAAGAGTTACAAAGGTTTTCTTTGAAAGGGCAATGCTTAAGATATTGCAGACATAAGCAATGAATTTTCTAAACGGGTGCCTTCTATTTCTTCTTCCTTGGGCTCTGAGGGCCATTAGGAAGGTGGAAAGGCTTGCAGGTAGCTCAGGGTTTATAATCACCATGAACTAGTCTTGAGAAACTCCTAACGCTTTGATGCAGGGTGTGATGTGTTCAGCTCCTCATTTGCCAAAGTTTAGGCTGTTTCTCTGTTCTTTTCTATGAAATATTTTAAGATTATGCTTTTAGTACCCCTTTCTGTTTATTTTAGTGGTGATCATTTCCTTCTTTTTAAAGAAAAGCCGAAATACCATCTTTCTGTATATCTCTGCATCAGTTGGTGTGATTTCATATACTTACAGTTACAAATTCTGTTGCAATATCACAAGGGCATTTAATTTTTCATTAACATAAAATTGGGGTTGATACAGATGCAATGCACATTTTAATAAAAATAATATATAGAGATGTTATTGACCTAAAAGGTAAGTCATTCGGTAATATTATTCAGACACTAGTGAGCATGTTGCTTTTTTTGTGTTTCAAATTGTAGAGAAATTAGCACCTTTGATTATTTCCAAGTTACGCTTTTACTACTTCAATTGCTGAGGCATTGTTTTTGTATGTTGTCTGGTGTCTTTGATCTGGAGAGTGAATGTTTAAAGATAATAATCTCCTTGGTTTATGGTGAGGCTTTTCTAAAGTCATGGATTGGATCATTTTTCAGTTGCCAGTTTAAAGTGAGAGGTCAGGGCTTCAAGGGGTTGAACAATTACTCCTTTTTCTAGGGGGAAGGAAAGCTCCTTGCATTACATTTTCATATAGTCCAAGTGTTGGAGTAGATTTTTCTTTCACCTCTTTCTTGGCATGCCAATATTTACAGGAACTGATTTTGTTCCCTGTATTCTACTCAGGTAGAATGCTTAAAGGACAGTGTCCTGTAATTAAAGCTGTGCTTTTCAGCTTTTGAAGAATTGTGACCATTTCAGGGATGGAAAGGATACCTGTTATTGAAAGGGTTTGCATATACTATGACTTTACAGTTGAGTTTTTTAAAGGATGCAGTAGGTTAAAGATTTGTGATAGTTAAGCAAAGTATTTCTCTCTAACAGAAAGATGCACAACTAAACTTTGCAAAATATACAGCCACCCAGCTCTCAGGCTGCAGAGAGTGCCAGAGGCTGTAACTGGGACTGTATGGCAGTAGCAAGAACGGCTGTGAGGTGTGACCAGGTGGATGATCTGCTCAGCCTGGTGGCAGGGCTACGAGAGGAAGTAGAAAGGTTAAGGAGCATCAGGGAGGCTGAGAAAGAGATGGAGTGGTGGAGCCACGCTCTGCCCTGCCTGAAACAGAAACAGGGACAGCCACCAGACAAAACCCAAGATCAAGGGGACCCCATATCCTTCCCCTGCCAGGATGAAGGCAGCAGCTTAAAGGAAAAGAGTGAATGGAGGCAAGTTCATGCTCAGGGTGGCAGGCAAACCTCCTTCTTGCCCATCTTGCCCTTGCAGGTGCCTCTGTAAATAGGTATGAGGTTTTGGCTGTGGAAGGCCAGTGAAAGGAGGACATGGATGACAGTCCGTCTACACCACAGGTGTCGCCAAGGTCAGGAAGGTCCGCACCCTGTATCACTACCACCTCCACAAGGAACAAAAGGCGGGTTAGAGTTGTAGGCAACTCCTTTCTGAGAGAATCCAATATGCTGGAGAGACCCTCTTAGGGAAGTCTGCTGCCTCCCTGGGGCCCTGGTTAAGGACATGACTAGGAAATTTCCTAGGCCAGTATGGCCTTTGGGTTATTATCCACTCTTACATGTGAGTTGTGATGAAGCTGCAATGCATAATCCAAGAGTGTTCAAAAGGGACTTCAGGGCCTTGGGACAGTTGCTGAGGGAATGTGGTGCACAGGTTGTTTTTTCCTCTCTCCTTCCAGTTGCAGGCAGCAAGCAAGATGTTTCCCCCAATGTCTTTCCCCCAAGACATTGGGGGAAACAGATGGACCTGGTCTATCAATACGTGCCTCTGTGGCTAGTGTCACTGCCATACTGCCACAATTTTGGATTTTTCAATAAGAAGATGGTCTACACAGCACCAGGCTTGCTGGCATCAGATGGGATGCACCTTTCTCAGAGGTGAAAGAGGGTCTGCCCAGGAGCTTGTGGGGCTAATTGACCGTACTTTAAACTAGGCTTGAAGGATGAGGGGGATAATACCAAGCTTGTCTGTGAAAAGCTGTGGGAGAAACAAAACACAAAAAGGAAGCCTACAGAGGGTGCAAGCAAGGGCAGGTAACCTGGAAGGAATACAGAGAAATTGTCTGAGCAGCCAGGGATCAGGTTAGGAAAGATAAAGCCCTGATAGAGTTAAATCTGGCCAGGGAGATCAAGGGCAACAAGAAAAGCTTTTATAGGTACATCAGTGATGAAAGGAAGACAATGGAAAACGTGGGACCCCTCTGCGTTACTCGGGATATAGAGAAGGCTGAGGTACTCAACGAATTTTTTGCCTCAGTCTTCATGGGCAAGTGTTGNGATCATGGAGCAGATCCTCCTGGAAGCTATGCTCCGGTGCATGGAAAATGAGGAGGTGACTGGTGACAGACAACATGGCTTCACTAAGGGCAAATTGTGCCTGACAAATTTGGTGGCCTTCTATGACTGGGTTGCAGTGTTGGTTGGAAGAGCAACTGACATCATCTACCTGGACTTGTGCAAAGCCTTTGACACTGTCCTGCATGACATCCTTGTCTCTAAATTGGAGAGGCATGAATTTGACAGATGGATGACTTGGTGGGTAAGGAATTGACTTGATGGTCGCACCCAAAGAGTTGTTGTCAACGTCTCAATGTCCAAGTGGAGACTAGTGATAAGTGGCGTCCTTCAGGGGTCAGTACTAGGTCTGGCACTGTTTAACATCTTTGTCAGTGACATGGACAGTGGGACTGAGTGCACTCTCAGCAAGTTTGCTGATGACACCAAGCTGTGTGGTGCGGTCAACACGTTGTAGGGAAAGGGTGCCATCCAGAGAGACCTTGACAGGCTTGAGAGGTGGGCATGTGCGAACCCATGAAGTTCAACAAGGCTGAGTGCAAGGTCCTGCACATGGGTTGGGGCAATCCCAAACACAAGGACAGGCTGGTCAGAGAATGGATTGAGAGCAGCCCTGCGGAGAAGGACTTGGGGGTGTTGGTGGATGAGAAGCTCAATATGAGCCGGCAGTGTGCGCTTGCAGCCCAGAAAGCCAACCGTGTCCTGGGCTGCATCAAAAGAAGCATGACCAGCAGGTTGAGGGAGGTGATTCTCCCCCCCTACTCTGCTCTTGTGAGACCCTGCCTGGAGTACTGCATCCAGCTCTGAGACACCCAACATAAGAAGGGTNTGTCCCTGCCCATGGCAGGGGGGTTGGAACTAGATGGTCTTTGAGGTCCCTTCCAACCCAAACCATTCTATGGTTCTATGATTCTAATTGGACAACGTAGTCCAGAAATGGGAAATGTAAGTCCCCAGGACATTGTTTTTAGTTGTGATTTCTTCCCCAAAATATCTTGTGCTGAAATGTTTCCTAGACCTTCCTCAGCTACAAGCTTTTTGAGTTTGTTTACGAGAATTTTAACATGAAAAAAAGGTGATCAGTATGTAAGGTACTGATATTTTTTTTTTTCCTTGTAAGTGGTGTATTGAAAGAGATACGACTTTGAAGTAGGTGCAGTATTGAGCAGAAATAGTATATGAATCCTAATCTTTGGTTTCCTCTGAGGAAATGTAAACAGGATGCTCTAAGCTTCTAGTTGTGTTGTTACTTCTATGTTTAATTCCTACATACATGGTGAGAAGTACTGGCTTTGTTAAAGGGCAGCATCAGGCCTTGCATGTCTAGATAATAGTATCAATGTTCCATTTTTTTTGTATCCTGTTGCATTCTGGTTTTGATGTACTTTGTTGAGTTGTGGCAGTGTTTGAAACTGAATTCTGAGTTTTTTTCTCTTTAGTATCAATCTACAGCAGAAGTCAATCGGTTTTTATTTTTGTTTTATTAATACTGCAGTGAATGATCTTACATATTTTAACCCCTCCTGTAAATTGCTTTTCTTAATGTTTGTTTTTTTTGTTTTTTTTTTAAATAAGGATAACTTCCTTGGTAATACAGTATCTTCTCAAGTGTAAAATACGTTTAATTTACTTGGATAAATATTTAAGATAATAAGGAAAATATTAGTAGGACTGACTTTAGCCATTTGAGCAAGAGTATATAGAAGCTTGCAACTTGTATGTGAAAAGTTGTGTGACTGTGGGAGTTCAAAAGAAGAAAACCGTATGGGCTTAGACTTAAATATCTAAAAAAAATAATCTTTTTCTCCACTGAATGCATGTGCACACAGTTCGACTTGCAGTTTATTGCCCCTCAGCTATTTGAAACATTCGTTTTGGCTTTACAACTGGAAAGGTAGCTAATAAAGGTTTTGCATTGTAAGAAGTAGAAGAAAGAAAAGATGCCTAATTTTTTCTTAAGAAAAAAAAAAAGAGAGAAAGGAGCAGGGGAGGGCAGAAAACCTCTGTAGTCAGAACTGCTGAGTATGTCATATTAAAAAGCTTTTTTTAGAAACACGTCATGTAATATTATTAAAAGTAACCCCTGACAGCATCTTACTCATCCCTAGTGTATTTGGCAGCATTTTATTTTGTTGCAAACTTGATGGGTGTTTACGAAGCACAGAAAGAATTCATTTCACATTGCTAGGAAAAGGTGACTGTTTATCTCCTTAGCGACTGGCAGTTAGAAGGATGGATGTATTCCTTTGATCCTGTGTATTCAATGGAAGCAGTAATGTTTATGCCCAAGATTTTTGAGATCCAGTGGAGTTAGAATCTTGTATAAGTCAAAATCTTACAGGAGTTTGAATAGTTCCTGCTTCAAAGAATTCTTATTTTTACAATAAATTATAAGTAAATGAAATGTGATTTAATACAAATGTTTCAATGCTTGTTTTATAGATGATGTTCTGACACCGAACACAGAGAACAGTAATTTTCCTTACCAAGTACCTAACTTGCATAAGTGTGAGATCTGTTTGCTGTCTTTTCCAAAGGAGACCCAGTTCCAGCGCCATATGAGGGATCATGAGCAAAATGACAAGGTATGAATTTTAGTAGATATAAACTTAAAAAATACCAGTGTATATTGATATTTTCATATATCGACAAGTAAAGCTAACAGAAGAAATAATTTGTAGGGTTTTTTAATTAGATTACTTGTAATTATTACTTGGGGACTTCAGAGTTTTATGAAGTTTCTCTTTCATGTTTCCTCATGTTTCCTTTGAGACAGGACCTTACTTTGATGTCATTTAGTTAGATTGTTGTTTCCAGTTCAGTAATTTGTAATTTTAGCCATTTTCTTTGATTTGTAAAATATTCAGGTAGAAGAGAAAATATATGGGTTTCCTTTAATTGAATTTGTAAACTGATTCTACACATTAGCAATAAAAAGAAAATAATGCTTATATTGATAAACCGGACCCTGCTAGTGTCTCATAGCTGTTTTCAGTAATGTTAGGCAACCTAATCTAGTATATATGTATTAGTCAGTAGATTAATGTCATCACTTCAGCTGCTTGAAAATCAAATTTGGGAAAGAATGAGAAAAATACAGATATGTGATTAAGACTGGACTGACTTCTTAAATGAAGCTTTTGCTACAGCTTTCATATGTAATCTCAAGCATTTCAGTTCTGTTCCTTGCTTTTTCTTTCACAAGGCTAAAACTACTTTACATGTCATGGAAAAATAATTTTATTACTTGTCGAACTAGCTGTAGATACAGGTTGATTTTTACAAAATATAGGACTTTGAGATGATAATTCAGGTATACAAAGAACTACTTACAGAAGTTTCAACATTGTAAAGTTGGTGTATAAAAATGGACATTGATATTGTTAAAACCATGCTGTTGCACACTTGAGTAAAGGGGCTCTTAAAGAATGAAAACTGATTGTGCAGATACCAAGAGCAGTCAATCCTGCCATAAACAAAGCGCTTTGCTTTGCTGATTTGATTAATAATTTTGCTTTAAGGAGAGTTCACGATCTCAATTAAAGTGAGAAAATTTATTTTTGTCTCTTGCTCATTCTTCTTTCCTGCTGACTTCACTCTCCTCAGACAGTCTCAATTTTGAGTCTCTGCTTTCTTTAGTTCCCCTGCCTTCTTTCCCCATATATTCTTGAAATGCTGTGTTTGCATTTTCATTAGTGAGATGCAAAGAGGAGAAAATAATTAAGACTGGTATTATTAAGGATCATTACCATATGTAGGTACTTGAATTGCTCTTTGTTTATTTTAAACATTTTGATTTGTATGGGTATATGTGTCACCTAGGGTATATGTAACTTATAAGAAGATTGAATTTTGTCTTTATTTTTGTGATTTTTAACAAACAGCCTCACCGATGTGACCAGTGTCCAATGTCATTTAATGTTGAATTCAACTTGACACTTCATAAATGTACTCACAATGGCGAAGATCCTACGTGTCCTGTGTGCAACAAGAAATTCTCCAGAGTAGCCAGTCTGAAAGCTCATATAATGCTACATGAGAAAGAAGAGGTAATTCATTAAACTTCACAATTTAAATTTTGAAAAGAAATGTCATAAGGGTTGTACTTAATCTCTTACCTATATGCTTTGGATTGGAAGATTGAATAAGTGGTCTCATTCACAAGAAATATAAAACTTTTATTGAGGAGTCTGTTTTAATAATAGTAGCAGAAATTAATACATTGGATATAAGCAAGTATTCCCATCCTGTCTTTATTAACTGATTAGTTTTTTGTTTACAGATACCTTTCTTCTGAAGCAATATCTGTGGTTTCATTTTCATTGATAAGCCCACGTGTCTGGGTGATCATTTTGGATGATCATGGTGAAGCACTCTCACCATTTATTTCTTGCATCATGAAGCGATTGCTTATGTAGAACTCCCACCCCATTTTTTTGTGTGGTTATTTTGCTTGGGAGGACTTCTTGTTCCTTTCCTTCTCCTAATTTAATTTTCCATTTTTATAAGGCATTGGTTAAATTCTTAGCAAACAGTTCATGCATAGTAGTATTTTGCACACCTTATAGTCATTACTGCGTTACTGCAGTTGCCAGAGTTGATCGTACTGCCCAAAATACCAAGTTTTCAATCATGTAACCTCTTTCTCCTGTGAAGGCTTTTTTAAAATTGCACTTTGCTTTGGAGAATTGGAGCTGAGTCAAGTATGCATTTCTATTGTCAGACTTCTAATAATAAACATAACAATTGTGTGTTTCTCCATACCAACTGCAGACAGCTTTACAGCAGTTTTGACTAGTAGGTTTGGGATTTGAGGCAGGGAATGCCATCTGTAGAGAGTGTATTCCTTCTTTAATCTTGTTATCAGTTCACATTTTATCATGTACGCAACTGAGTTAAAATGAGAGGATTTGAGTATAATTTTGTTGCATGCTAATGTATCTATAATGGTACATAGCTTAATGGGTATTTATTGAGGAAACTTGATTTATGAAATGCTAAAAACATCAGAATAAGGAAACTAAGTGTCGAGAAAGAAGCCTGAGAGTGATTTTTAGTATTCATGTCTATCACTAAGGGATTTTTCATCCACTTCAGCAGCTCTGATTTTGATGCTTGGTGCAGATGTCAGAAGAATAGGTTGTGTGATTCCTTCCAATTTAAAATTCAATCTGCAGCTTGAAAATTAGATTTATAAAATTATGAACACCTTTCAATTGCTAATGAATGTATTCTTATAATGCCCTATAATACTGTGATAAAACAGACATGAATGTAACAATTAATTCACATAGAATTGCAGGAATGACTTTCCCAGTAGTTAGGCACAGGGCCTGTAGGAGAGCTGAATTTGAACTTGAAGCAGAGGGTCTTGATGATGGCACTAGCTGTCATTCAGGAGTTTTTCATAATGTGCAGGATAAGAAGTTATCAGTGGAGTACAATCTCCCTCCTGTTTGCTCTTCTTGCTTTGCTGAAAAATGTTGAAAATGTTGAAAATCTGAAAACCAAGCAAAGATCCATACTCTCTTAGGGAACCTGTGTAGCAGTTGAGGAGATTGCTGCACAAAGCTGAGCTTTGGGGTAACTTTAGCCTTGTTTTGTGCTGCATCAGCCAGCTTTATCTGCAGGTGAGTGCACAAGGGCAATAACAAGAAATTAGTGTGATTAGCTTCTTGAGCTCTCCAATTAGGTTTGGGAGAGTGTCTGTCTGTGTTGAAATGCAGATTTTTGTGATTGATTGCTCCTGTGAGAGATTCCAGAAGGAATTTTCTGGGCTATTGAAATGAAGCTTGCAGGAGACTAACTTTTCTCCTTGTGTTCTTTGGTGATTTGTGTGTGATTAAACTAGTGTAATGGAAAAAAAAAAAAAACAAACCCACAACCAAACCCATGTTTGAAATTCCTGATGTTCAGGTAGCTTTCTTTAAGAAATCATAAAAGACATACCTTGTGTAAATATGTCCAACCTTGTAGAGGATTCTTGGGTTTGTCCATTTTCTCTGTGGAAACGGACAGTGGTATCCACTGCTACTTTTTGACCTGAGGAATGCTAAATACAAACTGAAAATTTTTTATTTATTGCACTAAAACTGCTACTATGTCCTCTTTTTCCATGAGAGCATGAGGTTTTCTTGGGCTTTAGGAAAACCTTAATATGTTGAAAAAATTAAAACTGGTGTTTGGTGGATATAAAGTGAAAATTCTGCTATTAAAAAATCCTAGGTGTGGGGGTTTTGTGTGGTTGGTTTTGGGTTTTTTTCGTTGAAATAATGTTCACAGTATTTTATTTGTCCTGTCATATAATTTGGGAGTGATGGTCTTTGAAAAAGTGCAAATTAAAATCTTCTTTTAGCCATTGATACTAAACAGATGAAGATGGTGAGTTCCAAAGTGTTCCTTGACATACTGCATCTGATAAGATAAAGAGAGTTCATTCAGGTGGAATTAGATGTGTAAAGCTTTATAAAACTATTTCTGAGTTTAGGAATTTTAAATATTATCTATCAATGTACAAACAGCCCCTTTTCTTTAATGTTAGAAGGTGGGTTTAACCATAGTATGGTTAAGAATGTACAATTACTTGTTCTGTGTGTGGTAGGGGATTTTTTGTTTGCTTGAGGGGCAACAAAATAAAGCTGATACTGCCTTTTCCAGATAGAGGCTATTTGGCTTGATCTATTACTGGGGTTTTGTACAGTTTTTCTATATTAACGTGTCCTTGCTTTCCTACAGCAAAGTCTACAGTAATGAATAAAAATATATAGACCTTCATTGTTTCAAATACTTCTTCTTAGGCTATTCTTTTGTTTGTGGAAGTTGCTTAATAGAATATGTGTAATAGCAAAATAGTGTCATAGATAGCAATATAGTGTCTGAAAAATGCTGAGAAGTGATTGACAAACTCAATTTTGGGGACCATGAGCTTGATAGAGTATGCATTGTAAGCTTATCTTCAGGTAATTTTTCCCCACTTGCACAAAAGGATCATCATAAACCGGATTTGTTGCATAGAACAGTAATTTTTCAATAAGAAGTATGCTTACTCAGATTTTGAATGTAGATACTGGAAAATAATGTTTCTTATTTATTGTCTCACCCTATAGCTTGAGTCCAGAAGTAATGGTCTCTAGGTTAGATTAAACAAGTCATTTTTGAAGTAGTATTTAATTTCATTAAAAAACTTAAGATTTTTAAGTTTTTCTTAAGCTATCCTAGTGTGGAAACGTTGTTTGGTGATATTGCAAAATTCTTGTTTTTTCAGACTTAGGGAACAAGTTTATTGTCAAAGCATTTTAAAAATAGCACTGCATATCTTTGTTCCTCTTGATTAAAACATTCTTGTCACTACCTTTATTTAAATTAACACCGGGTTTTTTTCCTCCCTTGTTGTTCATGCAAGGAGAAAAAAAAAAAAGGGAGGAGAATAAAAAACATTCCCATTTGCAGTGATAATTACAATTATCGAAAACTGAACCGAGACAAAAACTCTGAATTTACTTATGCACACCAGTAAGGAACATGTAACAGATGTCTTGCCGAAGAGATGGTGAATATTTTTAGACATTTAATCTTAACTCTCCGCTTAGATTTTGTAAAATAAAGATACACTGAGAAATTAAATTAATGATTCTGAAAAGCAAAAGGAAGTCAAATAAATGCAGAGCTTTTTGTTTTCATTGAAACAAAATTTGACTTTGATTCTTGCTCTGAATTTCAGAGAAATGGCAGTGCTTTTACATTAAACATTACAAGTAGTATGATTTCCATTCTAAATGATGTGGAATACTAATGTTACTGGAAAGTGGTATGTTTAACACTGCTGTAAAAGAAATAGGTTGAAGTGATATCTGTCAAAAACATTTGTTTTGTCCCTATTTATTTCTGTTGTCTGATCTGTGAAGATAGCTTAAGAAAAATCAGTTGTGACTGTGCTGGGATTAGTGTTAAAAAGTGATGATCTGTATAATTTTAACCACTAGAAGTATAGAATCTCTGAATGTACAGTTAAGGTGTTTCTGGTTAGAAAGTAGTATTTTTTACAAATGTTTATGTAGAACCTAGCGTAATGGCACTGAGGTAAGTTTCTGTGTGTCTTGAA
This sequence comes from Aramus guarauna, assembly GCA_013400195.1. Classification (NCBI taxonomy): domain Eukaryota; kingdom Metazoa; phylum Chordata; class Aves; order Gruiformes; family Aramidae; genus Aramus; species Aramus guarauna. The sequence goes on along the minus strand of VXBL01008491.1, from coordinate 15,983 downwards.
CTAGCCTACCAAGGAAATAGGGAGTGATGGGGATGATGGTGCTGAGCTGCTTGTTTCTGCTACCATATGAACTTTTCAGAATTCAGTTTCAGTGGAGTTTCTTAACATATAAATATTACCTTAAGCTTGCAGCGATTATTGTTCATGATTTATATTATGGGTCTCGTAACCTTTTTTTTGCTTGTATACTTTTATTGCTGCTTGCTTCCAGCTGCCAGTGTCCATAGAAAGGTACATTCATCTACTTGAGCAAAGCTTGTGCAAGTGTACTACTGTTTGGGAATCTTTTGAAAAATCAGTCTCTATTATCTCTTTCAGAATCTTATCTGTTCAGAGTGTGGAGATGAATTTACTTTACAGAGTCAGCTGTCCATACACGTGGAAGAACATCGTCAAGAACTGGCAGGCAGTAGGACCCACAGCTGCAAGTCTTGCAAAAAGGAATTTGAAACTTCCTCACAGCTAAAGGAGCATATGAAAACTCACTATAAAATAAGGTGATGATCACGGGATTGTAACAAAATGAGCAGATGTTACTTTTATGGTGATAGCTGGGGGAAGCAAGAGTAGCATTTCCAATCAGCAAAGTACCATGATCTATGCAGGTCACTTATTTTCTCTGGCAAGCTGTTATGAAATGGCATTTGTTTTTTAAAACCTTGGTAAAGTAGGTGGTTGTTTTTGGAGGCCTTTTTTTTTGGAGGCTTTTTTATTTTTTCTTTTTTCTGTTTTTATATTTAGGCACCCATACTAAGTGTAGTTTCATCTCTAGCTATTTGTAAACACAGGCAAAGTTTTTCTGATATAGAGTGCTTTTGAAGTGTGTTTATGTGTCATTTTAAAGGCTAATGGCAGTATATTGAAGAAAATGTATACTAATTTTATGTAGCAGTTATTGTAATTGCAAAAATCCTCATAGGATCCTTCTGCAAAGAAATAAGTTGTTCCTTGTAGTCTAATTGTCTTTTGCAGGTAGCCCTTACCACAGCCTGCTGTGAGTTTTCTGTAAATCTGAAAAAGCACAAAATGAAGGGGAAAAATAGGCCTAATAAATGTTGTTCTTACTTTCGGTAAAAATTTGTTCTGTCCTTTCTTTCAGCTCTCTAGATTAACTTCACTTTCAGGAAGGTGAAAATTACTGTAAGTGAGAAGAAAGAAAAACTTACTCGTGTTGGTTCAGTTTATACATTTAGAAAACCTAAGGTTTTTGACAGGTTATCTCTCTTTTAATCTTTGCTCTGTTTCTATAAAAGCAGATGGAAAAATTACACATTTAAAAATGAGAAACATAAGGTATTCACAATTACTTTTATTAGCAGATGATGCAGGTTGTGAGATCTTAATAGTTGTGTTCCAGAAGGTTTAAAATTGTTGTAGATTTCCATTTGCAAACTGAAGATTGAGGTAAAGTTGTTAATGTTTCTATTGAGTTATATAATATTACACACAAAAAATATTCCTGTTGTTGACATCTCCTATGTAAGTGAGGATGAATAAAGAATGGATGACTGAATCTAATATCATGGCTGAGATTTTGTGAGAGTATTATGCCTGCGACATTCTGGTATAAATGAGATGTAAGTGCTCCATGATAATTTGCTTATTTTCATAAACATGGATTATTTCTAGATTCAGAGCTAGCTTGTATGAGATTCCCCTTATTTATCAGTTCAGATGTAGAAACATGTTGCATTTGTTCAAGAAACTACTGTTCATAACAATGCTTTATTGTCCTTTCACCAGCACTACCAATACAACCCATGTATGTGAGCCAGGTTAATGAATTGCATAAGTGATCCTGCTCCACCTTCTGCATTTCAGTAGAAATGATTTTGAAAGTAAAACTGTGGCCATTCTGATTTATTTATTTATTTATTTGACACAATCTTCTCCTATTGTTCAGATGAATTATGAAAAGTTAACATTTGACCTAACTTGCTTGACTGTATATAAATTTCAAAGACATGCATCAGTAGTTAAAAATCTTACTATTTGATTTCTGCTTTTCATTGTAAAATAGGCTTCAGAGGTTTTTTTAGGATTTGAAATTATAAAGAGCCCTGTTTCCTTAAGTTTTCTTCATAAAATGATTGCACTTTCCTTCCCAAAAGGGTGTTTATTTTGTGCTTGAAGCATCGAATGGAAAACTATTACGAAGTTACAATTAAAATTTAATATCTACCTTTTGCTAAAAAGAAAATGGTCATAACTCTAAATGAGGAAATATTTTAGAAGGTGATCTGATCTTGAAGGACTATCTCTGCAGTTGTCTCCAAATTTGGTATTATTTCCTTTACTAAAATGCCACAGCTGTAGTTGAAACAGGTGTTGTTCATCAGAGAGCACATTCTGACAGTCGGGCTGGTCTAGATCTGTCCTGAGATGGAAAGAAGATGTTCTAACATCTCTGGTGTTCTCTCTCCTATTCTTCAGTCTTCAATTGATTTTACTCTGGATACTTAAATTTTGATAGATATAATTAATATGTAAAAGTAAAATATATTACCCAGACACTGTGCTTGCTCTGCAAGAGTATAAAAAGAGCTTAAAAATGCCTGCAATGTTTATTTGAAGCACTTAGAAGGAAAAACGTGCTTTCCTTTAAATATATACTGAAGATCTGTGTTCTCTTAGAGTAGAAAGATGCATCATTTGAGCAGAAGTTTAATGATTTCCTGTGTTATGCACTGTCACTCCCTTGCTATTTTTTATCTTGTTATACTAGCCTGTGTTTCAAGATGGTAGTGTATTTTGCACATCTGCTCCACGTTTAGCAAATTCTTACTTCTCAGATATTCGGAAAACTCCCAGGTATTTGAATTTGTATAATTTCAGTTAGCTTTAAGCAGTGCTGACAAGCTGGATTACTGTATAGGTGGAAAAATTCAGGCACTATGGAAAATGTGGAGTGCTGTAGATACTACTGCCTTCTGGTCTCACCTTCTTTAGCTGAGTTGTTGTAACAGTCTTTTAGTATCTCCTAGGTTTTAGTTTTTCTTTTCCCAGCATAAAATCAGTTGTTTTTCGCACATTGCTGTTTTTCAGCAGTTGTTTAAACTAATTAGTTTTATTTGTAGAGAAATGAACTATGGGAGTTTATATCATCTGTTACCATGTCTCTGTGGAAGTTGTGGTTTGTATTTGAGAAGCAGTGGTGAATATTTGGGTTGTTAAACTCTTAACCTGTTTTTATTCAGCCTGAGCAACAGCATTTGAGCTCTAGTTCGTGAGATCTTCCTATTCTAGTTAAGAACAAAAGTCTTGCTGTGTTCAGGCAAAAGAAATAAAGTTGCAGAGTTGAAAGTTCCCACCAAAACAGTAGTTGTGAAGTCACAGTGTACTTCTAGTAGAATTTACAGTCCAAATTTCTCTAGAGAACCTCTAAGTAGTATCAATTTTATTACAGAAATAACTAGAATTCTTGTTGTTTGTAGGCACTTAGAAAAATGTTCCATTTACATTTTTCTTTTGTATTATTGAAGAGTTTTTTTTTAAACTGTTGCAGATGATACTATAAGTTGTCATCAAATTTACACTGTATGTTAAAAAATGATGGGGTAAAATCAGCTTCTTCAAAATAATGTTTAATATTAGAATGAAGAGGATTTTATTTAAATTTCTTCTTTTTTTTTTTTTTTTTTTAAATGACAGGGTATCAAATACCAGATCTTATAACAGAAATATTGACAGAAGTGGGTTTACCTATTCCTGTCCTCACTGTGGAAAGACGTTTCAGAAGCCAAGTCAGTTAACACGACATGTTAGGATACACACAGGTAAGACTGTGGAAGTAATTATTTTAGTTTGCATTTGTTTTACAAAATTTAATTCATCTATGAAATGGTAAAGATTTTTCTCCCAGTTGGGATTTAAAATAGTATTAATACATCTGGCTCATTAGATGCTGTTACCTGTTGATTTAAAACACCCTTCATGTAATTCTTTGCTAAGGAAATTTGTATGCTTTTGAAAATCTTTTTAACTGTTTGAAATGATATACATCTGGAAATTTCAATGCTTTGCAGGTTTCATTTGTTACAGAATACTAGGTTTGGTATGTAAAGTTTCAATGGGCCCTAAAATTGGAATACCTATATAAAGGCCAGTCACATATTCTAAATAAGATTACATATACTCTAGAGAACAAGTTCCAAAATTCACAATCACAAAAAGAGTATAAATACATGACAATGAATAACACTACTAACATAGTGGCCTTGCTTTTGGTTTTGGATTGTTTTATTTGAAGTTACTGCCGTATATTTTCTGTAATTACTGTAACTGCCATTTTCAGGATGTCCAAAGTGAACTTGCGAGGTGATGAGCCTAGATTGTAATTTTGAAGAAGAGCAAGTGATTGTGAAGTTTGCAGAATGAATAGTGGATGTTTTTTTGCAAAATTGGTGTAATAGATACGTGCATTTGTTTAACCCTTAAGCAATTGAAATAACTGAAAAATGTGAAGTATAAAATGATACAAAAGTTTCTGAAGTGTAGAGAGGACTATAAGAACAGTTCTCAAGTTTTAACCAGACATACATAATACAGCATAAGTTTGGCTTTAGAGAAAGCCTTCATTGAAAGTGCTCCAGTGACGTGCCATATATATGTATTTTCCATCTTGTGAATAAATTGCTCTGTCTAGTTTTTAGCTAATTAAATTAGTAAATTAGGTAAGTGTGTGATATTGTTTGTATTAGCAGTCTGTTCAGACGGTGATGTGACAAGTTGCTATGTGCAAGAATGACTTTGCCAAGAGAGAAATAAAAAGTTGTTGCGTGACTCCTTAAGAATCTTTTTAAGCTTTATAATTTAATTGTAGAGCAGTAACACAAGAGGTCACCCTTGTACTTGCTTTAAAAGTTGCCTCAAAGTAATTTCCAAAAAAAATGCATTGAAAATTAACTTTCTTATTTTCGAGTTTTGTATCTATTTGATACATTCTTTCATTCTGACTAGAATAAGCTAAAATAAACAAGGTTATAGTTGGTTGAGGACACTTTTCTAAAGCTTCAAAAAATTCAAGAGCATTTGTAGTTCTTTGAAGAGTAAAAAGACGTTTGTCTATTGGGAAACCAGAGAAGAAAATGTACTCCCAATCTGCATGTGATGGTTCCAAGCGGCTGATGAATGCTCATTTAATTTTTGAAGTATGTTATTACTTTAAATCTGCAGACAATCTGTCTGGCATCCAATTGCTTGAGGTACTGTAAAATACATAGGAAAGAAGAACTACGAACTCTGCTTTAAAGAATTTAGAATACTTAAGTCTTTAATTGTTAAAGGAGCATGTCTGTGCTACATGTACAGCATTACATTAGTGTCTTAATTGCAATACTTTTTTGTTCGTAGCTATTAATTATAAGCACTTAGACCCTTCAGGAGAAAAAAAAATTAAGTGTGAGGGATTGCAATTCCCATATTAATAACTAAGTAATGAACCCCCCATTTCCCCTCCCAAATCTATATTACTAAGTTATACTTGAGAAATACAGAAATTCCACATTTCCACACGAGAATTAAGATTTAGTTATAATAATGAAATTTACTTAAATAGGCAAACTTAACCTGAAGCAACATTTCTGTGTGTCCACCAGCAGCTATTAATAGAAGCTAAGATAAGCCTTTTAGCCATGAAAGCCCAATATGAATTTTGTCTCTGTATTTCAAGATCTGAATCAGTTCTACATTTTAATCTATATTAAAAAATACACAGTTAAAACACTCAGACCTTGAAGTGTCTTTAAGAACCGTAAGCAGCAGAACAGAAAATAAACATTCCTTCAGAGTTGATACCATGAGTTATATGCTTGCAATCTATTTCAGAAAATAGCTGCTTTTATTTCAAACAATGTGAATTTGAGAATCGTTTTAAACTAGTTGTAATTACAGCTATATAATTAGAAGTCATATAAAAATATTCATTAAAACTGCTTTAGTGTGCATAATATTTAGCACATGCTAGTACTTACTGGTATAGCAAACATAATATACAGCATGCTCATAGTGTTTTAGCTATAGAAATGTGCAGATGGAAAGAGTTGAAAGTTCTCAAAGGTCCTGGAGTTACGACAGCTAAACTGTTTCACTAAAAAAAAAAAAAGGCAATACTGAATTCACAGTGGAGACTTCCAGCAGTCAATTAAGACATGTAGTTGTAAGAAACTGAACTTTGTTTTTAGTATCAGCATGTTTAAAATATGTAGCTTTGTGATATGTTAATGTGGTTCTATTATATTTTGTCAGAATTTCTAGGGAGTTTTTCATGGTTAATCTATTAATGCACAAATAACTTTAAGTATGCACAGCTCTGAGAAAGCTAAAATCAGGCAATGGTGACAGAGCATTCCTGTAATGATATTGCCTAGATTTTCTTTAATATTCAGTAGTAATATGAACACTCCAGGTTTTAAAATTATTTTTTAAGCAGAGCTGTACAATATCTCATATAATAAAAACATTATTTTATTGCATATTTTCAACAGGTGGTTGTAAAGAATGAATGGCTATTAATATTTATTGGGGAGCAGGAACCATAGGCCATCTTTTGCAAAATTGCTGTAAGACTTTTTGATTTTAGACTAAATAAAAGGTTAAATTTTTGACTGTTAGTTATTTAGTACTGTCCGTTCCACCTTCTGCTTACCCATTTGTTTCCATGCAGGTACATGAATTTTACAGGATTTGGTGTAAAAGAATGGCATACGTGGCTTTTGGTTTTTCTTTTCACCTATTTCTTTTCCTCCAGCGGTTTGCATAGCAACTTCTGAGATCTTCCAAACAACAAGTTGAGGGAAGCTGTTCTAAATAATTGTTTCATACAAGTTTCATTTATTTTACACATTTCAACTGATCATCATCAGCTGGGTTGTAAAACTTTTTCACAAAGCTACATCTTTGTCAGAGTAGATGCTGAAATTGGTAATCGAGGTAAACAATTGCATTGTCAAAATACCTAGTAATGTATGTTTCTGTGTTTATGCATGTGCATATACTGATATCTGTATGCAATATTTTTTTAACTGAATTTTTCATTTAGATACAGGAAACTACTAACGTTTATTTAAAGTCCTTTACCTCACATCCTTCTTTTTTTTTCCCCTTTCAGGTGAAAGACCTTTTAAATGCAGTGAATGTGGAAAAGCCTTTAACCAGAAGGGGGCATTGCAGACCCATATGATCAAGCACACTGGTGAAAAACCCCATGCTTGTGCCTTTTGTCCTGCAGCCTTTTCTCAGAAAGGCAATCTTCAGTCACACATACAGAGAGTTCATTCAGAGGTAAATACAATTATTCATAAAGTGGTTGGTGCTAATATGCTGCTTATTTCTTTTTCAGTATTTGAATTGTCCTGTTCGCTGTTCCTGTGCTCTCTCTGATGCTTTTTGCAGCCAATATAGATTTTCTGCTCTAGTATAGATTCTAGTTTGTTGGTTTTACCTGCAAGCTTTCTTAAAATAGATTAATCTGTATAAATGTATACTTAGGATAAGTAGCAAAACCTTCATTTACCATTGTCTTTTCAGTACGTTGATAGATTAATAAATTATTACTGGGTTTAGGTGTATAAATATGTACCTGTGTCAGTCTTGGGAGAACGAGGGCTAGAATCAGATGAAAGTAAGCCCAAAGCAGCAAAGCAGAAAACGGTGAAAAAATTCAAGGCCAAACAGCAACCCACTAACTCCATCATAGAGCATACTTGCAATTTGTTTTTGAAGTATATATCTTGCAGCCTTTTTCAGAGGTTTTTCAGTTACAGGGAAGAAAATTACAAAATAAGATAAAAAAACATGGTTGTCTCAGATCTCTTTATGCTGATTTTTTCTTCTTTGTGACAGACAGTTTTTAAGATGCAAAAGATACTGCTATGATAATGTAACATAATCTTCTGAGCAACATTGGCTATGCAACTTTGTCCAGTAATTTCCTTGCTGACTTTAGTGGTTTGTGGTTGGAAATACCCACATAAAGAGACCTAGTTTTGATTTGGAAGGTATAAAATGAGAGGCAGCTTTTTTTTCTTCCTTTTTTTTACCTGCATGCAGAATATCATCTTGCTCTCACTCTTTCCCCAACTCTGCTGAGATTTGTTTTCTTGTTTTCTATTTTTGTGTTGCAAGAATAGATCTTATTTATTGGATTTTTTTTACTAAGGATCTGTTTAGTGCATTAGAGTTTCTTACTTTTAGGATGTAGTCCTTCATCCAATATGTCTTAGTGTTTTGTATTACATTTAATTATATTAAATAATATGTTTACATTTCATATAACTATGTATGACTAGTCTTCCTTAATGATCACAGCTCCCTAAATACAATAGCTTCTGCTACATAAAAAAATGCACCAACATTAATTCCATAATTTACATTGGGGTTTGAGCCAAAAATATTTTTCACTTTTTTTCTCTGTTAGTCTAGTTTTCTCTAAGGAAAAAAAAAAAAGGTCAGTTGTGGGATAAAGGACTTCAAATAAATACTCTTTCTTGATCACATCTTATGCTGTGTTTCGTGATCCTGAGCCTACATTTCAGTTATTGCTTTGGATCACTTGTTGGATTCTTTTTTTTCTTGCTTGCTGTTGCTGTTTTTCTTTTAAGATTGTGTGCAGAACTCTATTAATTCTTCATTTTATCTTGACACAGTCATAAAATGAAACATGGTGATAATGAAACATGGTGATAATGAAACAGGTTGATTCTTACTTCACATATCATTGTTTAGTCCTACCTGTATTTTATTAGTTGATACCTCTTTCTAATAGTCTTGTTACCAGTTTAATGTCAGAAAATACAAAATTCCATACTGTATTGCAGGTAGTGTGTTTTCATTTGAACACTTTGTTGTTCCCTAAATATTCAAAGTACTTCACTGGTTCTTACTGCTATGTGATAGACTGAGGAGGAGGGGGAAGTGAGGATGGTTGGAATCTGCAAATTTAGCTGCTTTAATTACCTCAACTCCTGGGCCTGAAAGTCCCAAACAAGTTGCTGCTGATCACTTCCTCATCCCGTGTGTTCAAATTAAGTTCAGACTGTATATTAAACTTCCCTGCCTTTGACCATGTTGGTTTTTTGGTGGAGTGCTTGTGTTTGGTTTTTTTTCATAAGTTCATATGGCCTTTGGGCCAATCTATCTTGCCTTCATTTTCTTTTGACCCAAAAAATGGATTTTATTTTTTCTTAGAAATTTTTAAAAAATAAGTTTGCAAAAGTAAAGAGGAGAGAGCCAAAATTTGAAGACAAATTATCTGCATTTTTTTCTCTTCATATTTACAAACTACCCTTTTTATTATGTATGACCTTGTATCTTCAGGCACATCTTAATTGATGAAGTTGCGTTTTGGTTTTGTTTCTAAGTGTGTAATGGTAGGAAATTGTAAGCAGGGAAAAGTCTGAGGCCTCATTTGTCAGATGACATTTGTTTTGCTCTCTAGTGCTTCTCAACATTAAGAAATGGTAATAGAGATGATAGTCATGCACGTAGATTGCAGTTGACTTGATATCTGAGAGATAGTAGACTGATTCCATAACTGAATATCGGTAACCTGGAAAAATAAACCATTTTAGCTCTGATAACCACATAGTATATTTGTTATGTGGATAAATAATGAAAAATAGAAAATGTGGTAGATTTAGGGAAAAATTATTTATTTTTTTTTGTTTTACTGAAGGTGAAGAATGGCCCTACATACAATTGTACAGAATGTAGCTGTGTCTTCAAAAGCTTGGGTAGTTTAAATACACATATCAGCAAGATGCACATGGGTGGTCCACAGAATTCTGCAAGCTCTTCAGCAGATGTATCTCATGTTACAGCGGTAAGCTTTGCTTGGTTTATTGTGAAAATGCCTTTAAGAGTTTATCTGAGGAGGAAACCCATGTAGCATAAAAATAATTGTGAAGTTTTACTGAAACAAAGAAATCTGGAACTATTCAAATTATATATCACTTTTAACTAATTTTCAGAAATTGTTTATATACTTCTATTCCATATGAAGACATAGTGGATTCTTTTTCTGAGTATTTTTGATAATTTGTTTTGAATGTTAGCTTCTTATTTGACAAATTGTAAAGGAAAAATCATTATTGGAAGCATTGAATGTTGGGGTGGGTTTTTTTAACCAAGATACAAGAAGCTAAATTTCAGAAAATGCTTCTGGTTTCATAAGACTGTTTTGTTTTTTGAACCAGTGCATATTCAATGTATCATAGTACATTTTTTTCTTTGAATAGGACTACATTTTCTACCTTTATTGCCCTCTGTTTCACGTCATTTCTGGCTTTAATGCTTTAAAGGTCAATGGATGACAAGTAATATCAGACTTTGAAGAAGAGGGTTAAAGTCTCAATTTCATTATGCAGCTGTATCTTGTTGAAAACAAGTGTCTAGTAGTGTTTGGAGAACCATTTTTCGTTTTTAGATTTCATGAAGGTTTTTTTATGTGGCATATTTACTTGCAAGTACATATAATCTCTATGTCCTTTTGTACATCTCTTCATTCATAAGCCTAATCTTAAAAGCAGAATGGAAAAGGATTCCATCATACTACCTCACATTTGCTGTCCCTGTCTAGCTGTGTTTTCTTGTTTTGGTCTACTTGAGTATTTTGCATTTGCATTGTATATTAATATTACAAAAGCATGTTGTTATTATCTTTGCTGCATGCGTACTTCTCTGCTCATGTGAAGGAGGGGAAGAGTAAAGAATACCTCCATACAATAGTATAAGCAAAATGGGAGGAAAAGATTTCTTTATAAAAACAGATGCCAAGAAATTTAACAAGGAAGAACAAAGATAACTATCATGTCAATTGCACAATAAAAGAGTATTATGCTTTTTATTTTTAATTTTATATCTGAAACTGCAGAGATTTAATGATCAAATGATTTTTATTGCTATAGAAAGATGGTACGTTCCTAGATTATAGCACTAGCATTCTTATATTAGAACTGACTTTTTCATTTTACTCAAAACTTGCAGAGCTTCTTTAACAACAAATCTCCAGTATAATTGTGTTCTGAAGTTTGCGATCAGTCTCTGTTGTCACTTGTTATATACCTGGGGATGAACAACGGTTGTGTCCTTAATACAACAAATTCCCTAAGTTGAAGTCTGAAGTGCTGTGCTACCAAAGAATGCATTCTCGTGTGATGCATGAGTACCTCTTGTAAAATATGCTTACTCTAAGGTTGTTATTTGCCCTTTGCTGCATCAGTGCTTATGGCTAAGGTATTGGTTTCTGTAACTTGTGTTTATCTAATGTATATAAACTATGAAGCAACGTTAGTGATTCTAGGCACTGCTGTATCTCTGCCATAGTCTCATTTTTTCTGTCCCTAGTCTCCATACTGTGGGAAAATGAACAGAGCTACTTTTATGCATGATAATAGCCATGTTTTTGTTCTATTTATACAAAGGCTTAAAATACTTTATTTTCATTTCTTTGTAGGAGTCTGTCACCCAGCCTTTAACAACATCCCCTGCTAATCTTTTGCAGCCTGTTGATAACAAATGGAAGAATGTAAGTGTACAGGTTTTGTCATATTTTTGTGTGAAGACTACAAATGGGAGAAACTTTACAGAATTTTGTAAGCTGTATTTAACTGGTGGAAAAGCATATGCAACAGTCCTCTTGATAAGTTCATCAGCTAATATGTGAAGGCAAACTTCTTCCTTAATGCAGCTGGTTATTGAGGACTGGAACAGTTCTTGAAGGAATTATATTCCCTCATTCATGATATGGTCGTGATTTTGCACATAATTCCGTTCATTAGGTCTTCAAAATGGAGGCAGATATTCTCTGTATAAAAAGATGAGAGGAGCGTAAGGACTGTCCTAAATACTGGATTATCCTGCCTGTCTTGACTTTACTTCATGGGGATACCATGGTTTGGGTGGAGAGGGAAAGAACTGTGTTGGTGCTAGTTGAGTTGCTTGGAATTGAGGCAGCAGGGCTCAGGAGGAGACTGTGGAGCTGGGGAAGGACGATGCCAGGCTGGCTTTCAGGAACCGCATAGCAAGCAGTCTTGATGTGCCAGTCACAGTGAAAGCATTCGCATTTTGTTGCGTCTATGTAGCATGTTTGTCAGCTATAGGTTGCAGCATGGTATCTTAGCGACAGACTAATCTGAGTTGCATCCCCTCATCCCAGCTTCAGCCACTGATTGTCTTCTCATGTACTAGAATCCACAAAACCAAGGACTAGGAAATGTGGCAGTATTGCTCTGAAGTCACCATAACCAGTCTGCCTACTTTTTTCTTATCTTTTACTGTGAATTCAGTGTTCTAGGACCAGTTAACTTAAAACTGAACTGATGTGAACTAATTAATTACTAATCTTTGCTGTATTAAATAGTTATACTATGTTTCTTAAAAGACTTTAAAAAGTATTAAAAGTGGCTGTTCTTCAAAAGCAGTTTATTTTAAGTAAATTTTATTTTTTTTTAACCAATTGAAATTATTTTCCTTGGTAAGGAGTGGTATCAGAAGTGATGCCTGGTTTTTAGGGAGGTTTGTGCATGTGTGTGTGTGAAAACACAGGTCTGAAATGAAGATAATCATCATTGTGCCACGGTGGTGGTTCCTTGTACTTGATGCAAAATGCCAGGTTTTTACCCAGTGAGAGATGCCAGTTGGGAGCAATGGATCTCATCGCCCCTTCCTCCCAGAACTGCCTGGTGCTCTTGGCTACTAAGTGGGAGAACTGGTCCAGTTCCATCCTTAGTGTCTTCAAACCTGTTTCTTCAGAGAATGACATAGTAATTGCTGAGCCATCAAGCAGTTCAAGTGTGAACCTTTACAGAGTCAGCTTCAACTTACATGTAGTGGATCTAGGAAACCAAGCAAGGAGAAGCCTGACTTTCTAGTCGGGCAGTTAGAGCAGAAACCTGAATTCTCCTTTTCCTTGCTAGGGTACCTTCTATTTTTACAGTAGTGATTATATACTGTATGGGAATCTTGTGGAAGAGGGATGCATGATATCGCCTCAAAACTGATGCAGACAGACCTCAATGCTAAGGTGAATCAGCAGCAATTTTATTACATGTTTTCAAATATTCCTCCTTTGATGTACTGTCTGCTTGTTTCCATGCCTTCAGATGCACAACCTGCTCGTTTATGTGCGGTTGCTGTTCATTTGTTGAACTAGGATGTATGCTCAGTTTCCTCCATGGGACTGTGTGACGTATCACACATGGTTTTAAGAAAATGTATAGGTACTTCTATTTAATGTTAGCTTTTTGGTAAGTAGCTGCATCCTTACTGATTCTTCCTTTTCCTTGTTGTAATGGGGGTGATAAGAAGCAGGGATATGTTTTGTATTTTCAAATAGAATGACATACTAAAATTAATGTGAGGCACCATGAGTGATTTTTAAACCTTTCTGAGAGATCTTGTAGAAAGAGATATGCAGGGAATCGCCCCGGCACTGTGTTTCTGATGGAGTCCCTTGGAAATTAATTCTTGACCCTACACTACTTAATATTTTATCAGTGACCTGGGAAAAAATATAAAATCATAATGGATCAGGATGATACAAAGACTGAGGTAATTTATGAAGAGAACAAATCACTCATACAGAGTTATCTGGATTTATTGGTGAGATGGATGTACTAGGTAATGTATGTTCTGATATGGCCAAGAAGAAAATCACATACAGAAGAATGGGAAAAGTAGGCCATATTCACAGGAGTTTTCAAGGATTTTAAATTCCCCTTATAAATAGGGATGGAAGAAGTAATAATTGCTATATCAGCTAAAAGTTAGGTTTTCCTTTCCTGGAAAGATTAGTTTTGGTCTTTTTATTTGGAGAAGAAACTTCACATAGAGGACATATAAACTTTAACATTTCTGTATTTCATTCTGGGAAATTTTGCTGTTGTTGGTTGTCTGTTTATAGTGTTCGCTATTCATGAACTGGAATCAAAGATACAGGAAGAAACAGAGCCATCAGAATTCTTCAAGTATGATATGGTGTATTTTATTATTGAAGGTACCTTATCTATTTTGTCCATGAGATAAAATATTTAAGGATGACTTGATCTGCTGTTTTGAAGAAAAGGGAAACATCTGTAACCTCTTTAATAGAGAAAAAAGTTTAGAGGGTTGAAGCTAGACAAATTAATGCTCTAAAATAAAGTATGGAATTTTAGTGTGGATAATTTGCTGTTGGAGCAACTTGTTGAAGTTGGAGAGCAACAGAAAAAGTTACCACAATATATTACTTGATTTAAAGAGCTGCTATAATTTCTGTACAGTGACTTTACTTGAAGGAGTAATTCACTCAGAGGAGTCACACAGTCTGTGTTACACAGCAAATTAGACAGACTAGGGGTGATCACAAGGTCCACTATTCTAATTGAACAAATGTGGAATTATGAAGTAGTAATAAACCACTCTCTATGCTATTTTTAAAATCAGCTATTGAAATGAGACCTACAAAAAGACCTCTGAAACTTTTTATAATGAACAGGGTTTCTTAATAGTAATGGTAACAAACTTTCTGTGCGTGCATATATTATTTTTCAAAAAAGGTAACCTCCTTGAGACTGTAAATAAACTGCTGTATAATACATGAACACACTGGCTAAATACATGTAATACTGTGATTTTCATGTCAAAGATGATGTTGAGCAGTTCCTTCATTCACAATATTTTTTTTTTCCTCTTCCTAAAGCCTGGGAGAATTTTATAGACTTTTTAGTGCAGGCTTCCCGCTCTACTAAAGAGCTTCCCTGCATTCCGTTTAAAGAAAATGAGTGATCTCTATAAAGAGCTGTTACACTCGTTAGCAAAACACTTCGCTTCAGTTCCTGTTTATTGCAATGAAAATGCTATATAGTGTGTTTTATTTTGTAAAATACATATTGAAAAGTTTATAGCACTTTTGCTAAATTTGAATCTGAAGAGATGGAGTCTTTCCATCTGTCCCACTGGTGAGGTGAAAAAGATGGACTAATGGTTAGATCAGCAAAATAGCAAGTGCTATTCTTGCATGCACGCGAGAGAAATGTGCTAAGGGTTTGTTTTATATCGTCTCATGAGAAGGCATTAAGAATACTTCAACAAATTCACAGGACATAACTCGAGTCGAGCTATTTTTTTCTTTATATATTACTTTGTAACCATCCTCAAATATGGTGACAGTGTCATTTTGATTGTTCAGTGTCATGTGTCAGTATAAAGAAAATCTCAGGAGAGTTTTCAACTTGGAAGAAGTATTGCACGCATGAAGCCTAAGCTTACTCTTTGTTCAAAGTGATCTGAAAGAAGATAGCAATTTATATATATGTGTGTGTGTGTGTGTGCACGCGTGCCTGAAGTGATTATTTTTAGAGAACAGAAGTGAATATTAGAAGCAAATATCCAGTGTGTTCTAAGAAACAGGATTATGGGGCTAGCCATTATATAAATATATATTTTTGTTTTCTGCAGTAAAATGAATGATTGAAAGCAGTTATTTCAGTAATGGTATACCTGTGTAGCCTATGTGTTACAGGGAAGAGAAGTTTATAAATGAAGAACAACAGAAGTCATCTTTATTTCTGATTTTAAAAAGGAATACCAAGGGGTTTTATCACTTTTTATCACTTTATATTTGTTACTAAGGTAGCCTACAATAGAAGTATCAAAGATTAAGAAACCTGATTTTTAGACTTGAAGATTTTTTTAGTATTTTGACACAGCTCCATGTGTATTTAAATATTTAGAGTATGAAGAGATTCTGCTAAAGCTAAGAAATTTAGAAGATTGAAAGTTGAAGGCAAAAAAAGTTAGTAGTTTGATTGTTCTGAAAGGTTTTGATGTAACAACACAAATAAATCACAACTAATAGAAAGTTTTTTTTCCAAAGGACTTGCTTCAGTTAAATGTGAACTTTTAAAAGACAACCAAGAGAAGCCCAAAATCAATCAAAAGGGGCTTCAGGGCACTGGGGAGGCTGGTGGAAGGATCAGGAGTACAGGTGGTGTTTTCCTTAATCC
>VXBL01008490.1:791721-817194 GCA_013400195.1 Aramus guarauna | reverse complement strand
TCCCTCCGCCTTTGCCCTCCATCAAGCCAGACACCTCCTGCACCCACTGGCTGGCCTTCAGGCCCTTATTTGCAGTCTCCTGAGTCGGAAAAGAAACGAAAAATCACAAGGCAGCTCGACCTCAACCCAGGCAGCAGCGAGGGAAGAGGGTGCGCGAGCGTGGTACGACAGCACAGAGCTCCGCCAGGCGCAGCTCCCGGAGCAGAGCTAGGCCGGGGCAGACTGCCTGCCGCCATGCCTACAACCACATTACATCCTGGCTCTTCCCCCGGCCCCGAGAACGCCGCCTCTCCCCCTCTCCTGCAGCCCGCCGGTAAGGCGAAACACAAGGGTCTCCCCAACCCCCCCTCAGTTTTGGCCACGTGGTGTTAAGACGCAAAGTCTGGGCGTTACCTGGGGCACTTGACACAGGCAAGTGATTCTGCCCGCTTCGTTATCTACAGCAAAGAGCATGGTGGCAGTCTGGGGGGAATAGGTCTTGAAGAGCTTCAGAGATTCGTTCAGGGCCTGCAGAAGGACAAAGTCACAGCACACCTTACCTGTGCCTGCGGCCAGCCCTGCTCCAGCCCCCGCGGCACCCACGGCGACCTGGACACGCATGAAAGCAGCCAACAGCACCCCGCAGCGCTCCTCCTCCCACCCACGAGCGATCGTCACCTCCCCAGCCCCGGCTGCGTCCTCTCACAGCTGCAAAGCGGCAAGGAGTGAGGAGCTGCTTTTATTTCTCCACCTTCAGTTAGGCGGGAACTGGCAGAATTAGCCCCAAAGCAAGTACGGTACTGGCTGGAGGGGAAAACGCTCTGCCCTTCGCTGCGAGCTCCCAGCAGCAGGGAGCAGCCGTTCTGCAGCGAGCGAGGACTCAACTGCAGCGTGCAGAAGCTGGCAAGGGTTATCAGAAACAACAGGCAGGCTGGACAAACCGGGGGGGACTGCCACGCATCCTGTTATTCTTTTATCCGTCATCTTTTGCTCGCATAGACGCGGCACAGAGCTCTGGGAGCAGGCCCGCTCCGGCCAACCAGGGAGTATGCGGCTCCGCGGGATGCCCCCCTTCTGCGAGAGGTACCCACTGCAAGCATCCCGTGAGAAAAAGCAGGTGTCTGCCAGCAGGATCAGCTCCCAGGCTCCCGGAGCCGAAATTTAAAAGCAGAGCGGTCCAACCTCAGGGCACGATCGGCCCCCGCTGGCTGGCACGTGCTGAGCTCAGCGGCAAGGCACAGCGCACACAAGGGAGCTTTTATTCACAGCAGGAATCGCTCGGAAAGAAACAACTTGTGCGCGGTGGAGGGAGGGTGCAGGTTGGGCCCTGGCTGGAGAATCCGAGCCCTGCTCAGGAGCTGGGGAGCAGCTCTCTGGCCCGGGCCTGGTCACACACGCAGCCCAGGACGCCGTTCCCAGAGCCGATCTGCAACGGCCACGACCGTCACGACTTCCGTGGCTCGGCAGAGCCGCTGTTCAGGCCCTTAAGCCTGCGTTCTAGTGTCATGACTGCCGCTGGATGAGTCTCACCTGGGACACAACGTGATTTCTGTTGGGGTCCCTATCCACCACCGGCTCTGGAAGCTCAGCAAAGGGTCCAGACCCCCACCCGCCCCCGCACACCCATGTGTTAGTCCAGGAGGTGGGACACGGAGGATCCCAGTGGTCCTCTCCCTCTTCGCTAGCCACTGGTGGCAAGAGACAGCTCTGTAACCCAGCACCGCCTCCCCCAGTGGACAGAGACCTCCCGGCCGCTCCTCAGGCACAAGGAAGGTTGTTGAGGAGAGACCAGACCTTCCCGTACCTTTGCTGAGGCTCCATTTTCCATTTCCATGATGACCAACGGCTGGTTAGGGTGACTCTCAATGACTTGCTTGGTCTTCTCCAGCACCTGAGGACAACAGCGCTCAGATGCCAGAGCACACACGTTGCGTACGGACACCGGAACCACCCGGGCAGAGCTTCCCCGCAGGTACAGAGCCCCCCCGAGGTGCCCCAACACACCTCATGCTGCACAGCCAGGAACAAAACGTGTTGGCAGGCGGATGTGTGGCCTGCAAGGCAGCAGCAGTGCTGTGCAGGATTCCTCCTCCAGGAAAATCCAAGGGGATCCAGGAGGAAGCTGCCTGCCCCCAGAGGACCGTTAGGGCAGGAGCACCCCAAAATCCAGGACACGCTGCCAGTGCTTGTCCCCAGGGAACAGGCGTGGGAGGGAGCAGGAGAGGCCAAAAGGCTGAACAGCGTGAGGGGCACCCCCACAGTTCAGCTCCCTTCCACACCGGGCACAAGCAGAGCTCCCAAGGGACCCCCCCGCAGCCCCCCCACACTGTCCTTTATCCCTCCAGGGCTCACTCGTTTCTGGATGTCGGCTTTGCTTGCTCGATCCAGGTCATCCATAATTTTCTTCAGTGCTTTAACAGCCTCTCTCAGTTCATCTTTCTGCCACTGTGGGGTAACAGCAGTGGCCAGTGTCTGCAAAACAGGAGTGGGAGGGGAGGGTCAGAGGTACCGGTGGCCACGGCAGGAGATGCTGCACCACACTCATGAACCTCAAGTGCCCAGTAAGGTCCCCTCCTCTCCCAGCGCCTGACAGCCTCAGGCATGAGGTGCTGGCTGCAGCTCCCGCAGGACGCAGGGCTGTTCGGAGCAGCAGGAACCTGAACTCGGGCCTCATTAATACCACCCGGTGCTGGCAATCAAGGTCCCGCTCGCTTTGGGAAGGCAGAGCACTGCTACCAGCCTCACCTCACTGAGATCCGCGATTTCCTTCTGAACATCCTTGTTAGGAGCTGTCTGGACCTTCACCTTGGCCTCCAGGGCTGACAGCAGTTTCCTGAGGCTGTCGACTTTCCTGAGGGCCTAGCAGAACACAACCCGAGTTAAGTCAGGCAGGGAGATTTAGCAGGCTGGGCTCTTGGCCACCCCCACGGGCAGGGGTGAGGAATGCTGCACCCCAGGATGGAGTTCAGTAACTCTGTGGGAAGCAGCAGAGCCAAACCAGACAGCACTTGACCAGCACCAGGCTGTGATGCTGGCAGACAGGCCCTGAGACTCTTCTTTGCCAGAAGGAATGCAGAGATCCTCAAAAAAAAACCACATCTCCTCACCAAGCCCCTTCTCCCACTCTAGGAAGCACCAGCTCAGGACCAAAGTCACCTTCCTCCCGCAGCAGAGGACTGGATTCTCAGACCGCACAACTCTGCTGCCGAGAGCTCTAGATCAGCAGCCCATTCTGCAGAGCAGCCCCAGGTAAACCTGCAGCCACCTCGGGCACCCCCCAGGCCCTTCTAACACAACAGCTACAGCCCAGACTTCCCCCCTCCCTTCCCTCCCGGCTCTCTCCTCTGGCTGTAGCACAGCCAGGGGCCTCCAGCATAGCTTTTGCTGACAGCAGCATCCTTCTCTGCGCTGTGTTGGTGGAGTCCAAGCCCCAAGTCCCTCAGGCACTCGCCCTGGTGCTGAGGGATACCGGGCAAACGTAAACGAAAAGGACCTTGGCGCAGGGTTAATATCTGTGCGCGTGTCAATGGTTTCCCACAGGGCACGGATTTCAGAGGATCTCTCCTGCCTCTCCTTACCTTCCGAGCTTCGGCCCCGGTGACTGCAACTATCCTCCGGATGCCTTTAGCAATTGCTTCTTCTGAAACAATCACAAAGGGGCCAGCGTGGCTGGAGTTCTGCAAGTGCCTTTGGAAAGAACCCAGAAACAGACCCACAACAAGAGAAAGTTAGAAGTTCACCTCTCCTCTCAGCAGGAATCAGCATGGAAACAGGAAAATCATCCTGCCAGGGAGATGCAGCAAGCGTTGGGGACAGGCAGAAAACTCAACCTTAGCTGCTAAAAGCAAATGAGCGAGGAAAGGGTGGCAAGTGCTACGCTCCCACCACTGTCAAGAGACTACGTGTGGGCAGGGACAGCGTACAGGCAACTTCTCTGCCTGCAAAGGCCGATTTGAAACAGGGCTTGACTCAGGACTGGGAACGCAAAGCCCCATCATCATCACCACCACCTCCAGCTCTGCCCTGTGCCCAGCATACTCTCATGGCACTCACAACAGAGCTCGGGCTCCACAGGGACCCCTTTTCAGCCACCCTGCCACCTTCCCCGGCCTCTCCAGGTACTCACGTTCCTCCGCAGAACTCAATAGAAGTGATGGAGCCCGCGGGGCCGGAGGGGTCAGCCAGCAGCTCCTCCACAGGGATGCCGATCGAGACCACACGGACGGGATCGGGGTAGGTCTCGTCAAAAACCGCCCGCAGTCCTTGGATAGCTTTGGCTGCTGCGAGAGGGCAGTCCTTGGCGTACACAGTCTGCAGGGGACAGGAAAGGGACACAGGTAAGAGTCGGTCCTGTCAGCTGCGACTGAGGGCCCACGTTCCCAAGCGATCCTGACTTCCTCCGAAAGATCCCAAAAGGGAAATTACGTGCCTCACCTGAGCCGGGGTTTGTTGAGCTGCAGGGATCCCAAAGTCACTGACACATGCCTCATCTTCAAAATTCCCGATACCACTGCCTGCTCATCCCCCCCCGTGCTCCTGAACATCCATTTCTAACCAGAGACTCCTGAGCAGAGCACAGGGTCCTCCAGGGTCTGTTTGACGCAGGGCTGGCACCAGACAGAGCAACTCGGGGGTCTGGACGCTGTAAACCCAGCCAGACCTACCAAACTCCTCCACCAAACTTCCTGGCTCTTGTAGCTCACGTGACAGTAGAGCAGGCAGGGAACCGCTCCAACCCTAGAGAGGGCTCGGTACCAACGAACAGAGCAATCTACAATGGAGTTTTCCCACTCAAAATCCTCTGCGATGCCAATCTGCGCACAGTTCTGCATCAGCAGCTCAGAAGACTCCTGCTGGGCCAAACTCCCAGCATCCCAGATCACCCAAAAGCTCGACTCAAGGTATTTTTAACCTGAGTATATCCAACTCGCCAGCAGTACCCACCTTTGCCTCCTCGATCATCTCATTGGCGATCCCTTCAACTTTCTTGATTTCCTGGGTAGACAAGGCTCCCTTGGCCGTGAAGTCGAACCGCAGCCTGTCCGGCGCGACCAGCGACCCTCTCTGGTCAGCTTCCCCCAAAACGGAGCGCAGGGCAAAGTTGAGGATGTGGGTGGCTGTGTGGTTGCTCATGACTGGCCTTCGCCTAGTCTGATGGAGGAAGCCAGTGTTAGACGAGGTCCGGCACTGCGGAGCCAAGATCACCTCTAGCAGAAGTGGAGGTTAACGTGAGGCTTCAACAGAAACCTAAACTAGCTCGGGAGAGCAGAAACAACTCATCGCACTTGCTGTCTTTGGAGCCTCGGCTCAGGGAGCGGGACGCCCCCCACCAAATTTGTGCATGGCTTTTCCCTGGCAGTCCCCTTGTTGGGCCTGTCTGGTGAAAGGCCAAGGACAGACCGGGTCATGGACACTCAAAAGGGAAAAGCACCGCAAGATGGGAGCCTGCCCTCTTGCTCCAAAGCTGCTGCCTCTCTAGGGAAGGGAAAACGCATTTCACAGACTGGGCTCCCACCCAGCAGGCAGAGCCCACAGGAGCAATGTCTGGAGTGGGGCAGACAGCCCAGGCTCTCCGCTGTCATCCGCAACCCAGGGCAGCACCATACCTGCTCCACCTCCCAGCCGTGACCCAACGCGCGTTTCCGCTGCTGGTCAGCAAAAGCCAGTCAGCGTGGCTGAGCCAGCAGGGCGTTATCTGCCCCGTGGCAGGAGAAAGCCAGATGCCAGGGAGGAAAGGCCTTGAGTCAGCCAGGCTGGAAGGGTCACCTTGCGTGCCCACATCGTGTGCCGCAGGGACAGCAGGCACCGATGGAAAGAAAGGAGACAAAAATCCACAGAAAAGAGATGAGGTCATCTGTTACACCATGTCTTAACTCACCTCATCGATACACAGGTGGACCTGGTCTCCTACTTTCAAGCTTCCATACAGAGTTCCTATGTGAAGCACATAGCCGCCTCGGACCTGGACGTTCTTCACTGTGAATTCTGTTTTCTGTACAAAGAGGGAAAATGCAGCTAGTGAGCAGGGCGAGAGGCCGAGGGGAGACAGACCGTCCAGCCAGAGGTCTGAGCTGCAACTGGAGAGATCTCAGCTGAGAGCCAGACTGGTGTGTGCGATAGGAGAAATCCCCAGGCAGAGCACACAGGGCTGCAAAGCGAAGTGAAGGAAGGGAGGGCATGGTTATGGGGCACGGCAGAGCTGAAGGAGCTCCCCACCTCAGCTCAAAAGCACTGTCCTTCCACACAGCCATCCCAGCACCCCCACCGCAGGCACCCACATTCTGGCAACAGCCTAACGCTGCAGCACCGAGCTCACTTCCCCAAGAAGCAAAAGAAACAAACTCCAGCACGCCTGTGCCGTTAGCTGCACCCCTGAAAAGGAAACCTGTGCAATGCCTGACACCTGCCACAGACAGGAGATTGCTGGAGCTTGCTCAGCCCCTTCTTGTCTGCACACAGCTACTCAGGCCCCAGGTCAGACTGAGTCTAGCAAAAGGCTCTCGGGCCCACTCACATCCTCCCGGCCGTCGTCGTCCTTGACCATGTAGCCCTCGTCATAGATCTGCCCACCCTGCTCGGCGTAGAAGCAGGTCCGGTCCAGCACTATCCCACACTCCTGGCCAGTGGATACCTCCTCCACAAACTTCTTCTCCCTGCGGATGGCTTTCACTGTGGCCACGAGGCTCCCAAAATCTGTCACCAGGACAACAGGCAGTATCAGAAAAAAAACCAGGAAAACCTTGCAGACAGCACGCGGGAGCAGAACTTCACAGCGACACCTCCCAGGAGCTCACGGCAGCTACCACATTTGCAGGGGGTAGGGAGAAAGAACTGGGGCAACAGTTAGTTGGATAGCAGGGAATGTCAATTCGGTGCAGGGACTGTCACTCTCTTCCACACCTATGCAGTGAAAATAAGCCACGTGTGCTGCTACGAGCCCAGGGCCTCCTGAATCTCCACCAAATCAAAGAATTAGCACCAAGAGCCAGAGGAAGTGAGCCAAGGACAGACCAAGCAGAAACTGCAGTATCCTGCGGCACTGGCAAAAGGGCAGCTGGGAAACACGAACACAGGATTGTGGAGACACAAAGCTACAGGGAACAGGAATCCCCTTACAACTCTCTGATCAGGTTAGCAACAATGGTCTTGAACAGTAGGGCAGCCCTTGAGCAGTCTGCCCTCCTCTTTCCCTGCTCCGTTCGTTACAAGCAGGCTATTCATCTGCATACACTTCTGCTCCCGCTTCCACGACCCAGGGAAGGTGAACCCAGAGAGGATCTTGTTGAGGTACATGCCAGGAAAGGTTTGGCAGCAGCAGCAGATTCTGAGGTTTTTTTTCATACCATAGGTACCACTCGTATCCGAAGTATAGCTGTATTTTGGCGAGTCGTCGGTCACCTCCAGCCCTCGGGCCCTTAGCTCTTCAATGGCATAGATGTCCAGCATGAGGAGGTCCTCCCCTCCGGCACCCTTCCCTTGGGATTTGAGCTGCCAACGACAAGCACCAAAGTTTGAGAAAACCCACCTCAGTACCGGCCCGTGCACGCCAGCTTAGTTGCACACCTCACTCGCTTCCCCAAGAGCTCCCGGGTTCAGAGCTTTGCTCTGGGAAGCCATGCGCCAGCAGCTGAAGTGTTCCCGTCTTTCCTGACTTCAGAGCAGGCAGATAAAGCGGGCCTGAGCCCAGCAAGGGCAAGGCAAGTATCCAGGCAGCTGGTCAATGCCCCTCTGCTGCTGCAGGGAATCCTCCCTGTCCACTCTTGGACCAGTTTCCCCCGGAGCCGTGACCTACCTGTGCATTTTTTCGCTCCTCTTCAAAGCCCTCCATATCTACAACAAGGCCCTTCTCCTCTGCAATCAGCCCGGTGAGATCCACAGGGAAACCGTAGGTGTCATACAGCAGCCACGCAGTATCACCTTCAGAGACAAAGCAGAGCAGTCACCACTCCTGCACCGTGGGACGTGGCTCCTTTTCCCACCCTCCGACTGGCTCTGTCCCACCCAACTGGCTCGGCGCTACGGCAGGACGGGGAACAGGTCTGCTGAACACAGACATCAAAAAGGCTCCTTGCTGACGGTACAGAGATCACCCCACCACGTTGTGTCTGGGCAGCTTAGAAACCTGAGTGAAAGCAGGCCAGAGGAGAGAGGGGTGGCCCAGCTCTGACCGACAGGCTTTTCACTCCAGCTCTGCCCCCTCACACCTTGTGCCATCGCTCAGTTCCCAGCCCAGCTGAGCCCTAACTCCGTCCCAGGTGACAAACGTCTTTTGGTGCATCCCGACAGAAGTCACAGCCTTACCAGGGATGGTTTTACTGTCTCCCAGGCTCTGGATCTTCCTGTCCAGGATGCGACGTCCTCTGCTGAGTGTTTTCAGGAACTGATCCTCCTCCTCATTGATAATGTCCTTCACCATATCTGGGTCCTTCTTCAGCTCAGGAAAGGCGTCTCCCTGCAGACCCAAGAGGATTAGTCCTTCAGCATGGAGATCCACACATGTCAGCAGAGGAATTCTTCAGCAGATACACTGGAGCGAGGGAAGAACTTACCAGTGACTGCACCACCACATCAACCAGAGTAGCAAAGAAACCCTTGGGGGCATTGAGCTTCTCATGGGAGTAGCGCACAGCCCGTCGGAGAATCCGCCTCAGCACATACCTAGGGAATAGCAGAGCCCCTCATGCAAACGTTCCACCTCTGAGCTGTTCTCAGTGAATCCACCAGCACCCGCTCCCAGAAGAACACAAGGAGTGTTCTCTCCTCACGTTTTCTCTCAAATAGCTGCTCCCAGCAGCAGCAAGCCAGAGGTGAGTTGCCAGGCCCCAGCTCCGTGAGCCAGACTCACTGTGTGCTTAAGTCTCAGCCCTGTGCGTCCAGCGGCACCTACAGCACAGTCCCCCTGCCCAAACTTCATCGGGTTTTTTGACACTGTCTGCCCACAGTGATCCTTTCTGGGAGCTGACACAGCAGGACTGACTGGTACTCAAAAGAAACCTCAGACCTTTGTGTCTTGGCCTTTTGAGTAGACCTGACTTCAAGTGTCAAATATACTGAGCAAACACTCCGCTATCCACGGCTTTAACGACAAATTCAAAGACATCCCAGAAGACACGTGAGATGCCGGTCCTCTCAGGGAAGCTGTGCTGAACAGAACAGCACCTGCAGCATTGAGGCAGCTCCCTTCTTACCCTCTGCCAGTGTTGTCAGGTCTGCCTCCATCGGAAAGGGCCAGCGTGATGGTCCGTGCGTGGTCAGCCAGCACGCGGTAGGCCATGTCTATACCGTCAGCATCCTCAGCACCAACCTGACCCATGTACGGCCTGGCACCCGTGCCCTGTGCAGAGAGGAGAAGGCGGTGGGCAAGGGGGACGATTACGGACAGCAAGGACCAGCAACACGGCAGAACAATGGCGAAGCCCCTCAGAAGTGGCACACTCCTCCTAGAAAGAGGTGACTTGGTGAAGCCAGGGAAGACAGAGAGCTGCGAGGCTCTGCATGGTGCCGCAGCTTGCATTTCCACGGCCAAAGGATCTCCAAGATCAGAGGGAAGAAAAGCCAATTTATCCCAACATTAAGAGCCCAGGACAGAAGAAAGAGACGGAGGGACAGAGTGCAGGGAAATCCTCTGTTTTGCACACTGGCTCAAGGACTCCAGTCTGGCATAACCTGCCCAGCCAAGGAACTTCCCAAATTCTGTCACATGGGAGACGGTTCCAGCCTCCCTGTTTCACACACATGGGCTGTGTCTGGCCACGGCTTTAGTATCAAAGAAAGGCAGCCCTCTAATTCCAACTCTGGAGCTCCGCACCTCATCTCCCCGAGAGGCCTGAGCCTGGGCTCTTCTCCCTATGTTTCTTCCAGCGTGATCTGCAGCCAGGAAGCTCCACTGCTTCCACAGAGAAAAAAAAAAATGCTTGAACTTGCACAGAGAGTTCCCAGCACGGGTAAGATGGCCCCTATCCAGGAAGACACAGTGACAGCACACTGGTTCTGAAAGTGACTGTCATGGTTTATGGCAAAGGCCTCCTCTCTCGGGGTATTTTCTACAGATCAGCACGTTCCAGGTGGGAGATAAAAGCACAAACTCCGATTCTGGGTCAGCAGCACCACCTGCTCTCTACCACATAGCAAAAAGATGGTGCTTGGCCATACGGGACAGCAGAGCATCTCCCGCTCGGAGAGGACCAAGGAGCGCACAAGCAGGACAAGTTCGCAGGGACCACCTGGGAAAGCTGTACCGCTCGTTGTCCCGTGTTTTCCCCTGGAAGCGTGCCCCAAGGCAGCAATTCCTGCGCCAGCCTGCGCTCCTACCCTCAGCAAAGTACCAACGCATGGGGCTTGCAGCAGCTGGGAAAGCAGAGACCTGCAGCTGGAACTGCCCTGTCTGACCAGCCCCACACATCTCCCCAGGCATTCAGGGAATGGATGCAGCTGGCTCAGCACCAGACTCCCCTGTTCGTACCTTCTGGATGGCTTCAAAGTAAGGAAGGAAAAGGTCTGTGTCATAGTTGGACATCTTGTTCTGCAGCACAGAGACCAGCCTCTCCAGGCCCATGCCAGTATCAATACTTTTCTTAGGAAGAGGTTTCAGTGTCCCATCAGCTTCCCTGCCGAGCCACAAAAAGAAAGATGAGCTGTTATGGATGGAGGATCTGCAAGAGAAACCTCATCTCTCTCCTCATCTCTGTGAGCTTTATGACACAGGCCCATACACAAGACACACAAAGGACAACTTTGATAAAATATAGTTAACGAGACCCTCAATGACAGCTTAGACCCAGAGCAGGGTGGCATTTATTCCCTACTGAACTCCTGACAGATGAACTGAGAAAATATTTCCAGTCTGTCCCCAAAGCCAGTGTGACCGACCTCTTCTGTACAGGGGGCAAAGCATCACAAAGCTCTCGGACAGAGGGGCCGGCGAGCGAGCCAGGGCAGTTAAAACAGCACGCAGTCTGTGCGACCCCCGCCACTGAGCTGGAGCAGCCTGGGGAGGGAAGGTCATACCCACTTTAAGTGACCTTAGAGGTCTCGCTCACCTGTTGAACTGTATGAACACCAGGTTCCAGATCTCCAGGACGTTCGGGTCATCCTGATTGACCAGATGGGAAGCATCTCTGTCCCCGATCCGGTCATAGTGGATCTCGCTGCAAGGGCCACAGGGGCCTGTGTCTCCCATTTCCCAGAAGTTATCCTTCATATTGCCAGGCAGAATCCTGCCCTCAGCCAGCCTGTGACAAGAAACTCTTTCTGAGCAACAGAGACCAACAGCAAGGCAAGAATTCCCAAAACTAAGGGCTATACCAGAGAAACCTCAGCTCGCTAATTCCCTGGACGAGGAGATGAATTGTCAGAATCTGGACTCTAACTCTCGAGATCCCTGCTGAGGAGGAGCAAGTGAACACTGACACCTGGCACTCATCCTAGGTGGAGGCAGAGACCTACACAACACCTCAGACAAGCCGCCAGCAAGACGACAGGTACATCTCCAACTTTAATACAGGCGAGGCAGGTTTGGCCCCGCAGCATCACGGGGGCAGGGGCAGGTTTCGGAGGGGACGACAGCCACAAGACCAAAGCCATCAGCTCATTGCTACACCAAGCTTTGGCCCACCCGCAGCTCAAGTGCTGAGTGCGGTTCTCGCTGACCGTTGATCTGACGCAGCGAGGCACTTCTTATGTTCTTAAGCTTACACCAGAGATTTTGAAAACAAAAGCTCCGTCTCTTCTATCTAATACCAGTGCTTCCCTCTGGCTTTGCAGCTCTACCACCCTGCAAACATTATTTGTGACCCTTTAATTTTGTTAAAGCCTCCTGTTACGGGTGCTGTGCCACATAATGCACGCCATCTTTCTCTGAATAAAGGTAAATGACTATTGCTCATCAAAACATGCACCTTCCTCAGTTAAAGGCCTTACCCCAAATTCAACCATATCTGCTTGCACTCCAGGTCCGGTTGCAGTCCTGCGGCCTCATTTCCACCAAAGTAAGTGACGTAGAGTCTTTCAGCAGGGATGCCAAACTCCTTGGTGAGAAGGTCCAGTGCCAGTTTACAAGCAAGTTCCTGCGGGAGGAAAGATGAGGTCAGCAAGCAAATAGAAAGAGAATTTCTCTTCAACATGCAGAGTACCAGCTACTGTAGGTTATCAGCAGCTAAAAAGCCAAAAACTTTCAGACTTTTGACATAAGAAAGAGGCAAATTCATACATGCAGTGGGCAGGGAGCAAGAAACATCTCGTATTGCTTTCCTGACAAGTTAACTCCTAGCATGTTCGCTGCCCCCAAAAAGCCTTTTTAATTCTGCTGCTGTTCCGTATTCTTAACATCCTCTTTGAACACTATGCTATCAAGTGGCTTGGGAAAGGACATCATTATTTTACGATCACTCCTGTTTGAAGGTCCATCGTAGTCACAGAGCAGGTGCAACTCCCCACAGCTCCAGGACAGCCACTAAAACCTCTGCCTGAAGACTCCAGACTGGCAGAGTTAATATAATCAGCTTTGTAAACCTTAAGTAATTAATCTCAAAACATTCTACAGGACAGGGGCAGCTTCCAAGTTCATTTATTTCAAAGGAGCCACAGGCACCTTAGGAACCACTCTGTGCCAAAATATTCTCCTTCCTCTTGACAAACACCCTGCCGAGTTCAGAGAGACGGGTAACTTTGTGCAAGAGATTCAAGGCTGCACCGAGCCTATTTTACCTTGAAATAATCCCCAAAGGACCAAGACCCCAACATCTCGAAGAAAGTGTGGTGGTAGACATCTTTCCCGACGTCATCCAGGTCATTGTGCTTGCCCCCTGCTCGGATGCACTTCTGAGTGTTGGTGGCTCTGTTCAGCTTAGCGAGTGGGTGCGAGGGGTCAATAGTATTGAGGAAGATGGGTTTGAACTGAGACGAAAGAGAAAATGGCGATCAAGAAAAGCACTAAGAGCCTGTTGTCAAACGTTGCAAGCAACAGCAAGGCAGTAAGCGTCATCTACGTCATGATACCACTAGCCTGGATGTAACAGAGGCAGCCTTCACAAACAACAAGCCTGCTGTCTCCTGTGAGGAGGCTGCAGTGTTGCCTGTAACTGAGCACTCTCACACATGCACGTGTTCCTGGAGCCCCAACCCCGGGACTTCCAAAGGGACTGAAAGTAGCCAGATTGCCAGCTGACCAGAAAAAAAAAAAAAATCAGTGAAAACCGTGTGCTGATCTCCAGCAGAGCCCTTTCAGCAGCCCAGCCCCAACCAGTCTTTAAAGACGCCGTTAGTCATTTGTGCCAGGACTAGCTGTGGTTCAAAGGGTCAAGGAAGGGAGACCGGCAGTGCTGTCATCACTGCACAGTCAGCCCAGCAGACACAGGCACCTCTCCCAGGACTCTTGCCAAATTTGCGAGAGCGCAGAGGACTCCAGCAGACACGCCAACCGCCTCTTTGTGACCAGAAGGAAGATGGAGAAAACAACAATAATTTTTCAGGCAAACAGCTCCGCAAAACACCTTCACAGGTTTCAACTGCTACAGGCTATGTTCATAAGGACCGTGGTACCAGAGCGGGAATCCTACCTGATTCATACCAGCATTGGCAAAGAGCAGCGTGGGGTCGTCCAGGGGGATTGTAGAAGACGAGTGCACATAGGTATGCTTGTTTTCCTTGAAGAAGTCAATAAACCGTTGCCGGATCTGGCTAGCTGTTAGCGTAGCTTCCATCTTGAAGCTGCAAGTCACAGCTGTCCAAAGGAAGCGGAAGGGAAAGCGGCAAGGCCTTGGCGCAGTCTGAGGAGACAACAAACAAGGCTCTTACATGGTGTCAGCTCAAGCAGTAACACCAGGATCATCGCCTCCATCTCCTGAAAGGGTCTCCCCACATTGATAACTACTCTCACCTCAGTTTAACCATCAGTCTGCCCCAAACAGTGCTGGCCCAACCCCAAACTTCCTCTCCCTCAACCGCCCTGATTTCAGGTTACTTGTTCTTCAAAAACATGCGGTTTTTAAATACCAAGTTCACCTGGATACTGAACACAGTAAGAGGTTGCGTCTGCCTTGCCAGGGACACAGGGAAGGATTGCTAACGCCTAAAATCATTCGGGGTGATTAAATCACAGGGCCGCGGAGTGGCTGAATTTGCCGATGACCTCTGAATATCACCTCATCCACCTGCTCAAAGCGGGGACAACCCCAGGGATGCCTGGAAACCCTCCCTGAGAGGACCCGCATCGCCTCACGCACAGCAGAGGTAGGTGAGCACCTCCGCTATGTCCTCACGGGTACGTGAAGCCACGCTCTGCGGTTCTCCAGAGGGCCGAGCTCCGGTGCAGAGCGGCGGTAACTCCTCACAGCACTAAGGCCGGCCAGTGCTGCAGGAGGGGAAGACTCGAGGAGGGAAGGAGGACTCGCAGCTCCCGGGCAGAGCAGGGGCCTCTTTCAAGCGGCCGAGGAGAGGCGAGGGCACAGCGGGTACCCGGCAGCAGCCGGCGGACAGGCCGCGGCCCTGGCTGAGGTGAGGAGCACCCAGCGGCNACCCCGCCGCAGCGCCCTCCTCGCCTCGCCCCGCCCCTCCCCGGCACGACGCCGTGCGCCAGCTTTCGATTGGTTGACGGAGCCGTCGCTCCGGGTCAGCCCCGCCCCCTGCTCTCTCCGCAAGCCTGTGGGGAGGGCAGCCCGCCGGCTGATGCAATGAAGGGACAGGGCGGCCACGTGACGATGCCAGGCTGAAGCCGGGCAGGGAGCCGCCATTTTAGGAGTGCCAGTCCTGCTGGGGGGCTGGGATGGGAGGTGTGCTCCGGGGCAGGGCCGGGGGGACCGAGGGGGAACCGGGGGGACCGGGACCATGAGAGCCCCCCCCAGCCCCTCCCCACTGCCCCTGCTCACTGTGGGCACCATGACCCTGCAGTACCACCAGGCCTTGGCCCACCTGGTGCAGCCCTGCTCCCTGCAGGTGGGCCTGAGGCCTCAGCCGCTGGTGTGGAGAGAGCAGAGGGTGCCAAAGGCCCGGGCGAGAAGGGGACGTGGGGGAGAGGGAGCTGGCGTGGGAGGTGGAGCAGTGGCCAGAGCCCCACTGGTTTCCCTGCTGGGGGATGTAATGGCCGCAAGGCCTTTGCGTGGGTCTGAGGAGCAAGGTCATGGCTGAGGGACACAGGGAGGGGTTCGTTCCATGGTGAACGTGCTCCGGTACTGCAGCCAGGGAGTTAACGGGGTGGGAGCGTGCGGCCCAACACCAAGAGGCACGGCACGTACTGGGGGGGGTGCCAAGTTGACAAAAAACTGACTGTGAGGCCTGTCTGGTATTGAAAGGGGGGCCCAGAGAGACCGTGGGGTCCCTGGGGGTTTTTTGAGGTTGGTTCAAGCCCTGGGCAGCCTGATACAAAGACCCTGTCCTCCTGAGGGGCTTGGAGTAGGGTCCTCCCAGGTCCTCTCCAACCTGGATCGTCTCCAGGTGCATCTACAGCGTTGGGATCCTGTAGATCCGTCTTGCCCAGAGCATCACTTCTGGCCCCAGGCTGTCGTCCCCGAGCCATGAGCGTGTCTGCGCTGTTGTTGTCGGCCTCAGTTGCCATCGGTTAGCCGTTTCCCAAGGTCGCCTTCCACAGCTCGGTGCTGGCCTGCGGCCGTTCCCACCGTTCCTGGTCCTGCAGCCCTCTTCGCTTGTGTCTGTTGTCTCCTTCTGGAAGGAAAAGAGGAAACTCCAGTCTCGTTGGTTCTTAATGGGGACTCTGCTCTGGATGCTGCTTGCAGATAGCAGCAGGAGCGGGCAAGTCTGTGCAGTGCAATTACTTGTGTGGGTGATAACACCCTTGATAACACCTGCTACAGCGGGTTTGAGTCCAGCACCATCCAAATCCACACCCAACACACAACCGTTTTGGGCCGGGACACGCAGGTTCGCAAAGCGAAGCAAGGGATGGTGCGGCAAGTGAAGGTACAGGATGGTTCCTAAGTGGGAAGGTTGGGTTGGGGTCTGCTTGAAGGTGGCCATGCTTGGTGTTTCCTTTGCTGCTGGTAAAAAAAGGAGAAAAGAAATAGGCTAAAAGGATGAAAATGGGAAATCTGGCTTTGTGGTGATATCCCAGGTCAATGCTTAGACTCAGAGGCATGCTCCGGTTCAGGATGTCCACAGCCTGGACCAGGGAGATGGACCTTCCCTGCTCCCGTGGAGGCAGGCTGGCTTCGGTGGCCTTTGTCGGCAGCGTTGGGGAGCAGCAGGAGAAGGTGGCAAATGGACCTGGACGGCACAGGGACTTGGGAGAGGTGGGCTTTGTCTTGAGGAGGCAGACAGCAATGTCTGAGAGAGCAGGGGCTGCTCACAGCCCCTCTTTTTTTTAAGATGTGTTGGTAAAAAACCCTATCTGAACCCAAAAGAAGCATTTTAGGGAAGCGTTTGCACCAGAATTGCCGTCGCTGCAATAAGTGAGGTGGGAAGCGGCCAGAGCTTCTAAATATTTCTGCGTATTTCCTTAGGGCCAGTAATAAGAAAACTGAATCAAGGGGATGCAAAGACCGTATCAATCTCAACCTACCTATTTCTGTGTTTAAAAACCCCTAAAAAGTTCAAGTAAATTTTAGCTTTTATTAGCAAAGAAAGCATTCCTGAAGTCAGGCTTTTCTACAAAGAGGCAGCATATCTCTCTTTTATTATTGCATAGATTATTAAATTAGAACGTGTTCTTTGTAATAAAAAATAGCATCTTGAAAATTACCTGCGAGCCCCAACCGGCGGTACGTGATGGGAAGAGCATGTTTATTTTGCTCACCGAAGCATGGCCAATAAACAAACAACCTTCACTAAAACAAAAAAACAGACTATCAATAAAGTTCCAAAATAAACTAAAAAACTTTGAAAAATGGCAACAAAGTATTTTTAAAAAAGAGAAGCTGCTCCAGGTTGGTTTGTTCCATCTTAAGGCAAGTTTGGCTTCAAATAATGTACTTTTCAGAAAGAAAACTTAGAAATTAACTCCAAAATGCTTAAGACCCGTCGCTTCCTCTCATCCTTATCCTCTTATTTCTTCCAAGGAGACAAGAGTTTGTTCCTTCAGCAAATTTGGCTAGCCTAGCGCTAGAAAGGTGCTGGTCCCACACGCCTGAGCCCCTGGAGCAACGGCTCAGCTAATCCAAACAGAGCAATTAATCATTCACCAAAGCGGCTGAAAGATCCCTCACACGTGGTGGAGCGATGGAGCCTTGAACTCCGTTCGATCATTATGCAAAGAGAAGTCACTGAAAAGTGCCTTGCCATACATCCGGCAGCTGGCCAAGGCTCCGTCCCCTCACACACATCAGCCCCGCAGCAGATTGTCCCATTAAATTCCCCCAAAAATGTTTTCATGACACCTCTACGGAGGTCTGTGCCGTGCAGGTACAAGTCTTGACCTACTCAAACACTTCCTTTACCGCCATAAAACCACTGGACTAGTTAAAAAAGCCAAGAAAAAGGATTTTTCTGCTGCTCGTCAGGGTACGAAATACTCTAAGAAGGGAATCTTCAGCCTCGCAAACCTTTTGCTAAATCGGTCTTGTCTAAGCGTGAGAACAGAAACACAGCTCGGGGGCCAAAGCGTTGCAAAAACGAAATCCAGCTCTACGATCCACCGCCCCCCCGCCTCGTGCCCAGCAGGCTTATTGGCTTTGTACCTGCAAAAATACGTGTGGAAATGTGCGCGGGGAGCAAAGGCACACTCCGGCATGCCCATAGACATGAATATTTATGGTTCTTAAGGGCTGGGGGTTGTATTTGGGCTATTAAAAGGCAATATATAAAGTTTAATGTTGGCCTAACCGGCTGGTTTCAGATCCTGAAGGTGTTTAGGTGACCCTTTTTAAATAAACACCGGCCACTTTGGTGGGGCGAGCACCCGGTAGGGGATGCACGTCGTAACAGGCAAATCCAAAAGCTGATCATAGACTTCAAAAAAATACCACTCCTATTGCTTTAGCCAAAAAAAAATTAAAAAAAAATCCTGCAATTAAAGCATAGCAGATTTTTGAAGAGATACCAATATTTATGTGAAGAAAAAGGCACTGGAAATGCTTACCCCTGTTAGCAGAATTTCAGGGGAGTCATTTGTTTTGGAAAGAGGTTCTCAAAAACCTGGAGCATCTGTAAAGATGAGGAAGGTTCAGACTCGGAGCCTGCAAACCAATACAGCAGGTTATATCCCAAATCTTTTATTACTTGTACTCACCTCAACTCATCTGTCAGTTCCAAATCCTCATCAGCAACAACGTGAAGCAAAAAAAACAAAAAATCTAAAGAAAAAGAAAACAGGAAGGATTTTTGCACACAAACAGCGGCAAAGCTATGGGAAGTTGTGCCGTGGAAGATCAGTTTAAGCATAAATTGTTAAAAAAGGCAAAAATAGCTCTAAATGATCGGTCAGAACGGATATCAACCAGAAGAGATCTTCACGTAATTCAGCGATGAAACGAGTGCGTGTCCCCCCCGTGACAGCCCCCGTAACAGCCCCCATGGCTGCGGTGCAACGTAGATGGACTCCAAGAGGGTAGCGGGGTTGTTTCCCCAGAGATGGTGGCTCCTTAAAAATGTGCCCACGCGACTGCGTTGGCTCCTGGTAGAGGTAAAACTGGGAGCCTCCGTGGGCGAGAGCCGAGCATCTCTTGTGCGGTCGTAAATTCCTTGATTACGGGAAGCACGTACAGCCAAGTTTTTCTGAGCAGTACCCGCCGTAGGACCAAAAAGGAGCTGATCCGGGGTTTAACTCAGCTAAGGCTGTGAAACCAAGAGGTGAGGACAAACCGGTGCTCGTTTCGATGTGCTTAACACCCTCACCTGCTAAACCTGGTCCTTTCTTTGCGGATAATGCTGGTTTAAAGAAAACCACGGCATGCTTTCCGGCGGATGCTGCATGACCCTCTGGAGCCCTCCTCCGCTTTTGCTTTTTGCCCCAGGCAGACGCGGTGAACTTGCCCGGCATCCGAAGGGCCGTGCGGGCTGTGGGGTCTCATCTGAAGGACCAAGGCTTGAACCTGTTCATCAACAACATGGGTGTGAGCTCGCCCGCCGCGCTGCACTCCCTGGATTCTGCGTTTGCCACCAACGCGGTCAGGCCACTCCAGGTTGCCAAGGTGTGTGTGGACCTTTTGGGTTTCTCCTGCCCTCAGCTGGGGGGGGTTTCGCTCTCTCAAATGAGACAGATTGACAGGGGCAAGACCAGGACCAGGGGTCTCCTGCCCAGCTGGAGGAGCAGTGAGGCCGAGAGGTGGCCCAGCCCCAGCATCTCCCACGCTTCACTCCTTCCCGGCTGGAGCTTTTGCCCACCCTGGGGAAGGGAAAGGCTGGATGGAGCCTGTCCCGTCCTTGGGGCGTCCTCCCCATTCCCTGCCCTTCTGCCGGGGGTGTCTGTCCAGCTGCTCGTCTGTGACAAAGACCTCCAGGGCGGTTCCTCAAGCTCGGGCTTTGTCACGTATTAAGAGAGCGCCGGTGTCTTTGCGCCAGGAATTCCTGCCGCTGCTGGAGAAGGCGGCAAAGGGCGTGGGGAAGGAGGAGCTGAGCTGCAGCAGGGCCGCCGTCATCAACATCTCCACCAAATTGGGCTCCATCAGGCTGTGCCTCGGGGTGCCGGAGGCCCCCATGTACCCATACTGTGCCAGCAAAGTGAGGCGCCGGGCGAGGTGCCGGGCATGCCCCGCTGTGCGCAGTGCCATGGAGGGGAACCCATGGGGGCACCCGCCTGCCCCAGGCCACCCACCCCCTGCCTGGTTCTCCCGAGACCGGCAGCACCCGGGACTGAGCCTTTCAGGTGGGTTGTGCTGATGCTTTACCCCAGGGCAAAGTCCACGGCTGTTCTCTGGCGGGGAAACATCCCCCCTCCTGCCCACCCGTGCCCCAGGTCATGCTGGCACGGCGATGCCTCTTCCAGGCTGCCCAGACCGTGGTGAGGCGGCTGCAGAGCTCCGAGCTGAGGGCATCTTGTTGCGCGGCCATCCGCCCTGGTTCGGTGAAGACTGACATGGGGACAGAGAAGGCACCGGGCTCTGCAGGGGAGGGGCGGCAGGACCGGGGGCCTGCTCCGTGTGCCGCTGTGCTCCCACCTCTCGGGGAGGACAGGGGGTGCTGTGTGATGCTGTGGGCTGCCAGGACCATCCCCCGGGGCACAGCAGGCAGGGAGCAGGCAGGGAGCAGGCAGCCAGCTGCAACACGCCAGGCGTACGGGCTAGCCAGCCCTGTGCCCCCCACTCAGGACAGAGAGCGGGGGCGGGGGGGTGGCAATAAGGAAAAACACCCCCGCGAACCTCCTGGGTGCTGCTCCCCAGGCTGCGCACCCTCCGGTCTGCCCAAGCCCGGCTGCTTTCCATGCCGGTCGCGGCCCACGGCAGCGACGCTGTGCCTCGGCCTCTTCTGTAGGCGCCCCTGAGGGGGAGCGCGGCGTGCGGGGCATCCCGGCCGTGCTGCCGGCCTCTCGCAGGACACCTCCGGCACCTTCCTGCCTCGGCTGGGGAAGGGATCGGGCCTGCCCTGGTGACGGACGGACCGACGGCACCTGCTGCTCCCGCTCACGGGCTCGCCTCTCCACACGGTCACCCCGCTCACCCACGGCCTGCTCCGGGCTGCCGAGGAGAGGGGAAGGGCATGGGAAGCTGCTTCTCTCCCCCCGCCCCGCATGCGGCCCTGCAGCCCCCCCTGTGCCCCCCAACTCCGTAAACACCGGGAGCTGATGCCTCCCTGCTCCATCTCCACAGCCCCGGCCTCCACCCGCCCTGGCCGAGCCTCTCGCCCGCTCTCTGTGTGCTCCCCGAGCGCTGCGTGTCTGCCGGTCCCGCCTGCGGCCAAGCGTCCCCCGAGGAAGGGGAGGGGAGGAGAGGGGGCAGCCGGTGCCTGCGGCCCCCAGCCCCTTGGGCACCCCGGGCTGGGCACAGCCCCGGGGGGGTCCCGCAGCTGGGCGGGGGGGAAACCAGCTTGTGGGTGCTGGGGACGCTCGCCAGCCCTGCGGATGCCGGAGATCTCTCTCCTCCCAGGAGAGGGGCTCTGCCCCGGCTCCGGTGCCTCCTGGAGGGGATGTCTCCAGGCGGTGGTCACGGTGCCACGGGCCCCACGGGCCGTCACTCGCAGGGACCCCAGCGACGGCCGCGGGCACCGCTGCAGCCCAGGACAAGGAGCGGGGCCGCAGAGCGGAGCCGGTGGCTCTCGGCAGGGGTTTATTGAGGACGCAGGGCAGGAGGGACCGGCGGCACGGGGCCCTGCTGCCAGCAGGCCGGGCCGGCGTCTCACCAGGGCACGACCTTCCCTTCCCAGTCCAGGAAGGTGCCGGTGTCCTTCTCGGAGAGGGAGGAGAGCACCTTCAGCATCCCTTGCACGCTGGCGTCCACCGTCACGGGCGGCTGCGGGGCAGAGGGGGAGAGGCGGCCAGTGCCCACGGCCTGGCCAAGGGCCGCCCCAAAGCCTGGGCTGGGGCAAGGAGCCGCTCGAGGGCGAGGGGAGAGCCGGCAGCCCCGGGCAGAAGGGCCGGGCAAGGAGCCGAGGGGATGGGGGCACCCGGGGCCAGGGCAGGGATGGGGCAGGCAGGGACGTGGTGGGCAGGGGCTCAGGGCAGCAACTCCCTCCCGTGGCAAATCTGCACGTGGCGAAACTCCTACCGTGTGTCCGGCTGAGCCCCCCATGTCGGTTTGCACCCAGCCGGGGTGCAGAACAACGCAGAGGACGCCGTGGTCCTGGTAGCCCAGGGACTGGCACTTGGTCAGCATGTTCAGAGCAGCCTGCGGGGAGACCGGGCAGGGATGGCGGCGGGAGGGGAAGGGCGGCTGTGAGGGGACACATGCGGACCCCACGGCGGGGACAGGGCAGGGGAAGCAAATCTGTCCCGGCACGGCACGGCTGTACCTTGCTGCAGCGGTATGAGACAACTTGCATCAGATCCCAACCAGAGGGAGAAGCGATGGAGCCCCCAGAGCTGGACATGTTGATGATGGCCGCCTTGCTGCAGCTCAGTGCTGAGCCCGGGCTCCCCTGGGCAGCCTTCTTCAGCAGGGGCAGGAACGCCTGAGGGAGAGGAGAGGGAGAGGGAGAGGAGACAGGGGTGTGCATGGAGGTAGCACAGGGGAGAGGACCAGCTCCTCACACACGGGCAACGTTGGGCACCAACACCGTGAACAACCTCCCTCCTCTTCCCATGTCCCAGCCCACCAGGCTCCAGCCCCTGAGCTCCAGCCCGCGGTTCCAAGAGCTTCTCATCAATCCAGAGCCCGTCGGGCACCGGCGCGGAGGCAGGACCCTCTCCCACCAGCCCCTTGCACCCTGGGACAGCCCATGTCGGGTGAGGGTCTCACCTGGCCCAGCAGCAGGGGTGCGACTGTGTTGGTGGTGTAAATCCGGGTCATGTCCTCCAGTGTCTCAGTATCAAGCGAGTTTGCCTTTGCAATTCCAGCGTTGTTGATGAGGAGGTTCAGCCCCGAGCCCCCCAGCTGCTCCCCGACTCTGGCTGCAGCCGCCTTGATGCTGGCGGGGTCGGTGACTTCTGCAGAACCGGCACCGGGGAGGTCAGCATCCCTGTGGTGCCTCGCACCCCACACGGTGCCAGGGGACGGGACCCCTCCATGTCCCCCCAGGGACGTGCCCTCGGGGCTGGCACCCGGTGTCCCCACAGGCACGGCTCCCTCCCGGCACGGGGCTCCCAGGGCGTGCTCAGCACCCAGGAACGTGTGGGGGAACCGGGGCGAGGGACCCTTCCAGCTCGGGGCACCTACCGAGCGGGACGATGACCAGGTTGGGATGCTTGGAGGCCAAATTCTGTAACTCCTGCAAGAGAGGGAACCGCGTGGGCACGGAGAGGCAGGAGGGGCTGCGCAGAAGCTCAGCCTTTCCCAGGCAAAGCCCGCGTCACTCCGGCTCCGTCCCCGCACCGCCTCGCGCCCAGCACCCTGCCCTGCCTGCCCTGCTCCCACCGGATGGGGCTCCGTGCCTCCCGCACGCACCACGTGCCACTGTCCCCTCCGCGCGTCCCGCGCACAGCTGGTCCCACAGCTGTCCCAAC
This sequence comes from Aramus guarauna, assembly GCA_013400195.1. Classification (NCBI taxonomy): domain Eukaryota; kingdom Metazoa; phylum Chordata; class Aves; order Gruiformes; family Aramidae; genus Aramus; species Aramus guarauna. The sequence goes on along the minus strand of VXBL01008490.1, from coordinate 794,237 downwards.
CCGGCTGCCCCGTGCCGCGGGTGCCCGGCTGCAGCTCCAGCCCTTTGCAAACCCCCTCCCCGCTCCGACCCGCTGCCCTGGCACCGAGCGCTCCCGTCCCCCAGCACAGCCCACCGTGTCCCAGCCCAGCCTCACCTGCGCTCGCTCTCCCTGGGGGTCCCAACAAGCCGCAAACACCCACTGGGGTGGGTTCGGCATCCCCAGGAAATGCCGGATGAACCCCAGGCCGATTCCCCGGTTGGCCCCAGTCACCAGAACGGAGCGGATGCAAAGCCCTGCCATGCTGCTCTGGCCACTGCTGCGCTGCTCTCGCCCTGACTCTGCAAGTACCTTTCTCTGTTCGGTTTATCTCGCATTTTCCCGCGAGGGCTTGCATCAGCCCGTGGCTCTAGGAAATCCTCTGCCTGCGCCCCAGTCTCTTGGCTGTGGTCCATACCCACCATCCACCTTTCCCGGCAGCAGAGGAATGACGCAGAGGGAGCCGAGTATCCTGCCCGGGCAGGGAATGCCCTAGGTTGGATGTCTGGAGAGCTGTTCTTTGTACCTTCCCTGCTCCACCAAACCTGAACCGCTCGGTTTTCTGGGCCGGTGCGAGCCAGGTTCCTGTACCGAGATGCCCCCTCCCACCGCCACCCTCCCTCGTGGGACACCACGCTCTGTCCCTCCCCTCGCCGGGGGTCAGGCAGGCAGGGGTGGACTCGCTGACCCTGTGCAGAGCTATTTGTTGGCCTTAATTTGTGTAAGCCCAAAGCCAGGGGCAGGGATGGAGCAGCCGGGACAGGCGAGTGTCCCTTGGCCACCACAACAGGCTGGAAAACCTAGAAACCCTCTGGAGCTACCCAGGGCAACTCCGTCCTGAGGGTCTGCTCTAACAACAGCTATAGTATTTAAGTTGTAAGTGTGATAGAAGGATAAAATTCAGGTTTTTTTCCCCCATCGGGTATAACCGCGGTGTGGTCAGGAATCGGAGCTGTGCCCAAGCGCACGCACAGCACACGATGGACATCCAGTCCCAGCGTGGTCCAGGTCCTCCCCGGCTCATTCCTGCAGCGGCGAGGCACCGGACCGACCGATGGACTGAATTCCCAGCTGCCGTCCAAAGAAAACCTTTGACTGATGGATACAGGAGCTTTGGGACAGGCCTGAAGATCCCTCAGGAGCTCCTGCTGTACCTGAAGTCCTCACGTGCTGATGGAACACCCTGCGGGGAGGATCCGGGCATCCCACGGCCTCCCCAGCTGGTTCCTGCCGCAGCGTTGACCCGTGCACAGACAGCTTGTAACAGCAGAAGATATATTTAAGATAGTTAGGAGATGTTTTGTAGAGAGTTTAAGATAATTAGTAACAACAGATCAGGCAGGTGATCGTGCAGGGCTGGGTTTTGGGGACTCTCACCTGCTACAACCACCTTTGCCACCGCACCGTAACCGACCGCCCCGTTGAAGTGCTTTGCTCCTCGTGCTAGCTTATGCAGAGATCCAGATAAATTAAATTTTTTCATAAAAAACCAAACGCTGCTGTCTACTCTTCTCCATAGTGCTAATCCGCCTTGTCGTGGCATTTCACCGCGCTTGCTCAAGCCCACTGGTGCAGCCACAGCCTCCGGGCTGGGAATGAAAAGCCACCGGCCGGACCGAGCCACCACTCACGTTGCTTGATTTCAGCCCTGACCAGCACGTGCCTGGGCATTTCCCAGTTTCCTTGCTGGATTCGAGCAGGTAAGCAGCTTTAATGCCTCAAGAGGAGGAAAAATGCGTGGAAGCCCGTTGTGGAAGGATGTTTCTTCCCATGTGCGACCACCCGGGGAGAACCTGGAGCTGCTTAGAGCTACTGGGGCCAAACCCGAAGGGACCAACGTGAGAAGAAGGCAGCGTTTCAGCGATGGTTTGTCATCCTGTGTGAACCGCTGAACGGGAAGCGGTAACAGAAAGTTGGCCAAAGAACAGGGAAAAGCATGTGTGTGCGCCCAGGAAAAGCCTGGAAGAGGGCAANTAGGGCTGGGAATGCAGGCAGGGATGAGGCTGGGGATGAGGCTGAGGATGGGAACGGAGTGGAGGACGACACTAGTGCCGGGAACGCGGACGGGGACGCGGTGGGGGCCGGCTCTGGCGATGCGGATGGAGCCGGGCGGGCTCCCCCAGCCGCTCCGCCCCGGATCCCCGCCAACCGGGTCCCGTTTCCTCTTCCTGGGTCGCGGCCCCGTCTCGCCTCGCTGCGCGGGGCCATGGCGGCGGCGGCGGCCGCTTGTCCCGGCGGGGCCGGTGCGGGGAAGCAGCGGGGGCAGCCGGGGGGCGCGGCGGGACTGCGGCAGGCGCTAGGACCCAGGTGAGGCCGGGGGGGGGGCCGGGCAGCCCTGCCTGTCCCCAAAATCCTTCCGATCCCCAAAATCCTTCCGATCCCCAAAATCCTGCCTGTCCCCAGAGCCCCCATCCAGCAAAGCGAGACCCTTTCCCCCTTTTGCAGCCGAGTGATGGTTAATTCCTGGGTACAGGGAAAGAATTATTGGGGGATAATAA
>VXBL01008490.1:759906-774131 GCA_013400195.1 Aramus guarauna | reverse complement strand
GGGTGCTTACACCCAGAGAGGCTGCGGCATTAAGCCCGGCATCATCCGGTAAGGCGGATGAAAGGTGGTTATAGCGCGGGCACCGTGCGGTGCCAGCGGGGTCGGACCCTACCTCCTCTGCGGTGAGGTCCGGAGGATTCTTGCCCCTCGCCGGCGCGGCGGCATCGTCCTCAGCCGGCTCCAGCAGCAGCGCCGGGAGGTCGAGTCCCTGCTTGGGGAGGCTCTCTGCCTAAAACCATTAGGAAGCGCTTAAATTATCCCGGGGGCTGAAGCATACCCGGGTTGCCCTACGTGCTCCGTGCTGTTCCGCTCCTACCCGCGGCCGGGATTTGCGAGCGGATTTAGGCCTGATTAGCTGGCTGCCGGCCCCGGCACAGCTGCCCCGCGCCTGCCCCGGTGCACGAGCGGCCGGTGCCCGGCTTCACCCCGGCACCCCCCCACCGCACAGCGGCTCCAGGACTTCGCTCAGGACGTTAATGCTGCTGTGACCGCACCAGGAGAGGATTACCTGGGAGGAAAACCAGCCTGGGTGGGAATTGTCCTGCTTTCCCAGACGGCAAATCCGTGGTCATCGTGCCTGGGCAGTGCCGGGGTATACCCAGCCCCACATCCCAGCCCCATCCCGCAAGGGGCTGGCATCCCCCCCGGCGCTCACCAGCTTGCACTGGGCGATGGTCAGGTCTCCCAGCACGGCGTCCACGATGCAGTCGGCCACGGCGGCGGTGACGGACAGCTTGATTTCACTGGGAGCAGAGAGGGGGGGGGTCAGGGCCAGCACCCACAGCCCCCGCAGGCCATGGGGCCAGCCCCCGCAGAGGGACAGCCTTGCTGGGGAGATGGGTGCTCGGCCGTGGAACCCGGAGGGGCACCAGGACGTGCCCCGGGCTCCGGGGTGATGGGTGCGCGCTGCCGGAGCGGGAACGGGACAAGGCGCTGGCGGGGATGGAGGATGCTGAGCGCATCCCCCCCATCAGAGCTCGGGGGTCCCCCCTGCCAGCCACGGGGATGTGCCTGCAGGAATGTCACCCCCCACGGGACTTCCCAGCTCCCTAGGGACACATCCAAACCCGATCCGAGCGGGCAGCAGAGCCGCAGCTGGGAAAACACAGCAGCAGGAGCCCTCGCCTGCCCCGGCACCACCACTGCCTGGGGAGGGGAGCCCCCCAAATCCCCATCTGGGCCCGTGGGTCACCCACTTCAGCTTGCTGAAGACATCGGTGACCATCTGGTCCAGGACGGCGCTGAGGTTGAGGTGTTCCTGGAGGTAGATCCGCTCCGACATGGCGTTGACCAGCTGGTCCCTCACCCCGCTCTTCTGCACCACGGCCGGGCAGAGGCTGTGCGCCGTGTCCAGCGCTGCCTGCATGATCGCCTGAAGTTTGGGGAGAAAAGGGAGTTCCCAGTACCTTTTCTATCGGGATTCACGTGGTTTCCAGGAGACGCCATGTCCCTCATCCTCGGGCCGAAGCCAGCGAGCATCCCATGCTGCCGCAGCTCCCCGTGGGTGCCCACCTGGATCTCCCGGCCGCAGGTCTGCGAGGTTTCCTCCGTGAGACGCTCCAGCTCGTGCTGCAGCTTGCCGTTCTGGTACGGGGTGTTCCCTGCTTCGTACAGGAGGGGCAGGATCTGCCACGGGAAGAGAGACACCGTGGATCATCCCGTGGCACCTACTCCTTGTTTTCCATCCTTCCACACGCAACCTGCGTCCGCCGCTGCCTCACGGAAGAGGTTGGGAAGAGCCAGCAACCTTCTGGCTTTGCTGGGCCAGGGTTGGGCATCTTGGACCCTGTGTCCCCCCAGCTGGACCCCCACCACCCACTGACCCTCCTTCTCCCCTCGCACCGGCCAGGCTGCTGCCCACGCACCAGGGGAAATCCTTTCCCATCCCTTCCACCACCTTTCCACCATCAGCACCATCCTCTTAAACCCTGTCTCCACCAGATGAAGTGCCCAGGGGGGTACCAAGAGAGTTGGGAAAAAGGAAGAGGAGGTGGTTTGAAGAGAAATAGAGGAAGAGGAGGAAAAGGTGTGATAGGGAGAGAGAAGCGGGATCAAACCGGGGCTGACAGTGCCAGGAGCTGCCCAGCCAACGCCGTGGCCTTCGTCATGGGCCGACGGAGCATCCTCATCGCTGGGCTGCCCCGAGGAGGGACACCCCGGGGATGCGAGGACTGTTCCTCACCAGTGCAGGTGTCCGTGGGGCGCAGGGTGTGCCCAAAGCTGGAGCACCCACCTCCCCCAAGGAGGGGTGCACGAGCAGGGGGTGCCCTTGCTGAAGAGGGGGTGCGCTTGCAGCCCCCGGTTCCCAGGGGTGCGTGGGGGATGGCGAATATTTTGGGACTCGTTCTAGAAGGGGATTCAGAAATTCGCAGCTGTTCTTTAACATTTTGCGAGAGCTGGGTGACGCGCATCTGCCGCATTGACAATTCTGGTGTTCCCCGACTGCCGCTTAATTATGTCATTAACTAATCAATAACCCGCTTCGATCCGGAATTGGAGCCGGGCGAGCTGAGGGGTTTTCCCCGCGCGGCAGACTCACGCTGATGGAGAGGTTGGCGTTCCTGATGGCCTCCTCTGCGCAGAGGATGTCCGCCTCCACCTCCCTGCCCGGGCAGGCGCTGAGGATGTCGACGTGTTTCTGAACGCTCAGGCAGATCTCATTCACCATCTGGAGCGCAGAGAGAGAGAGGTTTGCATCACGCACCGACGCCGGAGCAGCACTGCCAGTTCCCCTCCTCGCTGTGACTTTCCCGGAGAAGGATGTGCTGGCGCTGCCCGACGGGGGTAAGCGGGGGCACAGGCAGGGTACAGCCCCCCCGGAGCATCCCTGCCTAATCTCTGGGGATGCCACAGGGCAGGGATTTGCTGCACAGGGAGCCGGGAACACGCGGGGAATGTAGCAGCGAGATATCCCCGGCGTTGCGTATGCACGAAAAGCACGGACGCAGCCAGGAGGGTTCCTGGGAGATCTCCTTTCTGCCCGGCTCTCCGGACCGCTCTGCCCTCCGCTCGGGAAAGACGAAAAGGGGTTTGTGCTGCTTGCAAGACCTCACACGAGCTCGCCGGGGTTGTTTGGGGCAGGGGAAGGTAGCCCCACGCGGCAACGCGGCCGGCAAACCTGTTCGGAAGAGGTGGTGAGGATGCCCTGCTGCAGCCGGAAGGTCTGTGCGGGCAGCGCGCGCCGCAGCTGGTTCCTCGTCAGGCAGGACTGGAGCTGCGGCAGGCAAGAGACCGTGAGCGGCCGGTGCGGGTGGCACCCGGCCCTGTGCACCCCCCAAGCCCACGTCCTTCCCCCCCAAAAACCTTGTGCACCGCCTCCTCCGTTTTCTCAGGGTTGCTGCGGTACGCCTGCGCCACGTCGCTCATCGGCAAGGGCATCGACTTGAGGGTGTAATTCCTGCGAGGCAGCGCGGGGGTGGGTGAGGGGGTGCTGCTGGACCCCTCTGCCTCATGGGGTCCAGAGCCCACCCGACAGCAGCCGGGACATCGCCCCAAGGTCCAGCCCCGGAGATGGGGACGGCCAAACTCTGGCCGGCAGCAAACCCTAAGGGGGTGGCAGCGACCGCCCGCCCAGGCTCCTCCACCCACCCTTCTTTCTTCAGACCTCCAGAGAACCTGCACAGCCAAACTCCGGACCCGATGGCACGCTCAGCAGGTGGACAACCTCTACCCATCTTTCATGGGGAAGGAGAAGAGCATCGGATCTCCACCAACAGCAGATCCCCCTCCCCGTGCTTGCTGGAGCTACCTTGGGTGACGTGATGGGAAGCAGGACCCAAAACTGGATACGTCCAGACCCTGCTCCCAGACAAAAGGTCCTCGCCCCAAAAGCTCTTTCTTTCCTGAAGCCTCTCTCATGGCCGCATGCACTGCCCTACTAACACTGGGGCTGCACTCTGCTTTAGGTACTCAAAAACTCCAACATACACCCTCACATCTCTCGGGCTGTTTTGCAGATACGAGCTTCAGAATGGGATATGTCCAGACCCTGATCCCAGACAAAAGTTCCCAGCCCCAAAAGCTCCTTCTCTCCTGAATCCTCTCTGTTACCTGCAGACCCTGAGGTCGGTAACAGAGGTACCACCACCGAACGGGTGGCTTTGCTGGCTGCAAGGCTCGAGCCATAGACCAGCTCCCTTGGGACCTGCATGGTGCACTTGCTGCTTCAAGGGGACAAGAGGCCCTGGGCACAGTGACATCCTGGTGCTAGAGGCTCTTTTGCATGGCAGTAGCAAACCAGGAGGACCAAGCTGCTCCCTCCTTACCTCTCCAAAGCTTGAGCCACCTCTAGGAGCCCATGGGCGGTTGTGTTGTTCCTGTCCCAAACCACGGTCCTGCAAAGAGGAGGACACGAGTGAGCCCTGCCTGTGCCCCGAGGTGGGTGCCCACCCACCGGGCACTGCATGAGCCCAAGGCTGACCCCGAGCAGCAGAAAGCCCCCGAAATGGGGTTAAAAATCTGAACCTCGCGATTCAGAACCTAAACTCGGACTTTGCAAGGAGCCGTAAAGTACGCGGGTGCCTGGAGGGAGCGAAGGGCAGGGGAACACATCAGCACTGGCAGATGACTGACATGAGAGCAAGATACGGTCACAGCATCCGACCGCACTCCGGGAATAGTCCGGGACAGCACCCGTGGCCACCAGGAGCCATGATAAGCCTCCTCTGATGGCATCAGCATCGCCACCAGGACCACCGCATTGAGACCTCCTGGCACAAGGTGGGAAGGGCACCCACAGGGCGACGTGGGCTGCTGCTACCTGAGCTTTGTGTTGATCTGCAGGGCTTTGGCTAGCATCTTGGCTCCCGTGTCCCCCATGGCGTTGCCGCTGATGTCCAGAGCGATGAGACTGGTGTTACTGCCCAGGGCGCTCAGCAGGACGTTGGTTCCCAGCTTGAGGCGCGATTCAGCCACCGACAGGGACTGGAGAGGCTGGAAAGGGGACAAGAGGTGGCCAGGACACATGTCAGGATCTGTGTCACCACTGCAGACACAGCCTCCATCCCTGGCTGGCAGCCGCTGGGCTGGTGGTTGCCCAGTGCTGGCTTCAGGGAGCCCAAGTTATGCTGAACCCCCCAAAAAAAGGAGTGCAACTGGAGCTTAGGCAAAACCCTGGATTTAGCTCAGATGCCTGGCAGGCAACGAGGAGGAAAGAGGGTTTTTTTGGAAATCTGGGCTGCAGCCAGGTTACACCAAGCATCTCCTCCGTGCCTTTAGCCAGACACAGGCTCCCGCTTTCCCAGATGAATGGGAACAGCTCTCGCTTCTCTATCTGAGCATCTGCTTCAGATGGAGGAAAATGAGAGCAGAAGAATTTGAATAGCAGTGGGAGGGAGGTTTTCTCCCAGCTGGGAGGGATCCAGACAGCACACTCCAGCACGGAGGGCGACCAGGGGGACGGGTGGGATGGTTGGGGAGGTTGAGGACAAGCCGGACTCACGCAGTCATCCTCCTGGGTGAGCTGGACGATGCGGTGCAGGACATCCAGCAGCCCCTCCCTGCGGCAGAGGTGACAAGGGTCACACATGCATCCCCCGGGACACAGCTCCGAACTCGCTCCTGCTCCTGCCTGAGGCTGCTCCCTGTCCCTGGTGACGGTCCCCGCACAGCCCCAGGCTCCCCGTTGGGTTGGGGCAGGCAGGACCGGCAGGCAATCCCTGGCATTCCCAGCCGGCCCACGGAGAGAAGCCAGCTGGGTACGTGGTGCCAGGACGGCTCCTGGCCCGGGCGCTGTGACTTTGTACTTACTTGGATTTGATGTTGAAGTTTTTCCCTAGAGAGACATGCCTAATGGACTTGCTTCTGCCGATGGAGAGCACCAGCGTCACCATGTCGGGGTCGAAGCCTGCGAGAGATGGGAGACACCCACTGGGATGCTCCAAGCGGTCTGGACCACAGAGGTGGCATCAAGGTGGCAGGGTGGTCCCCCAAGGGAGACCTGCAGAGCCACCAAGATGCCACCATGGGTTGGTGGAGAGATGCCCAGGGCAACTCCTGAGCTTCTTCCTCCTCTTCGTGACTCCCCCAAGGAGACAGAAGACCTGTGCAGAGCTGGGATCCCTGGGAAGTGACCGGGGTCCCCGGGCACTCCTGTTATTTGGGGTGCCAAGGCACAGGGAGTGCTTATGGATCTAGAGACGGCACTCGCTTTCTGCCAAGTCGCAGGGATGTACCCTCCATGCCACCCTGGACAGCACGGGAGGAGATCTCATAGCTTGTAGGCAGCTGCCTGCACTCCCCCCTCCCAGCTGCAGCATCTCCAGGGAAATCTGGCAAGCAAAGGTGACATCCTTCCCGCGGGGCAGGGATGCGGGCAGAGATCTGCTCGCCCAGCCGCTCTGCCAGCCAAGGGCAAGAGGCACCAAGACCCTCCCACACAGAGCTGCTCTAGTGGGAAAGTCAAAAATAGAAGCACATTTTGGCAAAGGTTGTCCGAAGATTTTGGGTAAGAGCGCAAGCTTTTGGAGCATTGGTGGCCTGAACAGGTTTTTGAATGACTTCAAACCATGTCAGCTTCCCCAGAGCCATCTGGCTGTCGAGAAGCTGCATGGTCTGCTGTGAGATCTTAGCAAGGCTGCTTTAAGGTTCAGAGCCTTTTAGGTGAAATTAAGGGCTGGCAGAAGCGATGTCTGCGGTAATTTGGGTTGCTTGCCCTTGGCTTTGGAGGCCACAGCAGGACAAGGTTAGCAGCGGAGGTTGTGAACTCCTGCAGAGAGGTGGGAAGAGTTTCAGGCCACGGAAACCTTTTCAATGCTTCAGACCCCGAGACAGCAACGTGAAACCACCTTGGGTTCAGCGAACTGAAGAGGCTTGTGCCAAGAAAGATGTGAAATGAGAATTTTTGGCAGGTTCTGGGGCAGGAGGGGCCAAAGAAGTTGCCCCACGTCCTATGCTGGAGATGGCCTCTGAAAGAGGGGAGAGGCAAGGGCCACCACGGGGTGCAACGGTGATGGAAGAGGAGGAGCTCGCTGGGGAGTACATCAGGCAGAGGGAGAAGAGCGCGCACGAGGACTTCCTGCCTTGGGGAAGGTGGAGGGGTGGTTGCTTTTGGGTGTAAAAAAAAGCCATAAAAGCCTGATGAGGTGGTAATTTCTCAGGCAGGAATCCACTGCTGGCTGACGGGTGCCTTCATCCTTGTGAGACACAGCCCGTAATGCTGCTGCTGCTGCTGAAGGACTTTTGCAGGTGACAAGCGCAGTTGAACGCTGCTGTAGTCAGCGCAGTCAAGAGGCAAGCAAGCGCAGCAGACCCTGCCCATCTCCCTGGGGACTCCTACACGCTCATGAGGTGCTGGGGATGAGCAAACAGCCCGTGGTGGCTGGACCCGCAGATGGAGAAGATCTTGTCCCCGGTGGGGAAAAAGCAACCTACCGTTGTCAGACAAGTCCAGGTCGCTGATGGAGCTGGCATCAGGGATGAGATCCTGGATGACCTGGGCCCCCGCTGATCTCAGCTTGGAAGAAACAGCAAGACATCAGTACAAGGGGAGGTGCTGAGCCCTGCAAACGAGAGCCTGCCGTCGGGAAGGTCACCCAGCCCCATGCGGGACAAGGGCATGGACCTTCCCGCACAGGGAGCGAGCCCTCTGGACTGCCGCGATGGGACCCCCTGGCTGGACCGATGGCACCCATGGGTGCTGGCCCCTCACCTCGCAGTTACTAAGGTCCAGGTGCAGGTCACTGATGTGGCTGTTGTCTGCCAGCCCTTGCAGCAATGCCCTGGAAGACACCAAAGCCACCCGTCAGTACGAGCAACGTGGGCACCAGCACCCACCATGGGGCACCCCGCAATGGTCCAGGTAGTAGGAGCAGGGCACTGGAGAAGACATCCTTCCCTGGATGGGAGGATCCGTCCTCACAGCCCCATCCAGCCACCTTGACATGTAAAACCCTGAGTGAGGTCCCCACCGGACCATGCTCACCCCAAATCCATCCCCACCGGTCCCCACCTCACCTCACAGCATCTGCTGGTAGCTTGGTACCCGCCAGGGAGACGTGCCTGAGGGCACAGGCCTGGCTGAAAAACTCCTTGATGTCAGGGGAGATGGTTTTCACCCTCCTGAAAAGGATGAGCACAACATGGCATCATCTCCTGCACACAAACCTGGGTACTGCACTCCCCTCCCTGCCATCCATCCCAAGGGCTTACTTGTGGGAGTACACGTTTTTGGAGAGATCCAGATGGACCAGGCTGGTGTGGCATCCATGGACCAGGGCTCCAAAGAGCTGCCGGGGTGGGGATGCAAGCTATGTTGAGGACCATCCAAGCCAATGCTGCGGCCCCTTGCACAGCCCGGGGAGGGATGGGTGATGGTGCGGGATGAGCTGTGGGGGTGCTGAGGGGGTCTGCCCCGTGCTGGGGCTCACTTCTTCCTCCTGCTCAACCCCACGTCCCCCTACCATGCCAGCTGGGATGGCATGGCAGCACCCCCCAGCAGCACGGCATGGTTTTGGGAGGGGGACCGAGGGCAGGGAGGGGCTCACTGCCGGGACCCCCCCGAGTGGGTACTCACAGCATCCAAAGGGCACTCCGTGCCGGCCAGGCTGAGGTAGGAGAGCGAGCGGCACTGGCGGAGGAGACTCTGCAGGTTCTGCTGGTGGAGAGAGCTCAGAAGCTTTGCCCAGGACCCTGCACTCCCACCCTGCACCCCAGAAATCCCCACTCCAGCCTGTCTCCTCCCTAAGCTAAGCACAGGGATGAAGCCAGCACAGAAGGACCCAGCCCCGTGCTGTTTGTTCCTGGGATTCTCCGTGCTCCAGGTGGCATCTCCCACCCTCCCTCCAGGAGACGCACGGGGATGTCCCCAGTGCATCCCCCAGCTGCTTCTGGGTGGTCTCAGCCGTGACTTCCCCATCCCCGGGGTGCTGCAAGTTGGGGTGCAGACCCCTGGGGACCAAAGCCATCGAGCCCACGCAGGGGACAGAGCCTGGGTGGTGTCTCCCCATCGCACTCACACTGATATCATCCCCAGCCAGGGTGCCGGGGTTTCCAGAGAGGTCCAAGTGCCGGAGGAAGGATCCGGTGGCTTTGTTATCTGCGAGGGCTTTGCATAAGGTGCTCATCCCTGCTCAAGGAGAGAGGAGAGAGCGATGCCTGCAGGTCCCCCGCACCGGGGAGAGCCATGGAGCAGAGGAAAGGGTACTTCCCTCAGCTGGGGCTGCAGGACATCGCATCCTTGAAGATGCCCTTTCCAGGGTTCCCCTGCAGCCCCTCCAGCCCCCCCTTTGGTGCTGGCTCGTCCCCAAGCACTGCCGTGCCCAGCCTTCCCACGGCACCCAGGCAGGGAGCGGGATGCGGGGCCGTACCTTTGGCAGTGAGCATCGTCCTGGCCAAGCTGAGGCTCTGCAGACCCTTGGGACTCTTCTCCACGTGCCGGCTGAAGGCAACGATCCCTGACGAAAGAGCAGAGAGCCCTGAGCGGCCGTGCCAGCGTAGGCGGGTGTCCGTCTGTCCCACCCCAAGCTACAGCAGCTGCCGGTGGGATCCAGAGTTGAACGTCAATTTTCATGGGTGAAAACTCATCCCGGCCTAGAAGTTGGGTACCTCTGTCTTCCAGCTGGTTGCCAGCAAGGTTGATGGCGTACAGGACGGAGTCGGGATGGTTGCTGAGCACCTGGGCCATCCTCTGTGCAAAGTCTCTGTGGGGAGAAGAGCCACCCATCTGAGCAAGGTACGGCCACCTCCAGGAGACACGACCACCAACCCCGCAGCCGTATGGGGACGTGCCACCAGCACCTGCTCACACGGAGAGCCAGCTCCACCCGAAAGCGGAGCCTCTATGAGGGTGGGTGATGCCCACTGGCCTCCAGGCTACTAACAGCGAGCTTCACGCTGTGGAGGGGACGGGGCACCAGCACCCCTCTGGCACGTGGGTCCGTGGACCTCCTGGTCCACGCACGTGAAGGGAGCACACCACCAGGCTGCTGAGACCCTGCTCATCACCACGCCAGGACCCTGCAACGCCTTTGCTTACGCTTTCAACCCGCTGTTTTCCAGCACCAGCTCCTCCAGCGTCACCGATTTGCTGAGCATGTAGAGCAGCTGCTCCGAAATCTCCTGGTTCTGGCAGGGGAGAAGAAAGCCTTTCTGGAAACCCGGCCATCTCCAGCGCGCCCGGCTCCGCGGCACCAGCACTCACCAGCCTGAAGTCCTTGCAGGAGAGCTTGGTGAACCACAGGTTGAAGGACAAGGCGGCGATGCTCAGCGCCACGTCCCTGCAGGGTGACGAGGATGTCAGGGGCCGGGCTGAGCTGAGGCTGGTCCCAAATGGGTGCCCCAAGACACCCAACCCCGGCGTGCCCCAACTCCACGGAGTAGGGCTGGGGTCTGCGAGTTTAAAGCGACTCACAAACACGGCTCAGCTTCCCCAGATTATTCCCTCCGGGAAAATAAAATTAATCAAAATATTTGCATGCTTCCGTCAAAACCTCTGGGGTTTTTTTTTTCTTTTTAATTCTGAGTTTTTTTTTTCTTTTTGATTCTGCAAAGAACGACATCGGTTTTGCTTGACTGGAAACAAGTTTCAGCTGAGGCCTCGCTCCATCTTTCTCGGGATGAAGATGTGGGCTGAGCCCCATAGGGATCAATCCAGGCACAACCAGAGCTCACAGCCCCGCTGTGAGGTTATAACACCGTAACAGTTATTTCTTATGTATATTTGTATACGTGAGGGGAAAAAGCATCGGCTGCTTTGCATAGGGAAGCACCTGACAGCCACGAGCTGCCGCCGTGACATTCAGTTTTCACCTCCATAAGCAGCTCTCAGGCTTATTTAAGTGTTAAAAATGAACAGGGGGGGCTGCCCGGCCTCTGGGGACCATCGCCCCATGGGACGGGGCTCATGGTGTTTGGTGTGGGGGAGCGTCAGCCTGCAGATGTGGCGTCCTCGAAGCGTGCAAAGCGATAAAAAGCTTCTAACGCAAGCGGAGGAGCGTGGACGGGGAGGATGAAGATGAGGATGAGTTGTGGTGTGGCACAGGGCACCGGACACGGACTCACCGGCTCTCCAGGTGGCTGAAGTCCAGCAGGTTGAACTCCCGGCAGTCCTGGCTGTGGTAGATGTTGTCCACATCCTGTCCAGATGGATAGACACACGGGTCAGGCTCAGGACCTGGTCCTGGGGAAGAGGGTTTGGGTGTCTGGTGCTACTGGAGGGAGCTGAGCCCTCAGGGTCCCTCCCCTGGGGAGTCCCTTGCCTAAACCCCAAGCCTAAACCCTCCCCAGCGCTGCGTCTGGCAGGGCACATGTCCCAGATTGGTGGGACGGCTTGGTGGGTCTTGGACACCTTCTGCAGAGACTGGCCAGAAGAAGGTAATGCACCTCAAGGCTGGTGGGAACAAGGACGTGGGGAGAGCAGGGCTGGAGTCGGTGTCCCAGAGGAAGATGGGGACAGCTGGTCCTGCTCTGCCTGGGTCCCAGAGGGGTTCTCCTCTACCGGGGACACCCAGCAAGGTCCCAGATTTCCAGGCGCTCTCCTGATGTGACAGTCCAGGAAACAACCAGGTCCAAGGCATCTCACCCCAACCTGCACTTCGATTCTACCCCATCAAGGAGCAGGTGGCACTCAAGCCAAAACAAAACTGCAGTTCCCAGCTCTGGGATGTCCCAGGGATGCTCCCAGCCCCAGCAGTCCTGTCAGCTGCCAAGTGGTGTGCAGTCCTTGCCTCCCCTCCACGGGACAGAGCAGCTTACCCACTGGATCTCCTCGCGGAAGGCAAAGCCATTGTAATCACATAAAGCAGCATAGGTCTCCGAAAACCCCCCTGCAAAGAGAAGGCAGTCTCGGTGGCAGACCTGCCCACAGGAACACGGAGAAGACCTTTGGGGAGTGCAGGACGCAGCAGAGGGATGGAGGGGGCTCAAAAGGCATGGAGAGGGCTCTCCCTTCCCTCCTCGAAGGGGCTGGAGTGTCCTCTGCCGTCTACCACCAGACCAAGAGCGATCACACAGGTCAGGGGGCTGCGGCTTGCTTTGCTCAGTCCCTGTAGGTACCGGGCAAGGTGCATTGCGTGATGATAACGGAGGCATCCTACTCCAAACCAGGCTAGAAGGAGAGTCCCTGGCCCTGCAGCCATGCTGCGTGAGCCGGCTGGAAGCACCCACAGCTCTGTGCCCTCACGAGGGGACGCTGAGCATCCTTGTCCCACAGCTGTCCTGCTCCTTTCCGGGGAACTACATCTCCTCAGACCTTCTCCTGCCCCGTGGGATGGGGTGGGCTGGTGGAGAGCAGACCCCACTAGCAGGGCTCCTCCCGACCTGAGCCACCACGGGTGGTCTCCCAGCAGAGCTAGAGTTGATGGGTGCTGGGCTGTGGTGGTCCCCAGGGTGCTCCAACCCTCCTGGCCCAACCCGGAGAGGTGCGTGGACTTACCGCAGGGCCCGGGACTGCTCTGCAGCATTTCCTCCAGCGAGTCCGTGATCTGCCGGATCCTCTCGTACAGGTTGGGGGGAGAGTTTTTGAGCAGCGTCCTGGGGAAGGACCAGAGGGGTGCGTGGCGGTGGGCTGGGAGAAGAGCAACCCCACCGCTTTGCGCTTAGCTACAATCCCTGCGTGTGAGGGTGGCCAGAAATGCGATGGAATTGGGGAGCAGGGTCTGGCCTCCATCGGTTTGGGTTTGTTTTTTTTTTTTCCCCCCTGTTAAAAGGCGCTAATTGTGAACCCATCCCATATTTGGAGCTTTTCTGAGCAAAGAGGTTGCTCCGGTACCTACACAACTACCCCAAGGAGCAGAAGACCCTTACCCAGGGGATGAGTCTGGAAAGACCTTCTTAAGTGACATGGTGACATGGATGACAACTTGCTCCAAATCATCAAAGGACATGAACTGGAAGGCGTAAGACGCTGCATCCGTTTCTACGACAACCTGCGGGGTCCAAAGGATGGAAGACGCCTGAGCGAGCCGGCAGCACGCCGCGTCCCCAAGCTCCCAGGCACGACGGTGACGGCCATCAGCTCCACGCTGCAAACACCCAGCCGCCGCTTATAAACCCAGCCAGAGGCGCTGCGAGCGCAGGGAAGGCTGCGAGCGCCAGGGCTTTAGGATAAAATACGTTACAGAGACCGTGAGATGCCAGAATAATGCATAAACCTCCCCAAAACTCGAGCTAAGCTAACGCAAAAGCAGCCCAAAGTGGTGCGGGTAGCCTTGACTCTGCAGCAGCCGCAGCTGGAGGATGGAGGTTTCCTCCCTGAATTTATCTAATCGGGTTTTGAGGCTTTTTTAGCTGTCTGTTCCTACCAGGAAAAAAAAAAAAAAATCCCATAGCAACACGCTCCCTGATTTAATTACACGCTGATTGAGGCGTGGGAGCGAGATGACAATTATCTGCTGGCACCGCGCGAGGATGGCGCTTCCGCCGGCGCCCGGGGCTGCAGAACCCGGCCCTGCCTGCGCTCTGCCTGCGCTCTGCCTGCACGCGAATAACCCCTGGGTTTTCCATATCCCGGTCGGACCTCTCATCCCCCTCCTCCCCAGGGTTTCAACCCCCCCCGGCACCCCTCGCTTTCTGCCCAGCTCCTCTTTACTCCTCTCCCAGAGCTCAGCCGTGCGGCCGGCCGAGCAGCAGAAACCCTGTTTTAGAGGCTGGGGCCATCACCGATGATGCTTTAACGAGCAAAAGACAGACGAGAGGTTAACGACATCCGTAGCTCCGTTTCGGCCAACGCATCCGAGCCAGGGCATCCCATTCCTCTCCTCCGCGGTTCCCACCCCGCTGCATCTGCCCCTACGCTCCCGCCTCTCTAAGAGGATTAACGGGGTTTTAAACACCCTCCTGCTAAATTTGGCTTCTCCCGGGTAAGCCAGCAGCCGGTTGGCACCTTGTCCCTGCCGAGCGGGAGGTGCCGCAGGCAGGTGCTGTCTGCGGCTGCCGGAGGGGGAAGAGGTGCAGGCACCCACGCTCGTCCCCAGCACCCACGGGTGCCTCCCCGCACCTCCAGCCCCGAGGGAGACCCCCCCGGCTGAGGCCGTAAGAGGATTTCTTGGAGGTGGCAGAGGGATAAATACCCCGCGGGGCACGCTCA
Source organism: Aramus guarauna (assembly GCA_013400195.1). Classification (NCBI taxonomy): domain Eukaryota; kingdom Metazoa; phylum Chordata; class Aves; order Gruiformes; family Aramidae; genus Aramus; species Aramus guarauna. Next base: position 760,108 of record VXBL01008490.1, on the reverse strand, counting down.
GATCATCGCTGGGGACCCCCAACGTGCAACGGGGGACCAGAGCTCGCCCAGACCCCGCAGCGGGCTCCGGGTCAGGGTTTGCCATGGGGGGGGGGGAGGTGGGCACAAGGTGGGGTGGGTGCCCGGGTTGGGTTTGCCGTGGGTGTCGGTGCCACTCACCAGGCTGGGCTCTCGCACCGTCATCTCTCTCACCTCCAGGAAG
>VXBL01008490.1:722527-759295 GCA_013400195.1 Aramus guarauna | reverse complement strand
CAGGCTGGACTCCGCACGTACCAAGATGTAGTCGTCGTACTTGGATTTCACCTGCAGCTGCACACTCGTCACCAGGAGGACCTTCTTGGTGCCCAGGAAGGTGGTGATGCCCTCTGAAAAGACCGACGTCCCCATGAAGTGAGGGGGCTGAAGCCACCCCTGGTCCTCTCCCACGTGTCCTGCTACCCCTGGGGACACCGTCCTCGCCTGAATCAACTCCTCGCCGCCCACAGCTGACGGTCAGACCCTGGTTGCTCTCTCAGAGCTTCTTCACCAGCTTTAGGTCTCGTTTGCTGCTTGGGTGGGTAAATCCACCTCCCCGTCGGCTCCTGCCGCCCGGGCTGCAGCCTCGACCAAACGCAAGGTTTCGGGGCCACCGGTTCGCCCTCTGCAAACACTCTGCTCAGCTTCTGGGGTGTTTTTCCAGGGCGTGCTTTGGGTTTTATTAGGGCAGCTCTCATTTTATTCCCACACAAGATATTTTGCCTCTCGAGGCCAGGTTTACGCTGCACAAGCTTCGGAATAGCCTTTGCTCGCTGGGAGCTGGCATCGAGCAACGGCTGGGTCCTGGTTTCTCTTCCTTCCTTCCCAAATTTACTGCTGGGGAGCAACTCAGCACCCAAGTCCTGCCTCCCCGCGGCGCAGCCAGGGATGCATTCTGCTCCTGCATATTTTTTTTTTTTTTGGGAACTCTCTCAGCCACGACGCGCGCGGGCGGTCGCACGCACCAACCTCCCCGGCATTTGCAAACCAATCGCTCCCGCAACCGCCACGGACCAGCACGAGCATCGCTCCCCCCCCCACCCTCGGGCACCATCTCCCCGTTTCCACCGATTCACACCTCTCGCTTGCTCGGAGAAGCGGGATGAGAGTTGCAATCATCCGTCACCGCAAACGGGGTTTTCACCAAGATAGCGAGAGCCCTGCGAATCCAGCGGCTCGAGCCGCCCGTCCCCGGGGAGCCGGGGGCTGCGGGAACGCGGGGACCTGACTCCTTCCCGCCACGCCGCAAGCCTCTCGCTGGGACCTCCACGGCTTTTTGCTTTTTTCAATCCAACGAGGATGTATTTCGTGCATCCCCTGCGCTGCCGGGGAGCCAGGGCAAGGCTGCAGGCCGTGCCTCCCTGGGGAGCTGCCGGGGACCCCCAAAGCGGCGGGAGTGAGCAGCACCGGGCTGCACCCACAAACGGGGCAGCAGGAGCCACGGGGAACCGCATCCTCGAGGAGCCCGTTATCTGGGGATGCTTTTGGCCCCGGCAGCATCCTCAAGCACGTGAGTTTTGAGGGCAAGAGCAGCCCTCGCGCCCCAGACCCTGCTCGGACCCCCCTGAACCGCAGCTGCTGCCGACGAGGAACCCCAAAAACCGGCTTTGCTGGCAAACCAGGGCCGAGCAGGCCCCGCACACCGGCGCTTTCCATGCGGCATCGGTGCCCCCGGCAGCGCGGCGACAGGCAACGCTCACCTTGCAGCTCAGCGGAGATCCCTCCGGGGGACGTAGCCATGGTTTGGACCACGGGGTGACCCGCCGGGGGATGCGGGCGTCAGGGCAGCATCCCTGGGTGCCGCGGGAAAGGCACCCTGCCGGGAGGAAGCGCTTGGGGTTACCAACCGGCAGCACCGCCGCCTCGGTGCCTCCTCCCCCTCCTGGCGCTCGGTGCCTCTTCCTGCCCCGTCAGGCAAGATTTGCTTCTCTCGCTCAGGCGGTAAAATGAAAGCGACGGCACCCACGGCCCACCGGTCCCCGCTGGGAGGAGAGGACATCCCCGTCCAGCCCTTCTCCTCCTGCGTGGCTTCACCTAAGGTGAGCAGGACACCCCACCAGTGCCTCCCGGGCGGGAGAAGCAGCATCTCCCCGTAGCTCCAGCCATCAAGGGTTGAGGGTCCATGACCTCTTCCTGCCCTGCAGCCCCCCCGCCCCACTGGGGTGGTTCATGGGGACGTGTTTCTGCCTGAAGATGGCCGGTGAGTGTGGAAAGAGCAGCTCCACCCTTCCTGGCATGAGGAGGTCAGCCCCAGCCCCGTCACCTCGCACCAGGCATCTGCAAGGGGAGTTAATGGGGACGCTTCTCCAGAGGACGCTTCTCCAGAGGATGCTTCTCCAGAGGACGCTTCTCCAGAGGACGGGTGCTGGTGCCCACTGCAGGGTGCTGCAGGCAAGGCTTCTCCAGAGCAGAAAGGACCCAGGTGTCATGCTAAAATGACAAAACTGCTGGCCAAAGCAACGACGAGAGGCAGAGGCTAGGTGGCCTCCTTGGAGCAGCAGGAGTGAGCACATCAACCTCTCTGCTCCCCAGCGAAGGCTCCGGACCAGGCAAAAAGCCAGAAACGCTCCAGGATGGAGCGGAAAGCTGTCCTGTGCCCCGGGCAGTGCTGCAGGACTTCACTGGACCCCAATATTTCTCAGTGTTGGCTCAGCAGACCCTACCAGAGGCTCAGGAGAAGGTGCTGAGGGAGCCAGCAGAGCTGCTCTCAGCCAGCAGCCTGGGTCCCCATGGCCAACAGCAGCTGGCATGGGGGTGGCAGCTGCCTCGTCCCCCTAAATTGCCCTTTTTTGACAAACCACCTGAGCTGCCATCAAGGGCTCCAAGAGCAGTTTTTTCCCCAGAGGTGGAATAACTCAGGAGAAGGTGATCCCTGGAAGGGTTGGGTGATGTCGCTCTCCTACCACACACACCTGGGGCCACAGAGCTTCTGAAACCACCTTCAGTGTGAAAGCGAAGGCAGGAAGCCATCTCCCTGCAGGGACGGCGTCTCCATAGAGCCCAACCACAACACATAGCACCTCTTCTCAAGGAGGTGGCTGGGGAGAACATGGCTCAGGGCAAAGACCAACCTCTGCCAAGGCACCTCCTCGAGCCTCCTGGCTACGTCAGCAGGCAGATGAGCACCAGGAAGAGGAAGGACACAGGGTGTTCACCACCCAACAGAGACAGCGCCTGCCGACGACAGTCCTGGCGGGATCTACGGCTTTTCCAGGATGACAGGAGACCAGGCTACTGGTATCTGAACTTCTCAGAAAGGGCACCAGGACCTAGCTTTGTCATGCAAGGATATCCAGGACATGGAGAGAGCAGCTGTCCCATTGCACCCATTGGAAGATGGCTTCTATTGAAGCTTAGAAGCACAAAGGAGCTCCAGGGAAGCTGCATCCCAAGCTCATTCCCCAAAATACTGGGTGCCACATGTTGGAACATGCTGAGCATCAGTGCAGCGGAACATCTCCCCCAGGAGCAGGGCAGAGGAAAATATCCATGTGCACAAGAGTTCCCTGCCTGTTGTGCCAGGATGTCCAGAGCAACCCATCTCCTGTCTTTCCCCCCCTGAAGTACGTGGGCTGGGCATTTTCAGCTCTATCCTGGAGCACCAGGACCTTCCCAGAAAGAGGTGCTGGTGCTCCCCTCCATCCCCAGATCACCCCTGGGGAGTTGAGGCACTTACCATGCCCTGCGGGTGACAGCAGGAGCTCTTCACCCCTGGCTGCAGAACACCACTTCATCCTTTCCTCCACGCACAGCTCCCCTCCCAGCCCAGATGTTCTGGCATTGCGCTGACGCGCACGTCTCCCAGTGACTGTGTCCTGCGTGCCCTCACAGCGACAGCTTCTCCCGTGGCTCTCGACCACTACAGGCTCCTCGAGCTGTGTTGGCTGGTGGTCACTTCAGAGTCCAACCCCCTGGCTCTAGACTGGGCCAGCTGGGCCGCTCAGGGCCATGCCCAGCTGAGATCAGAACATCCAAGGATGGAGAGCCCCGGTCACAGATGTTTGACCACACTTAATTCGAGCTGGAGTTTCCTCTGCTCCGGTTTGTTGCCTCTTGTCTCACTGTGACACCTCCTAAAAGGGTTTGGCTCAACCTTCTCTGCACTGTCCCATCAGCTATTTGCAGACAGCAGCAAGGTCTCCTCTCGCTTTCTCTCCTCCAGGCTGGTCACACCACCAGTCTCCCATGGGTTCTCCTTGTCCATCTTGAGCTCCAGCGGCAACCATCCTGGGCTTGCACCAGTCTCTCGCTGGTTACTTGCGCTGGGGAGCCAAGATGGGACCAGTTGGCCCCAAAAGCGATCCCTGAGGAACATGAACAACCAGCACCAGTTAGACATTGTTCTGCTGACAACACCGAACAGGGTTGCCCAGCCAACTTTTCACCCAACCCAGTAATCCTCTTCTTCACCCCCCATGTCTTCAGTTCAGCTATGAGGAGGCTACAGGAGACAATGTCAAAAGCTAAAGTCCAGATGAAGATTCACTGCTCTCCCCTTGTCCACTCACAGTCAGCCACCTCTCCCTGGAGAATGTAGTGGGGTAGTTCCTCAGATCTTCCTGCTTACCCTTCTTGAAGGCAGGTGGGACATTTGCCCTTTTCCAGGTGCCATGACTCTCCCCAGATCTCCAGGACTTTTCAAAGATGATTGTGATGACACTGGCTGGTTTCCTCAGCACCTTCAGATGTTTCCCTCAGACTGCCATTAAACATGGGCCCTGGGAGGTCTGAAGACAGACCTCGTCAGCCACATTCAAGTGAAGAGCAACACTGAATACCTTGGTCTTTTCCATGTCCTTTGCCATTAAGTCCCCTGCTCCATTAAGAAGCAGTCCTGCATTTTTCCAAAGCCTTCCTGCTGCTGCTGAAGCCCTTCTTAGTACAGAAGCTGTTCTTTTTGTCCTTCACATGCTTCTCCAAGTCCAGCTCCAGTTGAGCTTTGGCTCTCCCAGCTCCATCCCTGCACACTCAAGCAACATCTGCTCCTACTTCCCACATGCTTCCTTTTTCCCTTCCTGCTTCTCCACATTGGCTGCCTACCACGCTTGCCTGGCTTCCTGCTGAAGACCTCCTTGGATTTTGCGTTGCTCTGGCACACGTTTTAGTCTGCTCTTAGAGGCATGCTCAGACCAGCAAACCCACCCCAGCTCTTGCCCTGCTCCCACCAGCACCGTTTAAGACAGCGGAGGACAGTTTAGTCCACAGGCCTGGTCATGTCAGCACCAGTTTGGATTCTGTCCACCTTCCATGAGCCGGGTGGGAAACACTAACTGCTCTGCAAGGGTGTCCCCGCGTCCTCCACCTCTTTGAGGCTCTGCCAACAGCTGTCTCCCTGCCTGAGTGTTCCTGAGCTGTCCCCTGATCTACACTGGTCATCATCTCACCTGGAGAATCGTCCACTACGATGATGTGAAGACAAGAGAAGAAGAGGTCATTAGTTTTTCCTCCAATGAGGCAGAAACACGCACGTCATGATTCGCACTGACGACACCTCAGTCTGACACCCGTGGCTAAGGAAGGGTTAGTCCCTCTAACCTGGGGGAGCTCTCAACCTCTGCAAGCCAAACGAGCCTTTGGCAGGCCGCAGCAGTCACACAGAGCCCCTCTCCACTATGCCCTCCAGACATGGTCCTGAGCACCAGAAACACCAGCCAGGCCAAGCAACTGCCTATGGCAGCGATGCTCCTTGGATCTGTCCCAACCATGGCTTCTCACTCATGGTCCAGGACACAGGACACAGCTTTCCCAGCCCTGATAACAGCACCGGGGTTGAGCAGAGATGTTCTGTCCACATTCCGGCTTGAGACGCTGCCCTGGATGTGTGTCCCTGGGAGCAGGCTGGGAACTTGCTCTGCATCTCTCCAGAGCAGCTCCACCAAGGGGAAGCCAGACACCTGCAAGAGGCACAGAAGCAGATACCTGCCCAAGGCAGGAGCCCCAGCTCAAATCAAATAAAACCCAGGCTGTGTAACAGGACTATTGGCTGAGCAAGCAGGAAGAAACCAGGTCAACTGAGCAGACCGTGAAGTAACACACCAGGCTGAGGAACAAAGGATGGCCACAGGCTGACTGCTCCCATCCCCTTGCTCGGGTCTCTGAGAAACTTCAACAAGCAGCCCGCAATACATGACCAGGTCCACTCTACAGGCAAGAACACTACACCTATCTATTGCATTAGCTAACCAATGATGCTTAGGAAAAAAAAAGAAAAAAAGCACAACAGAAGCCACCAGCAATCCCCTTTGGAGACCAGCCTCACCTCCCCAGGCCTGCTGCCCAGCAGGGCAGGAGCTGCCAAGGAACACAACGCACCACCCGTGGATCAAAGACTACTCAAGAGGAACCATACCTGTAGTCTTTGGTCAAATACACCTCTCACTCCCTTTCAGCCCTCCATCAAGCTGTTCACACGCAGCCACTTCAGCTCCTCTGAGCTCCAGGAGCGGTGACACCACATGCCTTGGGGTCCCTCAGACCTGGGTACAGAAACTGCTGCACGCTAGAGCGTGCTCCTTGGGGCACCATCGCGGGTCACCAGTTAAAACAAAGCCACCAACACCACCTGTTTGTCACCCATGGGTTAAACCACCAGGTTTAAGTGATGGTGGTGGTACTCCTAACAGATCCTGAGGACACCTTCAATTTTCCAGCCTCCCTAGCTCCAGGCTTAGGCAAAACCGTGTCTCCTCCACAGCACTGCCTCTGCCTGAAGCACCTTTGGGCTTGCGAGTACACCAGCTCTGTCCAAGTGAGAAAGGACTTGAGGGTTTACCCACCTCTGCGGCCAGACCCGGCTCCATCTCACAGAAGCGGCTCTTACATTCACCTCTCCCACCTGCTGACACAAGCCTCCATCCTGCTCGGGGCTGCGGGCATCAGCCTCCAGATGGCTTTTCTTGGCAAGTTTAGGAAGGACCATCTCTCAGGACCACAGATAACTACTCACCAAACATCTAGTCAAAATTAAGTTTAGAAACTCTCGTGCTTTTTAAGATTTCAGTATTTATCCTGCCATTCGCAGCAACTCTGAGTTCAGCTGTGCAAGAAGTACTACTACTAGTACAGCTACCCCCTCACTCTCCCTTGGCTCTCTAAGCTGCTTTCACAGGTAACTAGGAGAAGACACACCACGGAAACTCCACCTAAGTATCAGTCCCACTTCCCAGAATGAAATGCAAGTGATACTCCTGCTGCCTAAACCACGAGCTCCAATCATTTAAACTCACAGCCAAAACTGCACAAAAACAAAACAACTACTCCCACATTACTTCTTGCTCAAGCTGTACACACTGACATCAGCGAGCGGCACGTTTTACATCACCTCTCCACCACGCTCTCCTCCTCCGCGCAGCCCAGCTGAGCCACAGCTTGGACCCCCCCATACACAACGGAGCTGCTGTAACCACTCTTGCTCACGTGTGCACTCACCGGCTGCCGGCACGGGGCGGCACACCGTGATTTCACGTCCCAGACAACGTCCCTTGAGTTCGGCACAGGGAACAGCAAGAGAAGAGCCGGTCTCTGCTACAGGCGCGCAGCGTCCTTCTAGGAGAAGATCACCACCAGGTCACACCGTTAACATACGCAAAGAAAGCGGCCGGTGAGCACACATGTTAATCCATTATTATTTATTAGCTGTACAGCAGTATATTCTCCTTCCCAGCTTTCAAACCCCATTACATATTTTATAACAGTATTTTTTTTTCCCATGTTGGCTTCCTAAAATAATGAAAAATATCACACAGTACAGCTAAGTACAAAAATGCATCAACCTAGAGTCTGATAGCTAAACTGATAGCTCTCTTAAAAGCGATACATAGAAGAAAAATTTGTTTGAAATCAGCAAGACTGAGGCTCTATAAAAAGCTTACATATTTTAACATGTGACAGTTCATATACAGGCATCATTTGTATTTCACATTATTCTTTTTTTTTGTCTTTATCAGAGATCCAAAATTGTATAATTACTGACCTATTAAAATTTCCTGGCCCAGGTTTTGAGGGCTGCAGTGACCCACTTATAAATCACCACTTCTGCCTTAACATAGGATTCATAAACACAAAATACAACTACAAGATAGAGCAAAGAAAATGTAGTCGTGAAATTATAACTCAAAAAGAAGGTTAATTATACAGGTTTCAAACGCCGGTTTTGTGTGCTTCAAAACCAGATCTCACGTGTGGGTTTTTTTCTTGTTCTGCAAGCAATACTCTGGGTACGTCTCTTCTCTACGTGATTGGTTATCAACAGCTTTTCCAACATTTACACTCTATCAAATTCTCTTGTCACTTAGTCTGAAAGGAATTAAAATACTGGGGTTTATTTAAACTGCATTTTTGCATACCTCTTAATTAATGGAAAAAGATTAAAATGTAAAAAAAAAAAAAAAGTTATTTACAAGCTTGACCATTACAGAAATGCTTTGCAGAAAGCAAAGCATATTAAGGACAGAAACCAGTTGGAGCATGCCAAAACTACCGTGTGCAGCCGACTTGGAGAACCGGAGCTAGTCAGTGGGGAAAAGCAAAACAAAAATAACCAACAAAAAAAAAAAAAATAATAAATTTTTTAAAAGTCTAGAACCCTCCCAAGTCTGCATTTACAGTTAAAAACACTACTGAGAGAAGGAGGCTCAAGGACTCTGGGAATTGGAAGGGCAAGTCCGGAGTGGTTTACCACATACGCTAGTCAAGGCTTCCATTTTTGTATATTAAAACTCGGTGCACGTAAACGCGGCCCTCTGACCAGCTTTACGATGCAGTTCAGAGCAAAACTAAATCAAGCATCTCACAGGAAACCCTCAAGGACTCCAAAATATTTCCTAATGTTCCATGATCCTGTAATGCTAACATAAAACAGCAAGTTCTAGTTAAATCACATTCTAACATCATTTTGAAGTTTTATTTCCCAGTATGTTTGGTAAAATGGTCTAAAATGATGCGTTTCCCAAAGCCAAGAAAAAAGGTAAAAGGAAAAATAGATTTGAGCCGCTTAAACACAGCCCAGGCCAGTTCAGTCAGCCAGCGTGGTCTTCCTCCATCACCGGTCCATCATGCTGAGAATCATCTCAGGAGTGAGGTCTCCATTAGGAGCTTCCACTACAGCAGGCTGAGCTTCCTCCTCTTCCTCTACCGTTTCCGCATCAGGTTCTTTCTTTACTTCAACTATAATATTTTCGATTTCACCAGTGTTCTGGTCTTCAACCTGAATGATTGCTGCAGCTAGAAGGGCAGAAAACAAAGGGAGGGGGGGAGAAACAACAGATTTTTTTTTTTTTTTTACTGGTTCCAGAGCTGGCCTGTACACCTCACTAGATGATAACTTTTGAGCAGATCCTCAAGACTCTTCCATGGAAAGGGAAGGTGTGGCCACAATGAAGACACATTCCCGCGATAGCGGGGAGCCCTGCCAAGCATCAAGCATCTACTTCCTTGCCCCTGTACGAAGATGTGCCACCGCTACAACCGTTCCAGTATGCATTTTGATATTAAGACATTATTCAAACAAAGATTTTGGTAGAGTAATCAAACAAGAGCGTGGGTGTAAAGCAAAGCTTCCAATTCAGGGGAATTCGGTGATGCTGCTGACAAATTCCACATAAGACGTTTCCACAGGCTGTGCGTCTAGGAAGGACGCAGGCCACGCTTGGAGCACTGAGCAGACACGCAAGCCACTGGGGAAGCCACTAGCCCTTGAAGGAACAAATTCACCCTTCCTGCTTTGTTCCTACAATTTATTTACTCGGACTCTGCACAGTTACCAACGTCTATTCTTACAGAGAATGCTATAGAGTTGAAACTACATCTGCATTTCCGCTGTGCTCAGAGCTACAGGCCTGAACCACGTTCGTTTGTGGCAATACTTTAAAAAAGTTTACCTAGGTAAGAACACTGCAGTGATTGTACCCACAGTTGCTTTACCACAAACTGTACCAGAGACTTCTTAAGTGGTGCAAAAAGTAGTGAGCAGTTTGCACACAGAACCCCAGACTGGTTTGGGTTGGGAGGGACCTCCCAGCCCATCCAATTCCACCCCCCTGCCATGGGCAGGGACACCCTCCACTAGCCCAGGTTGCCCAAAGCCCCATCCAACCTGGCCTTGAACACTGCCAGGGAGCCAGGGGCAGCCACAGCTTCTCTGGGCACCCTGGGCCAGGGCCTCAGCACCCTCCCAGGGAAGGATTGCTGCCTCACATCTCATCTCCATCTCCCCTCCTGCAGCTTCAGGCCATTCCCCTTGGCCTGTCCCTCCCTGTCCTTGTCACCAGCCCCTCTCCAGCTTTCCTGGAGCCCCTGCAGGGACTGGAAGGGGCTCTAAGGTCTCCCTAGAGCCTTCTCTTCTCCAGGCTGAACCACCCCAACTCTCTCAGCCTGTCTCCATCGCAGAGGTGCTCCAGCCCTGGGATCATCTCCGTGGCCTCCTCTGGACTCGCTCCAACAGCTCCATGTCCTTCTTGTGCTGGGGACCCCCGAGCTGGACGCAGCACTGCAGGAGGGTCTCACCAGAGCAGAGCAGAGGGGCAGAATCCCCTCCCTCGGCCTGCTGGTCACGCTGCTGGACACGCAGCCCAGGACACGGGTGGCTTCCTGGGCTGCCAGCGCACATTGCCAGCTCATGTTGAGCTTCTGGTCCCCCAACACCCCAAGTCCTTCTCCTGAGGGCTGCTCTCCATCCATTCTCCACCCAGCCTGGAGTTGTGTTTGGGATTGCCCTGACCCACGTGCAGGACCTTGCACTTGGCCTTGTTGAACTCCATGAGGTTTGCACAGGTCCCTCTGGATGGTATCCCTTCCCTCCAGCACGTCAACCACACCACACAGCTCGGTGTCGTCAGCAAACTTGCTGAGGGTGCGCTCGATCCCACTGTGTGTTGCTGACAACGATGTTCAACAGTGCTGGTCCCAGTACGGATCTCTGATGGAAACCACTCATCACTATTCTCCTCCCAAGACATCGAGCTGTTGACCGCAACTCTGAGTGCGACCATCCAGCCAATTCCTTATCCAATGAGTGGTTCATCCACATCTCTCCAATTTAGAGAGAAGGGTATCGTGCAGGACAGTGTCAAATGCTTTGCACGAGTCCAGGCTGATGATGTCAGTCACTCTTCCTTTACCCACCAACACTAACCCCATCGTAGAAGGCCACCAAATTTGTTCAGGCACGATTTGCCCTTACTGAAGCCATCAATGAATTGAAATAACACTAAAGAAAAAATAATTTCCTCTCCTTTTAGCGTGGTCTGAAATGCCTATGTTCCCTCATGACCGGGAAACCCTCACAACAAATTTCACGCAAAAGGTGAGCTCTTAGCAAAGTAGAGACAAGTACAGTTATCTGCCTTCTAAATAAGCTCACCTGAGGGGAGCAGATCTCCTACAAGAACTGCCAAATCCAAGGGAAAAACAGCTCAAGCAAGCTGTGTAACATAAGCTTCAAGTAGTGACTTACGCTGGGATTGTTTTGGTTGGGTGGCAGCTTTGCCTGGTGGTCTTCCTCTTCGTTTCTTACTGGGAGGTGGTGCAGGAGCCTCTTGCTCAACTTCTGGTTCAGCCTCAATTTCTACTGCTGTCTCCTCCTCATCTTCATTATCATTCAAATCTGGTTCAGCATTTTCCTCTGTAAGAAACATCGTATCAAGTAAGGCTTCAGTTTAAACAAGAATGAAACACGTCCATCTCCAGAGAACCATCATCAAATCCTCATCCAAAAAGGAGTCAACTCTGATGAGAAAGAAGGCAAACAAGGCCTTCGTCAAGAAACTGATGGCACAGACTGTTAGTTCCACATTAGAAAAAATAAGTTGTCCTTCAGAAAGCAAAAGGAAACATAGTTATGTCAGGATATGCCATAAAAGCTCGTCTGCACATCCACAAAGGAGCTCAGAGACACAGTGGCAGGAGGGCAACCAAGTAAAACACTACTGGGCTACTCCTGGGCCCATCAGAGGAGCCATCAGCCCATCAAAGTCCCATCTGCACAACTCAGAGGAGCACAGTGCACACAATGGAAGGTGGGAACCCAAATCAACAACTTCTGATGAACAAACATCTTGTCCAGGCCGGAGAGCCATCAGTCCCAGCATCCAGGCTTGAAAACCACCACAATGAGCCATTGGGAGCAGCTCTCCAGATCCTCTCTCAGACTAAAGGAGGAATTGCTGGCTGGGGGTGGGACACAATGGGATAAGGAAAAAGGCAGTTTTGGATCACACAGGACTACTTATGGGATGCTTATGGGAGGGGTGGAGGTGATTTGGAGAGGATTAAGTGTGGGGAAAATAGAGGCGTAGTCGCATGTAAGTAGGTGTAGGAGCCACTACAGTATCTCTATCAAATACTAGAACTCAAGAGGATCCAAGAGGAAGTCTCCTAGCCCTCAAGAAACAGCAATGCCATACTGCAGTCTTTCTCTGTTAGGCAGATAGGAAACCAGGGTAGCAACTCCCAGACACTGGGACTTACGTCCAAGACCTCAGAATCTCAAGTTGAACGCAGCAGAACCACACAGACACACACAAAAAACCCAAAAATCATTCTTACATGTTATGAACATGGCCCTATAGACTCCTCATCTTGCTTTCCAGGGCCATTAACATACAATTTACCAACCAGTGACCAAGAGGATCTTCCCCAAGACCTCTCCTCAGAGGTGGGACAGGTCTAATTAAGGCGTATTTCTCAAGGCCCTGTCTACTCAAAGGATTTATTGTGGCATCTCCCATTCACACCAACTCTTTTCACATCATTGCACTTCGGACCTGATTCCTCACGGCAAGCTGTGGGGTTTTTGCAACTTCTGTGTTGTTAACTGAGCTTATTGATCTACACTTTGTTCTTCAGATCACTCCTTAGTTGCTAGGTTAGCAATATCGACACATGTTCAGAATGCCCCAGGCAACACCAAAGCAGACAGAAAGCAGCAAAACAAACTGTCCTTTACGTACACCGAAGCATGCATATGCTGCATTATTCTACACTCAAGGAATATTCCCCAAGCCAGATTTCTTTCATTTGTTGGATTTCTCGGGTCACACCTTTTTAGAGCCTCTTTACATTTACCCCCTCAACTCAATGAGCGTCAACTAAGTCTGATTTGGGGCAGAGAGGAGACAAAGCTATCATTTGCTATTTGATACTGTCCCCATTAGCAGAAGATGGGTCTGTCACAGCTTTGCTCACCATTTTTAGGTATTTAGCAGTTGTCAGAACTCATGAAATTGCAGATCTAGAGATAAGAATACTGAATAGTGCAATTTTCCAAGCATGCGGTTAGGACCTCTTTCTTACTGCTACTCAGCTTACATCAGTCAATTCTTCACGTCTATCAAACAGCTCCCGAGGACGACAACCCAGACTGAGGTTGAAAGGATTCTCTCGGTCACGGGGTGTGAGCCACAATCACACAATGCTCGTCAGTTCACCTAACAAGTGTGACCCTTTACCAGCTTCTCCAAAAACTGTTGTCAACCCCAGACCATATCAACTAAATAAAAATCAGGGTTTTTCCATAGGCTAAACTCACTGGAAGCCTACAAATCAGATGCTAAAAACCAGATACTACAGAATCCCAGGTTTTTAATTGCCTTCCATCAAGGCAGTTATTTAACTTTTTGCCTCCAAGATCTTTTCATGTTTTAAATTACCAACTAGTTACCACGCTTTATTGAACTGACTGCAACACACTTTTTCAAGTATCTATAAACATGAATTTAAGCACTTATTTCTACAGAGTTTTTGCCGTCAAGGTTTGCACAAGCAAGTTGATCATACTCATCTTATTTCCTATAAAACCCATTTGCCATGTAAGAATTTCAGATACGCATTCTCTAGCCAGAAAGATCCCTGTTCTCCCAACCTCTGCTCCTTAATTAATTACATAAAGCACTTCAGCTAAGAGACTCATCAGCAACATTTTTTTTGCCAGATCATCTTTGAACTGGTTGTTCTTGAGCTTCTGCCTGAATTTTCCTGCTGAAGATATAACTAAGTTTTTCCTTCACAAGTAAGATGGAGGACTAGGACTGAGTTTTTTCCTTCACCACAGTGAAGGTGATCGTTATCTGCTGCAGCAGTTTCTGCCTTCGCCCTGTTCTGAAGCAGCTTACAGATAGCAGCCACCCTATTATGAATTGCACCTCACCCATCTTCTGGCACGTTGACCAGGAAGTCGGAGCCCCTCAAAAGCCATCTTGTCCATACCAGCATAGATGCAAACGCACCTGCGAAACGGAGACAGCACCAGCTCCTTGACCCTTTAATTGTCTCAGCAGGCCCTTCACAACAGCCTGTAGATTGCCAGCGCTATCTCCATCGCTCTCCTGGATGCTGCCAGCGTTGGGGGGAGCTGTTCAGACATGCCACATGCTACCCAGGGGAGCAACAGCACGTGCCATGAAGCAGGAAGCACATGCCATTTCATAGCACCACTGAAACTCACAGTTTCTTTGGGGACACTGAAAACATTCCCAGAGAACTTAATAGGCACAGCCTAGGCAAGGGCATCATGCAGTGTTTTTTCCAACTACTTTGTCTTGGAAGAGGCCCAGAACAGCAGAATCCACACTATCCCTCACAGGCAGTCACCTCTGTCTGTACTTGGCCATGTACTATAAGTTTTTGCTTGCTAACTAGATAAAAACCTTTCAAGTGCCAGAACAAACCTGCAGAACAGGGAAAGCAACAGCAAAACACACACAGTGAATCAAAGGCCTGTAGTTCTCAGAATGTACTGAGGTCTTTCTTACCACTATCAGAGGAATCTTCTTTCTTAGACCGCATCTTTCTCTTTCGGCCGCGCTTGCCCTTCTTTGTCTCTCCTCCATTCTCTCCTTCCCCACCATCTAGGCCAGAGCAGTTATCAGCATGTCTGGCCATTGTGCTCTACTCGGTGGAAGAGGAAAACCACAACAAAAAAAAAAAATACAACATCCATTGAATTAAAGATCACATTTTCTGGCCTTTTTTTTCAATCACATTTCTAGTAACTTATGCGTTGTTTTTTTTTTAAAGATTACTTTAGGGGAAATGGGTAAATTTCATTAATTGTTATTCATAAAGCTCAATTTTCACATTGTTCACGATGTCAACACTAATACGTGCTTGTACTAATTCCAAATTATACCAAGTCTCCCCCTCTCTTTTCCTCTTAGAAAGAAGTGCTCTGTTGAAAAGATCAGTATCGTGCCTTGTACCTCACCCACCACCTTTCCTTTTGGCTAAACAGGCTCCCCTCCCCTGGGCTAAAAGCCTCATTCCACCCCAAAACCCCACAATTCAAACCAGTGTATTCCCTTACCCTGCGAGTGAATGTTTTGCCACACTTGGAACAGACAAAGGCAGCAGGAACAAAGTTGGGATCGTGGTATCGTTTGAAGTGCATATCGAGGAGCTGTTTCTGACGGAAGTTTTTATCACAATGGCTACAGGCATAAGGCTTTTCTCCAGTATGGGTCCGTTTATGCATGACCATGTGCCGCTCCTGACACGACAAGCAAGACAACTTGAGAACTCAGACATACTGGATACAGAAGAGCAAGTTTTCAGCTAAAAGGAGGCCAAAACTTTATCCTTAATATCAACAAAAGGAGGATTCTGGAGGAATGTGAGAACATCTTGACTGATGGCATATTCAGTCCTAGCAACTTCCATCCTATACAGACTCTTACCCTGTTGTCAACAGATACATCAAGGTTGTGGCTTACAAGGTGTTTCTCTAGAGGGAAGCACTACACCAAGGAGCAAAGGCTACTGAACTTTCCTTCATACCCTCCAAAAACATTTAGAGAGCTAATTTGACCTTGACACAGCCGGTCAAACTCAACAGCCAAGATTTCCACCTCAGTTTCAGCTCCTGTTCTAACACTCCTAAGGGGTGCCAGTCCCACCAGCTTACCTGTCTGCATGCGTAATCGCACTGGTCACACTTGAAGCGCTTCTCATTCTTGTGAGACTTTTGATGCTGTATGAGGGCATACCGCTCATGAAACACAGCGTCGCAGTAGCGACACTTCTTGCCCTGTTCGATGTAGGAATGCTGCTTTCGCAAATGGACGCCTAGGAACAAAAGAATGGGAGGATTTAATCATCACTGCTTCCCAAGCATGAAGGACTAGGCTACAGTCCCCTTAGCAATCTTCCCTCCACGTACCCTTGAGCTCAAGCCAAAAATAAGTGAAATAAAGAGGCTCTTAATTAAAAGCAACCAGAACAACTTCTACACAGAAAGGTCTTGCAGAAAAGTTCCATCAAGTTTTTCCAAGGAATTCTAAAGTTGGTCATTAGCTGCAGTCGGTGCCAATACAGTACACTTGCATTTGGTAACGTACAACTGTCAACCTAAAGCGTGCCGTGAAGTGTTATGTTAAAGACTAGTCCGAATTGCCTGGATACAACCAGAAGCCAAGTAATACACTGGGGGGAATAGGATTTTCTGCAGGATTAAAAGTCAGAGTCAGAAGGCAACAGGGATACCAGCAAATAATCCCCGACAGAGGTTTTAGTCACTTCTTTAAAATCCTCCTACTAAGAGCATACCATAGCTGCACGAGGTAGCTTAGGGGAGACTAAAGCATTATTAGAAGAGAAATTCTTCAGAGCTAGCATCAGTTTTGCTCTGTTGTAAATCAGCTCGTTTGCTCTCGACATCAACTGACTGCCATCGTCTCAAACTGCCTCTCACTGTAGCACTTTGCACTTGTCTTGATTGGAAGGGAGCCTGCCTTCCCAATACTTGGGTGATATTCTGTTTATAGACAGAAAGTTCTGCCAAATCATGGCTTCTTCCTTCTCCTCAGCTGCTCTGGGCATAATAGTATTTTTCACCTTCTTGTAGACCATAAAAGAGAGCTTGAAACTCAGTCTCTCCTACCCTGTCTGTGGCACAGCTCCACATCTTGGAAAATTGAACTATTTGGTCTAATTCAAACCTTTTAGCTCGATGAAAATATCTCTGCATGAAACTTAATGGTCTCCAATGTGCAGGAGGTCAAGCCAAGATCTTTGGGTTTTTCAGACCCCAATCCATATGCAGTTGTAATCTCAGTCCAGGTTCAATAAATGCCTTGCATCTATGGGCCTGAAAACAGTAACTTGTCTTGTATGCTTGGAAAACATGCTACGCTTTCAAATAATGAAAAGAAACTCAAAATCTTATCATTTGCAGCAGCTGTAGTAAGCTAAAAGCGTGTATTACCAGCCACACATCTAAGCCTGTGGTTCACATGTTGTACAGTTAACAGAAGTATTAGGTTAAAAAAGAAAAAAAAAAAAAAGCCAGCAGTTGGGTTACGTCAACTCTAATTCCGGGAAGTGTTTTGTAGAATCTTCATGCAAAATACATACCCAAGTCACTCTTTCTCGCTATAACAGTATCACAGTGAGGACAGTGAAATTTGGCCACGTTCTCCGTGTGCTTCTGCAAAATGTGCATCTTCATGGTACCACTCTGAGTGAAGCGAGCATGGCAGATGTAACATTCATATGGCTTCTCTCCTTCAGAAGGAAAAAAAAATAGCACAAGTACTTTTATGAAAAAGAAAACTCACCAAGAAGCTCCAAACAAAACAACTTCCCAGAAACTTGCAACAGACAGCTAGTTAATAGCAGTAGTAACTCTAAGCAGAGCTCAGTAATGTCTCTTTCTCTAGCATATGAGTTAAATTATTATCCTGACTCTGAAAAACGCACGGAAAACCTGACCTACGCACAGGCTGCCAGAAGACAGCAAGTGACATCAGATTTTATTGGGGGTGAGGGTTCTGAATGCTCACGTATATGTGCAAGGGCATTTTTTTTCCCCCTCCCCTTCAATTTCAGCAATATGATTAATTTGGCACTCCAGTAACATTCTGCACCAAAACCACCCCTATTTCTATTGAATAAAAATTTTAGGATCTTTATGAACTAACATGCATAAGATGCTTTTGCAGCTACACTCAAACAAACCATAAATGGCTATAATCTTCAACTGGAGGTAGAACACCGATAACAGAAGAAGTTTCTTCCGTTCATACTAGAAGCGCCTGTTTTTTATCACCTCACAGTCAAACTGGCAGTCAGAATCCTCCAAGCTGCTCAGCGCAGCAATTACTATCAGGTTATGAATTTACTAGGACTTACAAACCATGGTGCATTCTCTTTGGCTACAGACTTATAATGGGTTTGTATTAAACTACAAAATAATATTTCTTTTGTTGTTTAAGTGTTAGCACACATGGTACACAGCCTCAGCACTCTGCCACTAAAACACACCACACTAAAAGCCCACGGCATCAATACCAGAGTGGGTTCTCATGTGCCTCTTCAGTTTGTAGGTATCCCTGCTGGCATAGCTGCACAAGCTGCACTGGAACGGACGCTCTCCGGTGTGAGAACGAATGTGGCGTTTCAATTTGCTAACCTGGAAGTCAAGAGGAAGACTGGAGTTAGCACAGACGAGCAGGTCAGATCACCAAAAGTAAAAGAAATCAGTTTAAGGCAGTCTATTTTTATTTTTATCTTGCCACTAAACCCAACAACTGTGTCTTAATGCCACTCTCACATTGCACACAGTCACTTGCTCCTGCCCAGTCTGCTTCACCTCCCAACCTCATTCCCAGCCCTGCCTGATACTTGTTCCCATGTTCCGTGCAGCCTGATTTAGAGTCTTGTGCTCACCTTACTGTTATTGACCACCTCAGCATCTGAAACTATTTGAAAGTATCCTGGAGAGACACAAGAAAGCGTTCTGGGAAACCATGCGCCCAAGGGTTGGTGTCTCTCCCGTACAGTACATTTTTCTCCACAGGATGCTTTCTTGGGTCCTCTCCAGTTACTTTGAGAGGCATAAAATAAACCAATTTCTTGCTAAGAACAACAAAAATCTAGCCCTGCAATCAACAGAGTGACTTAATTCCTTTCTTCTCCTGTTTTTATCTCAAAGGCACATACCTAGCTTAAAGGTCAGCATGAACACAAATGTTAAGGCACTTTCTGCTCAAACATGACCACGCTGCATAATCATCAACCTATGTCTACAAAACGCAGCACAAGCTCACATAAGGACCAATTTGGTTATTCTTTCCTAATTCATACTATGAAAACCACTGCAACACAATTTATTCACCACTCAAACCACAGGGCCTGGAATTACAGCACTGCAGCCGGAGTGTGGGGAAGGAAAACAAAACCCAAAACCCCTACTCATCCTCTCCCATTGTAGCCTTCTTCCACTGCACACATCCCATTTTTTTTTAAATTATGTTGCTCCTATTTCCCATCACAGTATAAAAGCTGTCCTGTAGCACAAGTAACAATACTGCACAGAGCATTTGAGGAAGCTTAATTTACTCGAGCAAATTAGACAATCACCCAATATTAGCAAAGCTGCTTTTCCCCAATATTGAGGTAATATCCATCTAAATAAACAACATCGACACCGCTGCCCTCCATTTCTTTCCTGTGCTTTAAGTACACGGGTCAAGGCTCAGTAATTTTGGCTACAGTTACCTTAATGGCACAGAGAGATAAGGAGCAGAATGCACATTTCTGAAGTGGAAGGGCAAATCTAGTCTGGAAGTACATCCTACTGCAGCAGGAGACAGCTGCTTCCTCCAACACAGAGCTTGCTACAATCACCCTGAAGGCCAAAGAATTTAAGAAACAAGAACGACAGCTATGTCTCCAAAGAGGGAATGGGTATCACCTAGGATTTCTGTGCATAAATGCTCTCAAACTGTATTCTCATTAACTGAGGAAACCCCACCATTTGCTTCCCCAAACAGACCTGATTTATAACTTTTTTTGCTCAGAGTCTTTTAAACAAATGGCTAAAGAGGAAATGCCTAAGAACAGAGTTTATAACAGATGGTGAACAAGCTTTGAAGCATTCAAGGAAGCGTTCAGGGCTGTAACAATTAACATACCTCCACACTAGCATAATCACACATGGAACATTTGAATGGTTTCTCATGGGTATGTTTGTAGCGGCGATGCCGAACCAACTCTCCACTGGTCACAAAGGCCATGTCACAGTCTGGGCACTTGTGAGGGCGAGTACCTGATCGTTTGCAGCAAAACAGGAAGACCGTGACATTCAGATTTAGGAACAACAGAAAATATAGGACAATTTTGTTGGTTTTAGTGAATTAGCAACATTGCTTTCGTGTTCTGAAAGATTAGAGCAGGAAATAATACACAAGAGGCACAACTTTTGGATAATTAACTAATGGATTGAAGATCTTAGCAAATTAAAACCCTTGCAATGAGGAAACAGACTTTCTTGGTTTTGTTTTCTTTGTCTTGGTTATTTACAGATTCCAAACCACCCAGTTCTATCTAACATCAGTACACACAGAAAATGAGGGATACAAATTAAACTTTTTTTTTTCCCCCCCCAGAAAGGTCACAAGCAGTTTAAGTTTAATCACAATTCAATTACCTGTACTTTTATACTAGAAACTTTAGTAAGGAGCAACAGAAATGTGCTACAGTTACTAGCCATCAGTTTTATTGGTCCAGTTTATAATCTGTTGCTTGGGGTTAGGGTTTTTTTTTTTTTATTATTTTCAATTCCCTTATGTTCTGCTCCAGCCTTTCTCATCTCTTCCGCAAGCAGCAGCGGCAACACAAAACTTAGACCACAAGTACTAGTGCTCAAGACAAATGGAACGTTTCTACAACATCAGGTAATTTCCAGTCAAGCCCAGGATCAGTTTTATATGTATGTACAGGACAAGCTCTGCACCTGAGCTGGCCAGGCAGAAAATAAAAATGGTTTCTTCCCTTTTTAGCTCATTCCGTAAGAGGAATTAGATTCAAGATAGATCCATCCTGGTTTTGTATCTGTTCTAACAACAGAGCAGATTCTACAAAACCAACATACACAAACCCGAGAGTACCTGTGTGAGTGTTGAGGTGGTTCCTCAGCAACGTGACTGTCCGGAAAGCCCTGCCACAAAGATGGCACTTATGTGGTCTTTCATCAGTGTGGCTTTTCATGTGGCGGTCCAAGTTGGAACGACGCGGACAAGTGTAACTGCACAGTTCGCATTGGAATGTCTTCTTTACACCTAGCCATGAAGGAAATCATCTTTATTCTTGACAGAACTGCGGCCTACTGCATGACATACAAGATCAGCAGGAATAAGGAAAGATTCTTGGAGGTGTAGCTACTACAAGGAACCATTATGTACCGTTACATCCAACTGCATATCCTAAGGAACAGACGCTGCCTATGGCTGGCTTGGCTTCAGATTGCATTAGTATGCCAGCACTCAGTGTTCCTTCTCCACTTTAAAAACGGGAGTTTTAAGAAAACTTACAGTTTTAAGAAAAGTCAAACATACCCATTGCTGTACACTGTCTACCTTACCCAGCAATTGGTTAGGAAAAAACCCCACAGAACTAATTACACATGGTTTACATCAGGGACCAGCAGTGTACACAAACTCTTATGTATTACAGCAAAGAGAAGAATCCTTTCAATTGCAGTTGTATGGGAATACTAATGCATTACGCTCGAGGAAAGCGAGCTCCTTTATAGCCTAGATGGAGGAGATGGGAGGTTTGCCCAAGAAACAGTAGAGCTAAACACTTTTAGAAAGAGCGAGTGCCACTGGGCACACGTCAACTTTACTCCCACTTGCATTTACTCAGTCCCTTCAATCATACTGCAAGGTGCCACCATAACAAAGACATTTTCAAAAGCCACTCGCAGACAGGGAGCTTACCTTTCTTTTTAATTTTTGTTGGTTTAGGCGGCTTCATATTGCCCACCACCTTTTCTGCATTGACCTCAGACAACAAACCCTCCTGCTGCTCCTCTTCAAAGTCATACACAGAGACATCCACATCTTTGCCCTCCTCAGTGTAGCGAAGCTTACTCTTTTTGTTTTTCTTTGTTTTTTTGGCTGGCGGCTGATAGTCTGGATCTTTTTGCCAATTGGGATCTTCCTGCGGCTGAAGTTCGCCTTGTTCCAGTGTCTCCACCTCACCATTTGCACCCACTTTCACTACCTGGAAGCCTTCCGGTAAAGGGAGGGTGTGACAGATCATGGGCTCTCCCTCTTGCAGGCCTCCTTTGGAAACCTCATTTTCATAAGCTCCCTGAAGTTCTTCCACAGACGTGGTGGCAACAGGTACAGTCACTGGTACAGGTACTTGGACCAGCTGAAGCTCACCAAGGTTTATAGGCTGCTCTTCCATATTAACAACCTGAAGCGTTATGATCTGCGTGTCGTCCACCGTAGCCTCCGTTTCTTGAGGCACCGCACCTTCCATCACTTCGGTCTTCATTTGAAGAAGAGTTGGATCCAGCTGTTCCATCATCACCATCTGCACACCACTGTTGACATCCTGCACTACTTCACCTCCGTCTGCCTGGTTTGGTGGTATATGACAAGCATCGTCCTCCTGTCCACCTTCACGACGCCTCTGATAGGTTTTTCTCTCTTTCCCTTTAATAAAAGTTTCCGATTCCTCCACGATAGCTTCGACCGCCTCACCTTCCATTTCACCTCCCTGCTGTAAAAACAAAGAGAATGACTGCTGCATACCATCCAACGTATTTTAACAACTGCACAAACCCCCCAGAGGGACAAGCGGCCTAACTGAAGACAACCGGCCTGACACCAGCAACATATTGCGATCACATTCAGAAAAGAGGATTTGAGAACTGGAGGTCTCTCCCAGCGTATTGCCACCATAAACCAGCACCATTGCTGAAGGCTGCCTGAAGTGAGACAGCTGTACTGGTTTCTTGGAAAGGAAGGAAAGCAAGGAGGAGAGATTAAGTGATATGTGTGTTCCCATTTCTCAAAGACCACAAATCCCACAGACAAGATGTACAGCAATGTTATTCCTTATTGAGCTTGTTCCCATGGCTTAGCAGTATCAGAGGCAGTCTTTGGCTATAAATTTTCAAGGTACTGTTAAAAAGCCAACCTTAAAGAAAGTATTACATTTGAGAACTCCAGAACTTTTCCAGGAAGGAAAAGCACTAAGAATTGAGCACAAGAACTTCAGCCTCACTTGTTTCATGTTAAACGACTATTGTTTCCCATATATTTAAACTTCTCTGAACAACAAAAATAAAAAGGACGTAACCAAGTTAGTCAAATACAGTTCTCGTAGGCTAAGGGAAAATTTTATTTCCATTTAAATGATGTGGACTTGGAGCTGGTGGACTCCTCGTGAGACCTGGGTTAAATCTACCCACAGAGTCATCAACAATACTGAAGCTCAGCATTTAAGTGGGCTTTAAGCGTAACTCTGACAACAGTTGCATACAAGGATAGTATTGAGTAGTTCTTCCTCCTCAGACCATCCAGCATTCTTCTCTGCACTCAGGGTAAAATATGAAATTCCTGTATTCTGATCCTGCAGGAAGGTTGTTTCGAGAGTAATAATAGCTAAAAGAAATTATCATTTTGAAGCTCTTTTTCCCCCAAATGAAAAGAATAAAAATCTCAGTAAAGGAGTATTTTTTAAGTCTATTTCTGTTTCAGGTGGTTTACTGTGGAAAAAATGAAAGCATCATACCCCTCACTTAAGTGTATCAAGGTCAATTTTACTGCTGAAACAAGGAACAAAACCGCCAGTTTCCTTAGGAAACTTGTGATAAAGTTCAGATTCCCATTCCAGATTTGATAAGAGAGACTTCCACATTTTCCTGTCAGATTGACTGGCCTCTCAGACCAGCTAACAGAACCTACTGAACCTGTCTTGACCCAACACTGAAACCTCCCATCACACTACTTGCGAGTACCCACACCTACCTCACATACTCATTCCTGACATACACAGCCAAGTAAAGATAAGCATGAAACAGCTGTAGTTCTTAAAGCTAATGAAGCCTGACAAGACATACACAGGACATAAATCCTTGCTTTTACTCTACTGCCTTCTCTAGCATCCTCCACTTCTGCTGTGAGAATAATATAGCTCATATCGTTCTTCAGAGCAGGGACATCTATTCATGTGCTGTCTTGATATTCATTATGCCATGGGCTGCAGCGGTCTCCAGGTGGCACCAGATACTCAGAAATACCGACATATGGCTTCATGTGCACTCCCTGCAGGGATCCGGCCTCTCCTTCCCTTCGCCGCCCCTCAGCTTTTCAAGCCAGAGCAAATCCATATGGACAAACAGCTGAAGTACACAAGATGATGTAAGTACTTAACACTAGGCAGCAGGCGATCGGAACAGAGGGCTGGTCTTTGGCCTACAGCGACTGCGAAACAAGCTGAGCAGGGAAAGGAAGGACAGAGCTAAACAAAATGCAAGAATGTGGTAAATGGCTGGGGGGTAATAACAAAAGATTTAAGACGGAAAAAAAAATGGCAAAAGCCCATCTGCAGAGCTAATGCATTTCCGTTTTGGTGCCTTGCAGATGAACAGAGCAGAGGACAGTGACTCTGACACAAAGACAGGCAGTTGAGGTGGGGCTCTCGCAAGGGCCTTCACATTAATCGCCAACATCAAAGTTGGTAACAAGACTAAGTCACCTGAAAGCAAGCCAACGGGCCAGGATTTGCCAGGGTCCTCTAGGATCCTGCAGCAGCAAGACCTCCAGTAGGAAGGCATCATCTTGGACTCGCACACCAGAAAAGCCCATGTCCACCAAGAACAGGTCACACACACACAGAGGAAAACTTTGGCATCCGAGTCCTGTTGCCAGGAACGCTTGCCAGCCTAGGAACACAGGCTTACACTGAGACCAAATAAATGCCTGTAGGCAAGACTCTCAAAAGGATGCTCACAAGGGGTTCACGTGTGTGGGAAATAAGCAGAAGGACTCTTATAACCATTCAGTAGAGAAACCGAGACCGCCCTACTTGTTTCAGCTCCTTCTCTTGTTTTAGAGATGCTTATCTCTTACCCTACAGTTACCTGTCGCTACTCGCAACATCCTTTTGCAAAAGCCAGACCCCAAAGCGGCGGACCCGGCGAAGCACGGCTGTCCTCCAGCGGCAAGCGACACGCACTGCAGCAGCGCAGCCAGATGGTCTCCTGCCACCTCCTTGTTCCCTGCCCACGAGTTCCTTCTGACTCGGACCTCCTGTACTTCAAAATTCAGCACACAGGTGAGCATTTACTCCTGCCTGTTTCATGCTATGCCCTACAGTCAGGTGAATTTACAGAGAGGAACTGAAAACGACTGTTTTTAAACCAGGCTCTTGCTTGCAGGGAAAATGTTACAGCATTTTAAAGAAAACTACGAACCTCTCCAGGTTGTATTAACAACATACTGTAAAAACACAGAACTATACAGGGGTCTCGACTGATGTCTTGGTCAGCTCAAAAATCCAAGACTTCTTCCTAAGAAAGTGTGGATTTTCAAATTAAAATACTTCTACAATTGGGGGAAACACAAGGCAGCCTCTAAACTTAAATACAGGAAAGAGGGCTAGGCAAAATGTACAGGCTCTCTCTTATTAAACATCTGAGAGTCTCCACCTCTTCGCTGTGCGCTTTGTGCTGCCTGTCCACTTCTCAATCATTCCATCTCAAAGTATTTGCTAGCTATTTTCCTTTTTCTTTTCTAAGCTTAATCTTCCTTTTTCACAAAGGAGGTTTTAGAGGAAAGTTTGTTATTTATTGGAGGAGTGAGCAGAAGATACCATCAACTCACTGGATGTGATCCTGCAGCTTGCTGAGGATTTTCCATTTCCATTAATTTTAGCAGAAGCAGATCTTCCTCAACTTTTAACCAATTTACACTCCTAAAAATTACTCAGCCAAGTTCTGAGAAAAAAGTTTCCAGTATTTCAGAGAATGTGTGTCATTTGCTACAACTAAGGCCATTACAGCAGAACACCAGGAACAAAAACTGCTGAATGTATTTTGTCTTGCCATTCTCTCAACCTTTTATTTCTGCCTTTCATCTTCAGCTCTCTTCCTACCAGTTACTGTACCTTACACCAATATTTCAGTTCCACAACGACTGAATCTAAAAAGGAAAACAAAGCAGCAGGTTAACAGAAGGTGATTTAGTAAATCAAGACCAAAAAACCCCCCCTGAGAACTACCAGAAGGAGGAGAGTGACCAAAGAACGACCAAAGAGCATCTGAAATCACAATTCCCATGTAATAGCTCACACAGGTCTTTACAGACTTGCTCGCTCAATGGGCTCTGCCAACTCAAGAGAGAGACGCTGCGTCACTAAAGAGCTCAATGCACTGTCACAATCCAATTAGCCAGGTAAAAAGTTATGACATCCAAACAGACCTAAGCTTTCTGAAATAAGTGATCATCTAAAAAACCAAAAGAAGCAGAAATAAGAAGGGGTGTGTGTCTGATACAACTGATAGCTTATTCCAATGAAAGGAATCAAAAGGTTGCGTGAGAGAAAGTAATTTAATGTCAACTGCCCTATTAACCGCAGCACAGAAGAAAGTCTCAGCACGACTACAACACAATGCTTCGCCATTCTGGGTCCCTTCCAAAAGCCTCACACTTAACCAGCAAAGCATTCAGCTTAGAGGTATAAACTCTTAACATTCAGGAACATGATTTAAGAAAATTTCCAGTACAGCAAGGCCGATAAACTCACCACATCAATACTAAAAGACTGAGACACACAACATTCGATTAATGCAGTCCTACAACAGCGTTAATCGTAACTGTAGAAGTATTAAAGACAATTTGGTGTAGATGTCAATGCAGACAGTACAAACCCAGAGACAGATGTTTATATATTAGGACTGCTAGTGCCATTGCATGTTTTTCTAGCTGGGTTATTTATAATAAAGCCACTGTCACAAAAAGGCATTTGCCTGCCTCTCAGCCAATGTTAAAAAAAAACAACAAACCCTGAACTGCATCGAGTTTCATGGACCAAATAAAGCAAAACATTTATTCTTTTTGCCAAACAAGGCACAGTCTCATTAAAAACTGTTGGACATTCAAAACAATTGAACAATAGATTTAGTGCTGTAATATACAGTTCACTTGAGGAAAAAACTCAAAAAGAAATCAATAGAAACAATGAAGCCAAATGCTAGCTGTCAATAAATTGTTGGCATTCATAAAATAATGAAAATAGCAGCAGCTACGTTAGCGCAAGCAAAAAAACAGACCCACAACCCTGCAACACATTCAGACTTCGATCTCTAGTGAATCCACATATACAACCCACTCCAAAATCGGCACTGCTCTGACGCTTATGAATTAGCCACTTACTAAAACTGATGTGGGAAATAAAGCATTACGTTAAAACTCAGGACGTATGGTTCTCCTGCACGGCCAGTAAACTGCTGAAACAAGGAATAAGCAAAAACTTCACCCAAGAGTCTGCACTTCTGTGGTATTTCTGCTACCTAAAGCAAGAGAAAGATTTTTAAAAAGTGCATCCGACAGGGTTTACGACAAACACCTTTTTTTCCTGCTTGCAGTCAAGATGTGTGTCTACAGAAGTATTTAAGGATGTTAACAGAGGCAAAGTAATTGCAGGAGTGCTTGGCCATTCTCCTTCCCCATCGTGAAATATCACTACCTTCCTTCTGAAAAGCCTCGCGCTAAGCACAGGTAACGCAGTTAACCAGGCAGCCTTTCCATTTCCTTCAGCAGAGCTTCCCTGAGAAGAGAGGAACATGGCAGGAACGTAACTTTTTCAAAAGCAAACAGACTTTTATATGAAAGACAACGCATTAAGCGTTGCCTTTCCTAGCACTGCTCTTACTCCCTACGATGGCTTCCAATCTCATGGGCGTATCAGTTGTACCCCTATGGAGGGGTCAAACAAATCCAAAACATGGACTAGGTGTATGGGCAACCTCTTCTCAAAGCTCCCCTCTCTCCGTTTAAAAGCATGCCAATTCTTGTTCTCCACACAGTGTGGCACTAGAATCAAAAAATCCTGACACAATTGGGAAAGTGGTAGGAAGATGCTCTAAGAGCTCTGCGTAGGGCCACAAGCCCCCAAGACAGTTTGCTAGCGTGGTCTCGGCACTTCACAAACACGGCTATAATGTCTTCAACCTCAAGGTGGTTCTAGGAGTTCAGCCATGGTCCTACGCTCAAGAAGCTAGCTGCACATAAAGCCAACGAGCCACCAGTTATCCAGAACTCAGATTACATACCCACAGACTGAAATTTCATAGTAGACTCTTGTCCGTTTCTGTTGGTAATTGCTTATAGAAATGTAGAAGATTAATAGAGGTGGAGTTACTTAAGTATGCAATTACAAGAGTTGTACAAAAGCTTAAGAATCTTGTGCTGAATTCTTCAGGAACAGGTGAAAGAGGGAACCAACTTTATCCTCTTTCCTCCTTTAAAGATAAGCCTAGGAATGTGAAACTACTTGACAAAACTCACAAAACTTTAAGGAACAGGTAGCATCCCCTGAACAACCTGGGATAGGGTATTTTCATGGTGCTATCACATGCAAAACATGGAAGATGTACTACTAACAGCAGAAACTAGAAAGCTGGGGTAAGTTTCTTTAATTAAGTAATTTTACCATGCTGGAAACTTAAAGCTTTTGTTTGCCTACTGCATCAAATTCCATATCCACTGGTTACAACTGCTACACCCATCTCCAGCTGTTTTCTCATTTCCTCCTTGCCACTCAACAGTTGCACTGAAAAAAATCTACTAATTCACAAACATCTATTACAGCTTTAAATTAAAAAAGCAGTCTCATTAATTCCCTATTAAGCAATTACTTTGAAAAATATTCCAGTATCTTGGAGAGAGTAAGAAAATCAAGAAACCTAGAACAGAAGAGAACTTTATCATGGATTAATAAATGCTTGTGCTTTTTCTCTGTATGAAAAGGGGCCTGCCAATGTGAAGAGGCCCCAAGAAATATGTAAAAAAAAAAACCTACAGGAATGACAGCTGCAATTGCCAACATCCAGTTGTAGAAGGACGGCTTCCCGGCAAAGGGATCGGATGCAGCAGACAGCTCTGATAGTGCTGCTGGTAGTTTACCTAACCAGGGTGTCTGTGCTGGAAGGCTGGCCTCCCTGGAGAGGGCAGGGAGAAGAGTACGTTCATCCAGAGAGTGACTCAAAGCTTTGAAGTGGATCCCTACACTAAATTACCATCTAGAGGAACCCACCTTTCTCCCCATTAACTAGATAGGAGACCAGATTCTTAACTTACATAATGGTTTCATAATCCCTGTATGACAGGAAAACACAGTGCTGCTGCCAAAAAGAGCTGCTCTCACCTCTTCTCTTCCTTTGCATCAACAGAATAATTCACTCACCATAGAGAACTAATTCCAACTGAAAACTAACGCAGGGAAGAATCAGCTAATTGTGTTAGACCGTGTCCAGTTCCTGATCCGATTCCCCACACGAATGGGAAAGGAGCAGGTTCACCTTAGGCAGCAGCGCCAGCTTGAAGCCCCACAAATCCAGCAGCACCAAGACCAGGTCATCCGAGGTAGGTGGCTACGCTGAGCTGAGTCCTTCCACTTCGTGCCACCCCCTAAGCACACGCTCCAGTGAAACTGCTTTCTCTCAAGCATCCTGCAACCCTCTGGGTCACAGCCAGTTGTGGGCACCTTCCTGTTTAAAGTCAGTAACACTGAACTGTGATCAAACCCACACACTACTATTTTATTCAATTAGTAGTTAATTGCAAACCAAAGTTACCTTTTACTTCCACTTACGCGAAGGCAGCACGCTTTGGGCTAGAAGTTATCGGAAGTAATCTTACCTTTTACCCTTATGAACTCCCACGAGCACAGCCAAGACATCTCCCTGGCTACAGGACATTCATTACCCACAGCTAGCTTGGTGTAGAATTAAATCAAAATGTATCCTGTGACATTTCTACAGCTACCTCCGGCCTTTCAGGATATTTTTTCCCTCCCTCTCCTTCAGTAATCTACACAAAAATAATCTTCTAGTTGCTGCTCCTGCCCAGGGACCTTAGCAGAGCTCTTTCAAACGTTCATCATGTCTCATGAAATAATTCCAAGCAACGAGAACCTTCAGTCAAGCACTGACCCTTATTTTTCAGTCAGCAAGCAGCACACACCCGTGGTATTCTGCAAGTGCTCAGGATAAAGTTAACCTGTTACTTTGGATCAAGAATGCAGGGGAAGACATGTGCAAGACATGAAAACAAGAGTATATGTATGTCCGGGGTTCTCCAGCGAGACAGAAGGAAACTTAATTCCCCCTCTTTCCTCAGCTCTTTCCAGAACTCACTCCCTTTTAATCCTTGCACCTGATAGTGGCAAAAGGCCTCAGAAGCACTGCCCTCCCCGAACGAATGCTGCTAATTCGGCTGCAATAAGCTGTAGCCTACAATGGAGAGGAAAGCATAATACAGTGACTGCTTGAAGTGTGCATCGTGAGGAAAAATAAACCACTGCAGGTACTGATAACAAATCTCACACACTCAAGTCACTTGGGCTGTAACAAACTTTTAACTTGGTAAGCCTAAATTAATGTTCTATTGAGAAGGTAGTAGGGACAATTTTAGTAGATGTTCTTAAACCCTGTTCCATTCTTCCTTAATCTCTCCTATTTAACATTCTTCTAAATTTTTGTTTTCAATTTCCCCTATTTCTTCCAGTAACTGCTAGTGCAGTCTCACTAGATGACGCTAGTTCTTTAGTGACACACAGAATTCTCTAGTAAAAAGTGGGGAAATGTGAATTAAACATTTCCATATCAACTATTTGTTTTGGAAATGTTTCCCTTTTTTAATATATTAAGAAAGGTATTTTATTTTGCTCACCTGACCATTCATTTCAGAAGGACAAACGTGTCCTTTTGTCAGGTGTAAAATAAAAATTTACACTTTAAAAGTAGCAGGCACAGAGGAATTCATTTTCAGCTGATGCTGGATCATAATCAGTCTCTCCCTTTTACAGTTCTTCATAACATAAAAGTGACAAAAGACCACTGGAATACTTGAAGGTAATACATTGAGAACAGAAGAGTATTTCAGGTTAAAACAGGCTGTAAAACCCACTGCAACAAAGAAGTCTAATGTTGTAGGTAGATACTGGAAAAGGTTAACAGTTTTATCAACAAGTATTTGTGGTCATTTTTCTCCTCGCACATTAATTTAGGCTTTCATTTAGGCAATTAGCAAAGTACTAACAGCAAAAAAAAAAAAAAAAAAGTGTTTCCTCAAAATCAGCCAGACCAGAGCAGGATTCTTTGGCTATCTGATGCAGCGCTGCAGGATATCAAAACGGCACCAGACACCACCGCACCTGAAGAGACCAGTGCAACAAGTTTCATGACATTCTGCAGACTTCATAATAAGCTACAGGTATCTGGATTTTGTTTTCCTCTTAAGGCTTCACCCAGATGAAGTAGTATCCAAGAACAAACTTTCTGGGAGCAGCTATTCCTTTTATCTTTGCACAAGCACACATTAGGTAGTGATACTCTGCCTGGATGAGGGAATTCAGGCTTCAAATCAGAGGAGCAGGAAGTGCTCCTCCTTGGGATGGTTACACAGGTCCTACCCCATGAACAACAGCTGCCCATGCAGTAACTATTAGTCACCTCACAAATTACACCCTGATGCATAGAAGGAAAACAAAACTCAGTGCTCGTTAACTTAATGTCAGGCTGTCATAGGTAGAGGTGCAGCTTAGTGTTGTTGCAGCAGGGACAGGAAATTCCAGGAGAGTTTTGGAAACACCTACGGCAGAAAGGTGGCAGACAAGACAAACTCCTGGAGCCTAAATTAAGTCATCCTTGATTTTGAATCACAGAAAAGTTCAAATTAATTAATAAGTGCTGGAAAAGAGGTAAACAGAATCAAGCCCAGGTGACCCCTAGACAGTGGGCCTCATGCTGGAGTTTTAAGTAGTTTAATCCATTTTACACACACATCTAATTCGTTTGGGCTCGTGTTCCACATATTCTCATAGACCAAGCCCTAAAAGTGCCATTACAATCAACCTTCAAAGAAGATAAAGAAAAAAAAAAAAAAAAAGAAATCCCACAGAGGCACTCAACCTTGAAGAAAAAAAAAAAAAAAAAGAAATCCCACAGAGGCACTCAACCTTGAAGAAAAAAAAAAAAACAACAAAAAAACAACCAACTTTCCACCAGGAGCAAGGTCTCATTTTCCAACACACTAACTCCGCTGGAGAAGCCATCCTTGCCTTTAAACTGCCCGCTTGTTCCCACCCACATAACCCCAACCATTCCTTGTGTCAGCACAAGCATTTCTAAGACTGCAGCTAACTGGTCAGGAAACTAATCCAGGCCAGAACTCACCCAGCCAAAAAGATACTTATTTCCATCCAGCCCAGGTCTCTGGTGTGCCCAAACACTCAGGCCAGCCAAAAGAGAAGCACGGCAAGAGGGTTTCTTCCAGCACAGTGTAAGCTTTAAGTGTTCAGGAAACTACTGCCTCGGCATGGAACGCATACCACACTTTAAAACCCCTTAATTTACATTTATGTTCTTGACGCTTCTGCACTTCTGCCTGGACTGATTTGTTCTCTTCATGCTGGCTATTCTTCATGCAGCTCTTGATGTCAGAACACACTCTGGAACAGAACAGATGAGTCGTACTAGTGAAACTACATAAAAGAGAAAGGGAAGAGAAGGGGGAAAAAATAAAAGCACTGTTTGAATGTTTAATGCTTGTTTAACAGAAAATATGTAGTTCTACACTTCTAAGAGTAGCATTGATAACTGCTTGAGGACCCCTTCACTTACAAAAAAAAACCCCTTATACAAAACCAAAAGAGGATTTTAAACTGGCTTTAATAGTTTCCACCAGGAAGAATTAACTCGTTTTACAAACTCCTCTCTACCTCTTCAGCACTTACAGTTCTTACAACTCTGTATGCCTCATGTCAAATTAAGAGTGCAATATGACATTTTAGAGCTGGTTCTGCCTACTGCACATGGCCTTTTCCTCCTGTGCTGTGGAATTCCAAATCACAACACCAAAGTGGTTTTTAATTGTGAAAGGGGTGTAAATTAGAGCAAGTATAACCCATTCACTGTCAATGCACCAAGTAACGCTATAATAAAGTAACGAAATCAGCTCTAGCACAATTCTAACCTTGTCACCCTGAGGAAGAACAGCCTCAGGTCATTGAAGAGCTGCGAAGCTAGCTTCGTTACCCTTATCAATTAAGAGCTTAAAATATTCACATTGACAGAACTAAACTATTGACAAGACAGGACATTATTTCTCATCTGTAATCCTTTTCAGACCTCAGCGCGCAGAGATGCTAAAAACCCTGGGAACAGTAAGCAACTCCACAGGAGTAATTCTCAAGCGAGGCACATACTCTCGCTGCACTCGGCGATGCGGGCCAAGCAGTGTTGAATTTCACACCAGTTCTACGCCCTTTGAATTTAAGTACTTTCCCTCCCCGGTTCTTCTGTCATTTATTTGGGACAAGGCACTCAAGTCTGGGTTCTGGCTGCGTTTTTTCCTATAGATTTTGGCAAATCTATTTTTAATTGTTTATCAGCTTTAAAGAGCACTACTGATAAGAAGTTTGTTGGAGCTGTGGATGCTCAGTGATAGCGAGCTTTTACAAAAAGCATTTGGAATTGGTTTCTTTTTAACACTTACTCTGTAAAAGTCACATATGCTATATACGTTCACTGACCAGAAAAGGGGATGCTCAGAGGTTAGACGGGGTGTGCTCCACTGCTAAGGGCACATTAAAACTGCTGACGCAAGCTGCATCCTTGCCAGGTTCTGTGCTGGGGAGAGCTTGCGCACAGTGGTAGGCATATAAAATAGTTACTCTAGTAGCTGAGTTTTCATTTCTGACTTGTAACCCTGGAGAAGACTGCTATTTCCCAATACTTAAAAAACTTGTAAACTAACACAGAAAAAGCCTTAAGAGTGAAGGACTTCTCCATGCAGAAGACACTTGATGCAACGCGGTGGAACTGTACGATCTCAGAAGTTTTAATCACTGGACGAAACACACCAGGACCCTCCAACGGAGCACATTTAATTGAATGGAAGCATCCTTTTCTCTCCTGCTATTCTTTTATCCTAGCTTTGGTTTGTTTGGAA
Organism: Aramus guarauna; assembly: GCA_013400195.1. Lineage (NCBI taxonomy): Eukaryota > Metazoa > Chordata > Aves > Gruiformes > Aramidae > Aramus > Aramus guarauna. The sequence goes on along the minus strand of VXBL01008490.1, from coordinate 725,567 downwards.
TTGAGAAATAGTTTTCTTCCAATTTTCAAAACCTAATCTTCTGCTTGGCAAGTGACTTCAAAGTGGAGAGATCTGTTTTGAATAAAGATTGTACCCAGCCTCTTAGGAGGGGAAAAAGAGAAACAAAACAATAATAGCTGTAGTTCTTTCCCGCACTACAGACAACACAAATTCAGACCAGTTTACATGGCTATCTGCAGATTACAGCTGACAGTGGGTTAATGCAAAGCACAACCATCACCCTTCTCTTTTCACGAGGTATAGGCTCTCCATAAGGTAACAGGTTACTGGAGTTTTAAAGCACGCAGCTCAGGCACCGCTCAAGGAACATCAGCCTACCAAAGTACAACCCCAGAAGGAAAGTTTCCCAGCACTGCAAACACACGCACTTCAAAAACACAAGGCGTTCTTATTCTGATCCACTCCCTGGTAACGTCCCAGGGGGAAAAAAAGCCACTCCTACTCTCCTTTACTAGAAAGATAGCCCACTTCTCTTACAGTAAGCAGCGTACTTTCTGGCATAAAATACCTTGCACAAATTTACATTCCAACCAGATCTTTGACATATGAGCAAGGTTTGATAAGCTTGAAGGAAAATTTCCAGCTTATCCCTGGTTAAGCGCTTCACATGTCCATTTTTAAGCTTAGTCCACTGACATAACTGCAAAGAGGCCATCTGAGGGCTGCCAAAACAATGAGGAAGCTGGAGCGTAAGACCTACAAGAGCAGACTGAGTTAGCTGTGAGAAGGCTAAGGGGAGACCTTGCTGCTACCTTCAACCACCTAACGGAAGAGTAAAGAAGATGAAACCACGTTCTCGGAGGTACACAGTGAAAGGACAAGATGCAACAGGCAAGCTGCAACAATGAGTGGTCAAATATTGTAGTGAGTTGCTCAGATATGTTGTGGAACTCTAGTCTTTCAGCTACACTTAAGATATTTGCTAAATACAACCCTAACCAACCTCATCTAAATCCAGAGCTGGCCCTGCATTGAGCCAGGGGCGGTCCCCTGGTCCCTTCCAACCCAAATTATTTTGTTCTCCAGCACTACATAAAATGAAGGTTATACTTAAACTTCAAACACAAAGCAATGACTTCTTATTCATCTATACAGCTAGAACTACAATGCTCTTCGGACAGAGAGATTTACTGCTCTCAGCATTCACTTCCACACAAGTTCTAGAGGACCTGGAACACTTTCTCAAACAGCAACCAGTTCTTTAGCTACTGTGCAGAAGTACAGTCATTCTTGGCAATCTCCTAGTGACCTGCACTTTTGAAGCAGTGAATATACAAAGCGTCCTAGTATTTAATTTAACATAACAGCATTAGAAGAGTAAAGGCTTAATGCATCGCTGTTTAAGAGACACAAAACCATGTGTGACATGAATCAAAGAAGGGCTGTACAAAGACAGGGCTCCTATATGAACTTCGGATAGAAAAGGTGGAAGACAGAGGACCTCAATTTTTTTTAATTTTCTAATTTGCAGGAGAAAAACCAGGACCACAATGAGTAAATCTAAACTAATAAAAAAAGAAAAAAACCTGTCTTTGAAGAAACAAGGACTACTGTGTGCTCTTTTCATCAGAACGTTAACAAGAGGTTGTATCTTGAGGGCCAAAAGGTGGCTGAAAAGGATCCCTGGCTGCTTGTTTAGGCAGCTCTGGGACAAGAACAAATGGTAAAACACCATACCGACCAACAACTGCACTGGATCGAGCACTCCTAACCAGGGAAAGCCAGAATGGTAACAGCAGGACAAACATTCAACACTGTCTCCCTTCTCTGAATCTGGTGAAGCTGGAGAAAACATCCCTAAGGACTCATTTGCACAAGCCGTTCAAAGCAGAGGTCTCAAAAACCATTACAGATGTCCTGTCAGGCAAGTCAGACATCTGAATATTTGACAGTCTCCTCCATTTGATAGCATGCTCCATACTGTCATGGAAGCTGCCAAATTCTTCTTCATGTAGGTCAAAACGCTGGTAGAACAGGGAGAGGATGCAGCTGCTTCAACAGTGCAAAAGTATTTCCACAAGCACTACAGGAGCCAAGTATAAACTACTCCGGCCTCAGATAATGCTCTAATAGTTCAGGGTAGGTAGGAGGCAATAGTAGTTGTTCCTGAGCAGGAAGGAGAGGAGTGCATTAATATGGGAGGTAGGCAAGGATCAAGTAATCAATGAGTACCTTTTGAGTATTCAGTATTGCCACAGGAAGCGATAAATCTCTCTTCAAAGATCAGAAGTGGCAGTAAGTTATATACTCAGCAGGAATGCTGGATAACACTAACTTCTTCCATCCTCCAAAAAGAAAAGAAAAGAAAAAAAGGTTTTAACAATCTGATAAGCTTTGACTGAAACCACTAACCTTCAAAAATTTGATTTCTTCCAACCTGTAATCTGAAAACTCCTGAGGTGCCTCTAAAGGGTTCTCTGGCAGTACATAGTGGGAGAGCAAAACTAAAGTTTATATTGCACCTCCACTGCAAACAGTTTAGCACACAGGAGAAAGCTACTGTTTTAAAGCGTGGTATTGTTACACTCACGTCAAGTACGTACAACCCAAAATGGGGTGGGGGGTGGGTGGGGCATTTTTAATTCAGTAGAATTTCCAGCTTAGCCTTTAAATCTCAGGGTGCTAGAGGTGGTTTCAAGGAAACAGCTTTGCAAACGGAATACAAGGAGACCATGAAACTACACAAAAGGTGAAGTAATTGGCCAAAAATGACTACTGGTTCCACTGCCGCGAAAAGCTCTTCCAGAAGCCAGTCCAGAGCCATGAGGTCTCATTCATTATTAAACAATGAGAGAATTCAATTCCCCTGACAGTGATTTTAAACATACAGCAAAGTTTCATGCTCTATTTCAAAAGAGTAAAAAAATCTTTACAAGTATCATGGTCTCAACTACTTTTTCAGAAAGCCTCTACTTACCCCAAAATATTTTGGGGCATGGTTCCACAAACACTTAAACTCAGAGCTGTTTTTTCCCCACATCCACTTAAATCTAGTTGCCCCCCCACTTTTTTTTTTTTT
>VXBL01008490.1:658163-685748 GCA_013400195.1 Aramus guarauna | reverse complement strand
TTCGGCTCACCCTGAAAGCCCCCAAGCGTGTCGCAGAGCCCGCAGACGGCGGGGATAGCGTCTCTGGGCGGTGAAGTGACATGACCAAGGCTATGCAGTTGGTCGGTGGCAGAGGAAGAACCAGCACCCAAGCGTCCTTGCTCGCAGCTCTGCAGTACCCAGCGCCTCACGCTGCCTTCCCCCCCCCACCTCCGGATCCCGACTGTGAAAAGCAGGAGCTTGGCAAGTCTACCCACGGAGAGCAAAGCACAGGCACCGACCCGCATTCCCCATCCCCACCAGCCTCCCCGGGGAAGGAGCGCTCTCAGCGTCCCCAGCTACGGGACAGGCAGCCCTGGTGCGAATGCAGGCTGCCGCCCCGATGGATGCTGCGGTTACACGGTGCTGGCTTCCTCATGGAGCATCACGGCTGCCTGGATTGGACCCTGCCAGTCCTGCTCCTAAACCCCGACATCTCTGAGCATCGCCGCAGCTCTGGGTGGAGAGGAGGGAGGAAGCCGCCCTTCCCCAGCACCATGCCTGCTAGGTGGGGTGCACCCTGCTCCTCTCCTTTCTTCCGAGCCCATCTTTCTCCTACCTGTCCTAGATCATATTGAATCGACCCAGTTTTAAATGGGACTGATGCCTTTGCAGCCCCGGTGAGACATCCTCGATGCAAGGACGAGACCACGCAGCGCTCCAGCCGGCCCTGCGATGCAAAAGCGCTAATTAGAGCATCGCCGCGTCTCGGAGCTCAGTGGAGTAGGGCAATATCGGCGACAAGGAAAGCGCTGCTCTCCTGGGGCCACACCGAGGAACGGAGCGCTGCTGCCAAGGACGCCGGGTGAGAACCGGGGCGTCCCCAGCTCCCAGCCCTTCCCTGCCCTGGTTACATGGAAGGAGAAGCGATGCAAAGATGGGAGAGAGGACAGCAGGTCCCGCGGCTGCCAAGGAAATGCCAAACCAAAGGGCCAACGTGGACAGGCAGAGGACGTCTCAAGGCAGCTGGTTGAGCAATCGACCCAGGTCCCAGCGCCACACGGTCCTTGTCCCACCAGGATGGCCACCACGTGCCTGGCGTGGTCGGCACCACCGTGCCACGCTGTCATTGCTCGATCCAGCATCCCGTGTGGGGCTCTGGATCGCACCCACCCCCAAAAGCTCTCCAAGGGCAGCCGGATCTTGCCACGTGGTCGGGGGGGTGAGGTTCTCTTGGGAGGAGGCAGGAAACCTCTGCTAACATGGCTCAGCAGGTTGTCTGGGCATTCAAAGCACAAGTAGAGGTGCTCTGCTCAGCTCTCGGGACTTGTCCCGTGCAGACGCTCTGCCAACATCCCTGCCAGAGCTCCCCCTGAAAAAACGGGGGGGAGTGTGGGGTGTGGAGCTGATCCCATGTAGCCCCCAAAGGAAGCTCTTGGTGCACAGAGTCGCTCGGGTCACCCCCACCAAGTCCGTCCAGCGATTCCAACTCTGGGTCAGCCCTTCATCCCACCAACGCGCCATCTCTTGCAGGCTCTCTGCCAACCTGCCAGACCTGCCACCACACCAGCAACGTGGCCGTGGGGACCGGCACAGCGTGGCAAAGCGGGCGCTTGGGAGCACCCACCCACCCTGTTCTGCGTGGGTGCATCCCACCCTCCTCGTTGCCCCCAACCTGAAGGCGAGCGGCTCCTGGTGCCCACCACAGCTTGCCTGGGCTCACCCACCCCAGCTGAAGACCACCGAGCTGGTCCTACCCCTTCCCTCACAGCAATGGGGGTCTTCAGATACTGAGTATTTAGAACAGACCGGGACAGAACAGAATATTTTCAGTTGGGAGGGACCTACAACGACCATCTAGTCCAACCGCCTGACCACTTCAGGGCTGACCAAAAATGAAAGCCTGGTCCAAATGCCTCTTAAACACTGACCGGCTCGAGGCACCCACCACCTCTCCAGGAAGCCTGTTCCAGGGTTTGACCACCCTCCCGGTAAAGATTTGGGATACCTGGAGGCGGACTGACCCACACCACCGCGTTTCGCTTACCTACACGCCGCCATGGCGAGGTAAAACACCATTCCCCGACCGATTCTGCTCCGCAGACCTCGGGAGAGGGGACCGCGGCCAAGAGGGCTGCCTGCAGCCCTGCTCCCCCCAGCCGCACGCCCGCCAGCCCGGGGACGGGGAGCTAAACGCTTCCCCTGCCAAGGCTCCGGCTGGCGCACGGCACGGGCGATTCTAGGTCACCGGGAGTTTGCTCGGCACGGACCAGTTTTGCAAAGAAAAGCCAGGGCAGGCTCAGCGCCCGAGTCCCCGCGGCCCCCCCGGCCCCCCCGCTCCCCAAAGCCTCCCCTCTGGGTTTTTCGGAGGGACGATGCCCGCCGGCAGGCAGGGGTTACCCTTCCCAGCGCAGATGCGGACACGCCTGGACCCCGGCGGGGGGGGGGTTCCCAAAGTCCCTGCCGAGCTGGGAAGCCGGGTGCTGGTGCGGGCAGGAGTCCCTGAGCGTGAGGGCACCCTGTCTGAGCACCGGCCGGCATCACCCAGCGCCTTCCAGCACAGGATCGCACCTTGCCGGAGCCCGGTGAGCCGGGACCACCCTAAACACGTTCCCCTCTCCCTGGCAGCTTCAGCAACCGGCTGGGCCAGCTGCCTGCTGCCGTGCGGAGGAAGGGCAGAGCCATCGGCGGACCCCTGCGCCGCGCGCGGGTCCCTGCCCAAATTGCTCTTCTCGCTGCAGGCTGGGCCTGGAGCCACGTCTTCCTCTCTCCCCTCTCTCTCCGGAGGGCAGGAGGCCAGAGCTTGGCTCCGGTCCTGCCTCCCTCCGCGGCTGCCCTGGAGCTGCTGCGTGCTCAGCATTCCTGCTCAGCGTTGGAGCAAGGCAGCAAGCGCAGTCCAGAGCTTCAAGCCTCCCAAACCTCGCGCCGCGACAGCCACGCGCGCTGAGCACGCTCGGAGCTCAGCCGTCGACCCCAAGAGCAGCCGAGGTGCCTCGGCTCGGCAAAGCCTGCCGCCATCCCCGCCGCAGGCTCGGAGCTGAGCATCCCGGCATCCCGGCGCTGGGCTCCTCATCCCTCCGGGTGCGTGTTTTTTGGGGAACGCAAGCCGGGACAAAAAAAAAAAAGCTAAAGGAGCCAGGGCGGCGCTGGTGCGGCGTGAGCAATGCGATCTGCTGCTCCAGCTGACTCACCGGAGCCTCGGCCGCGCTGGGGAACTGGCCGGCAGCGGGGAAAGTCTGTGCCAGCAGGTCCTCTGAGTTCTGCTGGAAACCCTTCCCCGGCGCGCTCGGGGCCAGCTCACCGCAGCAGCAGTCTGGGGCGCAGCCCTCACCCGGCCCGACCCTCTCGGTGGGGCAGAGCTGCCCGTCCCAGCACTTTGCCTGTCCGTGGGGCCGGGAGAAAGGAGGAGAGAACATCCCTGGAGCGGCCACGGAGCTGCTCGGTGTTGGCCAGGACTGGGTGCCGGTCAGCTTGCCCGGACTCTCTGCAAAGTTTCGCTCTTTGCGGCAAAGCCAGAACATCCGGATCGCGGCTGCATCGGCTTCAGCCCCAGCGCGGTCCAAGGAGGGCAAAGAGCTCCAGAAGGACACCGTGGGCTAGTCCAGACACCGTGGGCTAGTCCAGACACCATGGGCTAGTCCAGACACCATGGGCTAGTCCAGACACCGTGGGCTAGTCCAGACTCTCCGGCCACCAGCCAGCTGTCCCCTCTCCCAACTCCCTTCTCCATCCCGGGAGGTGGCAGGCAGCATCTCGGAGCCCTACCCCGGCTCAGCCCCGGGGTGCTGAATGTCCCCTCAGGACCACATCGCCTCCTGAAACCGGGCAGCCGTCCCTGCCTCGGCACGGTAAGAACCATCTCACGCACACCCCGGAGGAATCACTCCGAAAGTATTCATGATTCACAAGATTCCTGCAGCCCCTCGGGGACCGTCTGACACGGAGCAGCAAAGCTGAGGTCATGGACAAGCCCAGAAACCAGCCCGGCTCCGGCAGCGGGGAGGCTGGCACGGCCGGACCGCGGTGCGGCATCAGCCCCCCCCGGGATTCGGCGTCACGCCGGGTAAAGCTCGGCCCACGGAGTCGGCTGCGGCAGCAATACCTTGTCCTGGGGCTGGCCCAAGCCAGGCAGGCCGGTGCCGTGGGGGATGCAAGAGGAAAAGGCAATTTGGAGCACGAGTTGCTTTGGCAGGGCTGAATTTGCAAATTTGGCAGGGCTGCTCGCAAACGCGTGCAAACGCGGGGGCCCCACGCGTGCCCTGATCCGCTCCACAGCGGTGCTGGGCACCGCCAAGGTGGGGTCCCCGTCCCCTTTCGCGAGCAGCACCCGCTGCACCCAAAAGCGCAGAGCGGCTCCGTGCGGGGCAGCCAGCGGGCACCCACGTTGGTGTCTCGGAGCGCGAAAGCCGTTCCCTGCAGCAAGCACCGGCCTTCAGCGAACGATCCCTCCCCTCCGAGGAAAACAACAAAGGAATCGCTGGGATGGAGATTAAGGAAACGAAACCGGCTGCGCGGGGTAAGCGAGGATAGGAAGCGGCTGCAGCCATCTCCTGTCCCCGCTGGCCTGCAGCTCTCCCAGCCCCCATCCCGCAGCAGGACGCGCATAAACCCGAGGGGAAATCCCGTGCTGGAGAGCGTGTGGGACAACCGGGAGGTTTCCGAGTGATCCCTGGTCCTGGGAAAGGGGACAGGCACCGAGTGACCCTCTGTGCACCCAAAGCCTGGTGCTTCCACGCTCGCTCCATCCCTGCGGAGGATGCGGGGAGACCTCCCGGCACCGGCTCCGTGAGATGGCATCTCAGGAGCTTTGCCCTCATCCCATGCCTCTTCTGCCTGGCCTGCGCTGCTGGTCCAGACTGGTCCCCACTGGGAACGGTGTCCCTGGAGGAAAGCGGTGGCAGCCAGACAGGGTAAAACTGGTTGTTAAAAGCCACCGGTGGGGCAGGGGTAGCGGAGGGGGGGACCGTGCCAATAGCACCGATCCCGTCGCATCCTCCCCAGCCGGGGCGATGCTCCCCGGAGCCTTAGGACAGGGCGGGAGCGGAGCCATCCCGGCTCTCCGCAGGCCAAGCCCTCTCACACGCCTCTAGCACACGTGTGGATGCCACCAGCGCCGGGCCGGGAGCTCCAGCCGCTCTCTCCTGTATTTGCCACGTGCCCCGGCACGCCGGTCCTGTATCCTGCTGCCGGGGATGAGTCAGGCTTCCTTCCGGCAGCGCGCCGGGGCGGCGGTGTCACCGGCTGGCGTTTGCTTCCCGAGCGGCACGAAGCGGGCGGACGCCAGGCCGGGGCATGGCTGGGAAGGGCTCGCGCAGCTCTCTGCTTTCCATCCCGGCTCCGAGCCATCTGCGGCAGCGCGGAAGGAGCCGGAGGCTGGAGCTCGCTGCCAGGAAGCTCTCCTTGGCTCAGCTCCACCGGGCCGGCTTCCTTCCCCTCCACCCCACAGGCACGGCGTGGCGGGGGGAGAGGGGGGGGGTCAAGCCCTAAGCGAGCCCCCAGCCCCCTCCAGAGGGTCTAGCGTGGGTGGGATGGCCAGGGCGCTGCTGAGGAACCCCCGCGTTTGTGCAAAGTCTTGGGGTGCTGGGGCTCCAGCTCATAGTGGGGAGGGGGAGAGGGGTCTCCTGGATTTGGGACCACCGGGGACAGGGGCTGGAGCTCGAAGGAGAAGCCAGCCCTCTTTACAGCTGTGCGTCGCCCAGAGATGCTGAGCTGGCGCTGGACTCGTGGGGTGGGCACCAGCCGCCCGCCGCCGCCCTGCCCCTGCGCAGCAGTTTCCCCCGCGGGAACCAGCGGTCTGACCCCTCGAGAGGGTCCCCAGCCGAGCCGCCGCGACGGCAGCAGCCCCGGCCCTTCCCGGGGGGTGGGGTGGGGGGCACGGCAGACACCCCTGGCCACATCCAGCTCCTCCTGCCCTCCCAGTGCTCCCACCCTTTGCTTTTTGCTCCTTCTTCCCCACGTATCCCAGAAGAGCTCTCCCTCCCTAGAGACCCACCTTTTCCCTTTGCTTCCGACTTTTCCGGGGTGCGTAAAGAGCCTCGAGGCTCCTTTTTCGGATCACCCCCCCCTGCATCTGCACCCACCCCCCCCCCCCCTCGCTGCGCCCAGGGCTGGGAACGGGCTGGTGCTGCGTGAGCGCAATAACAAGCAGCGTGCCGGAGCCGTGGGGAAGGAGCGATGTTCCCGGATGGTACGCAGCCCTGACAGCACTGGCTCCGCTTTAAAGGGTAACTTTATCCTGGAATAACAAACAAGAGGAGCCAAGTTCCTCCCCAGCGGCACTTCCCCGGCTCCGAGGAGAGGGACGCAGGGGAGAGCGCTCGGTGAAAGGAGTTTGGGTCGTTGGTTTTGGTCTCACTGGGTCGCGGTCCGCTCCCTAGAGCCGACAAAGTGGGGGGAAGGATGCTCTGGGGGTGGGGGGGGAGCAGGGCTGGGACCCTGGTGGGCATCCTGGCCGCGTCACTTTGTGTCCCGGGCAGAGGCTGGGACACGGACCAGGCGGCTGGAGAGGATGGGCTGGGTACCTGCTGGTCTGCAGGGACACCCCTGAAGCCCCCGTACCCCTCCCCACATTTGCACAGATGCATTTGGGTGCTGAGGTGCTGAGGACCGAGGGGACGGTCCCTCTAGCGAGCCCCATCCTGCCGGAGAGCAGCAGGAAGGCTGCCCCAGCCTGTGACATGGCCCGGGCGGCTGTGCCCCCCATCCTCCATCCCCGTGGCCCCCGCGCACGCTCACGGTGCCGGACCGGCACGCCGGCAGCTCAGCGCTGTGCCAGCGCCGGGTGAAGCCTCCCGGGAACTTGTTCTGCAAGAGCTGGAAATTCAGGCCCAGCCGGTGCCAGGGGACGGGCACGGAGAGGCTGACCTGCACCAACGCCCGGCGGGACCCTTCGGAGCAGGAGCGGGGCTCGCTCCGGCAGCGTCACCCCCTTTTCCGGCACCGCCGGGGACAAAGACACGGGCAGGAGCTGGGGGGGGGGATAAGGATGAGCACCATGCTGCAGCCCCCACCGGCACACCCCTGTGCTGAGCTCAGGCGACAGCACGGCTCGCTCCGCTCCCAAACGGGTTTGGCGTTTGGTTTTTTTGTTTTTTGGGTTTTTTTGGAAGATCCACATGTGCGGCCATGCCAGCGCCCCAGGGCGAACCGCCGGTTTATGCTGGGGGTGCACACGGGGAACCGGGACGTGCGATGGGCGCATCAACGTACGCCGGGTATTCGCAGGAGACGTGGAGCATCTCTGCATCAGCCCGGCGGGCTGGGTGACCTACCTCTGCTCCTGCATGGACGGGGGTGCTCAGGAAAGGTGTCCCGCGGTGGTCATCACCAGGGAGGTGATGTGCTGACAGCACGCTGAGGTCCTCTCCCTGCCGGACAAGAACAGGGGGGACAATTGGGCAGAGTTCAGTTGCGGGAGAAGACGATGGTCTGGAGAAGGTGGCCGAGATGTCCGTCTGGTTTCCACTTACCCAAGGAGCGGCAGGTAGCACCTCCAGAGACCTTGGGGCTCAGTTAAACCCCGGCTCATCAAGTGAAGCCGGTGAAGTGCTGCAATTTTCTTCCCCAAGATGGATTTCCTCCAAAAGGTTTATGAGGTATTTGGGTTAAATCTGTGCAGAGCTGCCACCTCCATGGTGTCCCCCCAGCAGACCCGGGGGGGGGCTTCCAGAGGGAGCAGCAGGCAGGATCCGACCAGCTGAAAGGGGGAAGAGAGAGCGAGGAGGGGATCATCAGCACCCTCAGGACCTCCTCTGCACCCCGAGAGGTGACAGTGCCGGCCTCTGGACTGTGGGAGACCCGTGGGAGACAACATGGGGGAGACCTGCCGGGGGTGCTGCCGGTCCCCGAGGGGGGCAAAGCCCGTAGAAAGCTCCCAGCACCAAACCGTCCTCCCAGGGCGGCCGTGGAGCCTTCCTGGCTGAGCGGAGAGCGGCGGGTCAGGCAGCAACGGGTTAAAAGCTTGAGGTGGGACTTGGTGAGCTGCTTCCTCCCGGCTAACAATAACACAGCAGAGGGAGAAGGGATGCAAAGGGCTCTGCAGGGCCAGATAGTCACACAGCAACCCCGGCCCCACAGCTGCGGCCGTGCCGGAGGAAGCCTCGGCACGTTATCTGCTGGCCCCATGTGGCTTCCTTGGCAGCCCTTGTGCTGCAGGACCGGGAGCTGCTTCCTCCTGAGCCGCGTTTCTCATGTGCCCGGGCTGGGTGCCGGTCCTTCGGTGGCAGCCCTGGGCCCCAGCACCCTCCCAGCACCGCGTGCCCCAGAGAGCCGCAGGTCCCCAGATGATCCAGCCCTCCCAGCATCCGCCTACCCCGTCGCTGGTGGCTCTGGGAACAGTCACCCGGGGCTCTGAGCCACAGGACCACAGTGCCACCCAGCACGGAGATGTCCCCACCGTCACCATCCTGCTGCCCCGTCCCCCCGCGCCACAGACAGTGCCCCCACCTTGGCAGAACGAAGAGCTGTTTTGGCTGGAAGAAGACCCTGGCTGAGGGGATCTCCGGGTCCTGGCTGAGGTCCCTGCAGTTCTGGTTGCCCTTTGCTCCTGGTCCTTCCCTGGCCAGTGAAGGTCTGCTGCTGGTCCTGGACCTGCCGCTGGACCTGGACCTGCCACAGCCGGCCGCACTGGCCCCGTTGGCCGGTGTCCCAGCGCTTCCTCGTGCGCTGGCTGCTTGTGACCTGCCTCCTGCTCCACCTCCACAGCCACATCTGTGTCACGGGAGCAGCCCTTTTCCGTTCCCAGTCTCCCCCTTTGACCGTCTCCTCCTGGAGCCGGGCTGTGCCTTTCACAGGGGCTCTGCCTGCTGCTGTTCGCCCCACTTGGGCGCGGGAGGTTGCCTCTCAAAATGGGTCTTGCTCTGATCTGGCAAGTCCTGCCAGGTCTCCCCGTGTCCTCCCCACTCCTGCCTTGACCCACAGACCTGCCTGACCCCAGTTCCTGGTGCGACAAGTCTTTGCCAGCAGCTACTGGTCTGAAAGAAGGCAGCTGGTGGAAGGCTCTGGAAAATATGGGTCTTTCCCACCGCTGGAGTCAATCCCTGGAGAGCTGCCGGGCTCCGCAGAGCAGACGTATGTTTGTCCCCAGATGCTACTGTGGTTCCCCGGGGGCTGTCTGAGCTGCTCTGGGTGACAACCTCCCCACCCACCGTCCCTGGAAGTCCCCAGCCAGATTCCCGTGCCCTTGTGCATCCCCTGCCATGAAAGGTCTCCGAGGGCTTCTCCAGCTCTTCCCCCCACGGCAGGGACTGGTTACGGGACAGGCAATGCGCTGATCCGGTTGGGACCTGTCCCACAGCTTCCAAATAGAGATGGACCAGCTGCTAAAAGCAGATTGGCTCTATATCATCCTTGCTCTGTCCCAGCTTGCCCGTGGCTCCCAAGGAGCTGCTGGGTGGCCAGGTGGGGGTGGCATTTCGGAGTGTCTCCTGGGGCACTGGGCTGCAGCCCCGTGAAAAGGTCCTGCACCCAGGGAGGAATAACCCCAGCACCAGTACAGGTCAGGGGGTGACCTGCTGGGAAGCAGCGCTGCGGAGAAGGACCTGGGAGTCCTGGTGGACAAGCAGCTCTCCATGACCAGCAACGTGCCCTCGTGGCCAAGGTGGCCAATGGTACCTGGGTGCATGGAGAAGAGCATGGCCAGCAGGTCGAGGGAGCTTCTCCTGCCCCTCTGCTCTGCCCTGGTGAGGCCACATCTGGAGTTCTGTGACCAGTGCTGGGCTCCCCAGTTCCAGACAGACTGGGAACTACTGGGGAGAGTCCAGCAGAGGGCTGCGAGGATGATGAGGGGCCTGGAGCATCTCTGGTGTGAGGAAAGGCCGAGAGAGCTGGGGCTGGTTAGCCTGGAGAAGAGAAGCCTGAGAGGGGATCTCATCAACGCTTATCAATATCTAAAGGGTGGGTGTCTAGAGGAAGGGGCCAGACTCTGCTCAGTGGTGCCCAGTGACAGGACAAGGGGCAACGGGCACAAAGTGGAACCCGGGAAGTTCCATCTGCACATGAGGAAAAACTTCTTCCCTCTGCGGGTGCCCGAGCACTGGGACGGGCTGCCCAGAGAGGTTGTGGAGTCTCCTTCTCTGGAGAGATTCAAACCCGCCTGGACGTGATCCTGTGCGACCTGCTGGGGGTGATCCTGCTCTAGCAGGGGGCTGGACGAGACGATCTCCAGAGGTCCCTGCCCACCCCCACCAGTCCGGGATTCTGTGAAAGGAGGCAGGGCACGGTGCTCTTTTTTTCGTGTTCCCATCACGGTGGGCACGGGGGGGACACGGGGGTCTGACACTGCCCGGACCCAAGAGATAAACCTGACACAAAGGGCAAAGCCAGCAAAAGGGAGCGAGCGAGGCAGGAAACATCAGGCAGGAGAGGAAACGGGGAGATAATCAGCTGCATGAGCACAAACACCCGGAACTTGTGCAAAGGAAAAGCCGACAGCACGCGGCAAGCATTTGAGCCAGGAGACCTGCCCATCTGGCCTCTCACTGAGGTTTCTTGAGGAACACGTGTCCTGGAGCACCTTAAGATGGCTCAGGCATCCCTGGCCACCAAATTACCACGGCCAGCACGGTCCCTGGCAGCTCAGCTCCACACACGTCCATGCTCCCCGGGATGAGCCTTGTCTTAGAGGGGAAGGATGGACTCCTGGGGAGCGGCTGGCCTCACTCGCCATGGCAAAGCACTCACCGCGGGCGATTCCCAGTTGCAGAGGTCCAGGCTGGGTCACACTGCCCCAGTCTCCTGTTGGCTTGAAAAATGGGATCGACTGACCCGCTGCCACGGGGCTCTGCGCCGCAATTAGCCTGCTGTCCCAGTGCCTAGAGGGAAGACCGCTGTGCTGGGCTTCCTACGGGCTGATGCTCATGGTGCTTCAACATCCAGCAGCCCCTCGAGGTTTGTTGGCATCCCTGGCATCTGGGCAACTAGTAACACCAGGGTGGAGGTCACCTCTGGAGCTTCCCGTTCCTCCTCCCGCCACTTTTGGGCACACAGGGCTGCCCACACCGTGATGTCCCAGCGCCCAGGGGCCTGGAGAGATGCTCGCAGGTTTATCAGCCTCCCGAGCTCAGCCAAAACCCGCTGCCGCAGCAGGTGGGCAAGCGTCCTGTGTCACCAGCGCCGCAGACTATCAGCCATGCTGGTGGAGCTTGTCCCAGCTTTCAGCCATCCCATTTCTCCCCATGTTCCCCGGGGAGCAGCTGCATCCATCTCACAGGCTGGCAGTGATGGTGGGGCATTATAAAGGTGCCTGCAAGCGATGGTGGGATCCCTGGCATAGCTCATCTCCCGGGATCCAGCACCTGGCATGGGGCAGAAAGGAGAAACATGGAGACAGACAGGGATGGAGCCAGCCCATGGTGGCTGGCCAGGCTCCAGCTGGTTTGTGTGGAGGAACTGGGACAGGAGAACCTCTGCCAAGGGGCAGGAACGGCGCTTGGTGGAGGCTTGACCATGTCTCTGAGCCAGTGCTGGGCTGAGCACAGCTACAGAGCTGCAGGATCAGGCCCTTCCTTCACCCATGCTCCTGTCCCTCAGCCATTCCCCACCAGGGATTTCTCCTCTCCTGCTGCCACCGCAGCGCTGACAAATGCCCGGGAAGGTGCCCGGGCAGGCACTGACTCCTCTGGCCGCAGCTGTGAGCTGGGAAAGTCAAGAGCAAGGACAGGCGAGCATTTGGGTGGGAAATCAGGTGGCTGGGAAGAGCCCGGGTGGTTCAGAGCTTCCCGAGGGGGCCAGGACAGCAGCACTGCTCCCCATCCCCAGCGTGCCCAGGACAGAAGCAGGACCCAGGTGACCCAGCTCCTGCGACTGCTCCAGAAAGGACCTGCCCCTCCGTTATGGAAAGCGTCTGCAGAGCAAGGGACCCCCCTCTCCAGCTGGGGATGCTCCCAGCACCCCTCAACTTCACAGGGACACCTTGCCTCTCCTCCTGTCCCTGGCTGGGCACCTGCGCTGCTTGGGACCCCCAAGAAGGGCGTCCAAGGAGCCAGGGTCTGCCAGCATTGCTACCTCCAGCCACAGGCACCCTGTCCCCAAGCCCAGGCTGGCACCCATGTGTTGCAGACGCTCCCTGCCGTTCCCTTTCCCAGCCACCAAAACGCCACTGGCTTGGGAGGAACTGGAGCTGGCGAGGAAGAAAAACTCACCGGTGCCCGTGACTCACCAGGCTGCAGGTGCCAGGGCTTGTCGGAGCGTGTCGGGGCAGAGACGTGGCCCCAGCCCCGTAGACTGCCTCGATGCTCGGTCTTGCCCTGGGGGGACGATGCAGCATTTGTGCTCCTGGTTGGGATCCTGTGCAGAACGGTGCATGGCCTCAAGGTCCCCAGCAAAGCTGGTGCTGCCAGACAAGCCCCCGCTCCAGGGGAGAGGTATGACCCCAGAAAAGGTCAGACCCAGAGGGACGGCGATGCTTCAGCTGATCCTCCAGATGAGGAAGAGGAGGCAGTGGCCTCCGAGGGAAGGAGCGGTGGGTTTGCCTCTCCTGCAAGCCAGGTTGCTCTGCCCACCTGAGGCATGGTTTTGAAGGAGCCTCAGCTCCTTTTCCCCATATCCCCCTCAAGAGGCTCTTTCCAGAAATGGCAGAACATTCCTGGGAAAACCCAGCATCACCACAAAGTCCTTTTCTTTGGGGGTGTTACCACCTCCTGGGCAACTTCACGCAGACCAGGGCTGCCTGACCCAGGCAGAAGCCCAGAGGTTCTCACCCTCTCCACATCCCCACACCATGCTCCCCCCAGGACCACGTTTCCCCCACCCAGGAGCACCATGCCCAGTTGAGGTTCCACTGGGAAGGGCTGGCCTGGGATCGCAGAACTGGACTGTGCTGTTACCGGTCATCCCGTTCCAGCCCCAAGGACGCTGTGTCCAACCCAAAAGTCTGCAAAGACACCGTGCTTTGGGTGGAAGCACGGCAGAGACCGGGCAGAACAGGAGGGTTTGGGGCTGGTTACCTGCTCCCCCACCTCTGGGACCTCTGCTATCAAATGCCGGGTTATTTTTTTTGCGGGGGCCAGCTCCAGGCCAGGGCAGAGACAGTCTCAGCAGGGACACGGCAGCTGGGAGAAGGCACGGGTAACTCGTCGTCTTTATTTATTAGCAACATGAAGGCAGGAATCACAGGCTGCCCTGCACAACCGGTGGAGTCCCAAGTAGGTCCCTTGCAGATGGCAGAGGGTTGAGCATCCCGGTGGCTCCAGGGTACCCGGAGAGTCCCCTGGCACTGGGTGGTCACCAAGGAATAGCTTTACCTTCCCAGTTGAGCAGGGTCCCGCTGTGTTTCTCAGAGAGGATCGGCAGTACGGACAGCAGCCCCCGCACGCTTGTGTCCACCGTCAGGTCAGCCTGCAACGCGCACAAGTCAGGAGCAGGACCGAGACCCCACCGTCATTCCCAGACATCCATCGGAACCAAGGGTCCTTCCACCCGGACCGAGCAGAGAGCCACGGGAGGTGGGACGGGTCCGTTATGTGGGAGGATGCTCACTGATGGCTTGGATGGGGGTGGCCTGGGCTGGGAAACCATCTACAGCCTTAAACCAACAGGAGGTGTGAGAGATCCCTGCTGCAAGCGGGATGCTGCCTGCAGCCTTCTCAAAACTCCAGCGTTCCAGGGACCAGCCCCACCCCAAAACAGGGATCCGGCAGGATGAGGGCAGACGGTGCCGAGGAAGGGGGTGCAGAGTGGGATGGTGCTGCTCCTCTCCTCCCTGCTCTGTCCGATTCAGGTTCTCTGCACATCTCAAGGCTGCCCAAAGCCTTTCCTTTCCTCCCGTGCCACCACAAGTTCACAGGTTATGTCCCACCTGTGGGTGTCCCCCCTCGACCCACTCAGCTGGAACCCACCTCCTGGCTGCCCATGTCGGTTTTCACCCAGCCGGGATGAAGTGCCACGCAGAGGATCCCGGCTTCCCCGTAGGTCAGAGCCTGGCACTTGGTGAGCATGTTGAGGGCAGCCTGGGGGAAGAAGAAAGCGTCGGCCACCGGCAGCAGAAAGGTCCACGCGCTAGGCTCCCCTCCCATCGCTGCTTCACGGCAAGGGAGAGAAGCAATGCCAGGTCTTCAAGAGACAATGCGTGTCTGCCCTGGGTGGGCAGCAGCTGGGCACGGAGACGCCCAGGGAGCTCAGCGATCAGCATGAATAAGTCCCTCCATCTCACCATCTCCGGTGCTGCTCTGGCAAGGGACAGCTCTGACTCCTGCTGAGCTCACAGGCAGGTCCCCGGTCCCCATACCTTGCTGCAGCGGTAGGAGATGACAGGCTTGAAGAAGGACTCGGGAGTTTTCTCGATGGACCCCATGACAGTGGAGATGTTGATGATGGCTGCCTTGTTGCAACTCAGTCCCTTTTCCGTGCTCTCCCGGGCAGCTTTCTTCAGCAGGGGCAGGAACGCCTGGGGAGGAG
Source organism: Aramus guarauna (assembly GCA_013400195.1). Classification (NCBI taxonomy): domain Eukaryota; kingdom Metazoa; phylum Chordata; class Aves; order Gruiformes; family Aramidae; genus Aramus; species Aramus guarauna. Next base: position 671,396 of record VXBL01008490.1, on the reverse strand, counting down.
CAACCTTGTAGGACACCTGTGCCTCAAGCCAGCCCCACTTACAGCAACGGCAACCCAGCCTGCCTACAACGGGGAGGATGAGGAGGGCCAGCAGGAAGCCAGGAGAGCCTGAGTGTTTTGCTGAAGTGGCCCTGCCTGCTCCCAGTTAGCCCAGCACAATGTGGGGGGCCACAGAGGGCTTGGGGCGCAGTCCTAGGACTGCCCCCTCCCTCCTGCAGCCCTGGGAAACTTGGCAAAGCCCTCTGAGATCTCCACCGTGACCACGGACATCCCGGGCTACATTCCCCTCCATCGTGAGCTCCGTCCCCAGAGCTTCATCCATACCTGGGCCACCAGCATTGGTCCCACCGCATTGGTCTTGTACGTCCTTATCATCTCTTCAGCATCCACCGTCTCCAGCGACGCCGCCGGGGTGTAGATGGCAGCGTTGTTTATCAGCAGGTTCAAGCCCGTGCCGTTCAGCTTCCCCTCCACCACCTTCGCTGCATCAGTAACAGCCGAGGGATTTGCAACATCTGCAGTGGAAGAGAACATGGTCTGAGAGCCATGGGGACCACCTGGGGGAGCTGGGGAGAAGATGCTGAGGACCAGCGATGCATCCTGACCTGCGTGACCTTCCACCTGTGGGCACCAGATGGTGCTGTGCAACCAGCGCAGAGCACCCCGGCACCCACAAGCCCCAACTCATCCCAAAACTGCCTCCTTCCCCATGCACAGGGTGCCCCACGACCAGCAGCTGAAGGACCCTGCCCTGGGGCAGCCCACCAGGCAAAGCCGCTCTGGGGACAGCCCCGAAGTGGCAAAGCGCCGCTGTGACTCCCACGCTGTGTCAGGCACCAGCACTCACAACCTCCGGTTGGCGGACAAAGTCCATCCCTGAAGAAGCTCTGGAGAACCCAGGGAGGTCTCCTGAGGGGACTGTCCCCACAGGAGCTGTGCTGGGACCTGCTGCAGGATGGCTCTGCAAGGTCCTACAGCTCTTGTCCTGGCTCTGGGCTGGCTGCACAGCGTTTCCACAGGAGCTGCCTTCCAGGAGGAGCCCTCCCGCTCTTGCCAGGGACTTGGGATCAAGGCAGCTCAGCTGCACGGCACAGCAAGGACACGGCCACTCGGCTGGGGGAACTGGACCCTGCCCAGGATGGGTCTCAGGAACCTCCAGGTCCCATATGGCAAGGAGGATCCAGGGAACTGGGTACTGGGGCTGAGACAGGTCTGGAGAAGCTGGTCTTTCTGCAGCAGGACTTGGAGTTCTGGAGAACTGGATCCCCATGTAGAGTGTGAAGGCAGGGAAGGAGGGAAGGAGAAAGTGGGCAAGTGTGGCCGGCAGCCACAATTTACCAGCTCGGCAGCAGAGCACACCTACCCAGCTTCACAAGAACCAGGTTTGGGTGTTTGGATGCCAAATCTCTCAGCTCCTACAAAAAAGAAACACGGAAACAATCAGCACAAGGCAGAAGTGATGCCAAGCATGACCCCAGGGCACCAGCGATGGTCCACCCTGAGGGAAACACCTTCCAGATGTTGCTTAGTGCTTGTGAATGGCCGGAATGGGGACCTGCCTAGGTGCTCAAGCTTCTTCTAGGCTCCACAAAGCAGCGTGCACATGCTCAGAGCAGGACACGGCCACAACTGCAAGATACCATGGCCACTCTCCCCATGCCTACATGCACATCCCAGCCACAGCAAAGGACGACAGCAAACAGTTAAGGACCAGCTCACCCCAAAAATGATGCAAAGTGGCCAGGAATATGGCCAGAAGCATCTCCCAGAAGCTGCTGGAAGCATGATGGAGGAGGAATTGCTATGAGTGCCAACATCAGACTTGATGTTTGGGGAAGTCACATCTGGATCCAAATAGCCCAGTCCCAGGACCCGCTCTGCTCTGGACGCTACGTCTCACCCGCTCAAAGGAAATGAACCACTTTGCACATTTTAATTGATTACTGTCACCAAACACAGAGGATTCAGAAGCTCTTTCCAAAAAGGAAGTGTTCAACAGCAGTGTTCAGCAGGTCTTTGCTCTGAGCCTTCTTCAATCTCAGCAGGCTTTAGACAACAGAAACACCACGTTCAACGCGTCCAAAATGATTGCTTTTAGAATTAAAAACCTCTTACAAAGAATCCCTCAGAGAATGCTACAGGAGAAATGTAAATTGGTGGCTTCCTGTGAGGGAACCCGTCCTACCAACATGGAGCAGGAGACCTGCTGGCATGGGCTGTGGTCCACCTTCAGTTACCTCTGAGCTTCCCCACCAGACCCCGTGTTCCCACACAACCCCGGGCGCAGGAAGTGATGGAAAATCCATGCAAATGGTTTGCGATGGCCAACAGATGTTCCTCCTCCTCCTCTATTTTGCCCAGCTGCTGTCTTCCACAGCCTCGCACCATCCCAGCGTGAGTCCTGGCCTCACCTGATCTGGGCACAAAGGAGCAGGAGGAGCGACATGGCACCAGCCTGGCGTAGGGTCGCTCTGTCCCTGGTCCCCTGTGGACTTCAGGAGCATCACCCTGAAGACATCACCCTCACCCTACCACAGCTGGACAAGGCTCAGAGAAGTATCCCCCGGTTGAAAGCAATGCGTGTGGACCACCTTGGGGGGAAACTGGCTCCAGCCCAGCAAAAAGTCCTCTGATCTCATCATTGCCCAAGTCCAGCAAGCTGTAGGGGGAAGAACGGGACAAAAATAAGAGACCCGAGCAAGCTTTGAGCTGGGCAGCCTGGGCACCGCTGGGCTGGCAGCGAGGTCGATTCTCCCTGCACTGGGAACACGCCTGAGCCAAAACAACGCTGGCAGCGAGTACACAAAGATCTCAAGGGCTTCCCAAAGCGTGACCCCTGCACGCAGCCAAGCTGCGAGAAGACACAGCAAACAAATCTGCCGGAGCCAGGATCTGGCAGGGGACAAATGCCTCCCCGTTGGTAGTGCAGGCGGTCACAGGGGAGGAAAAACAAAGCTGGACCTAAGGAAAGCTGGAAGTGCGGTGATACTTTGCTCGGGTGGCTTCCTACCGAAGCAGCACACGTGAGCGTCTCCCATTTCAGCAAAGCGGAAAACAGGGGCAGCAGATCCCACGGCAGCTTCCAGACTCCACCAGTCATGGACCCCCCAGGTTTCCCGCAGACTGACAACGCGTCGCAGAACCGACCGGAGCAGCATCGCCGTCACTCCCACCAGCTCGGCCAGCCACAACCACCACGTCCAACCCTGCTCAGACCCAACTCCGTGACAACCAGCACCGTGCCCACAGCTCACGGGTGAAGCCTTGGCACGGCCAAGGCTGCCTCAAACAGCCCGGTGACACGGCTTATTCCTCACCCACCACACAGCAAACCCGCAGAGGACTTTTCACACCGGGCAGAGCGATGCTTTTCCTCCCCCCACCCTCCGCCTCGGCGAAGCCAACCGAGCTCGTAACTAAACCCCAACCCTCCTGCACCCAAGGGTGCTACCGACACCCGCCGTGCCTGCCCCGACACCCCGCACCGACCTGGGCCCGCGGTCCCTCGGGGTCCCGGCACGTCGCGAAGACCCAGGCGGGTGGTCGCGGTGCCCCCAGCAGCTGTTTCACCAGCTCCAGCCCGATCCCGCGGTTGGAGCCGGTCAGCAGCACCGAACGCACCCGCACCGCCGCCATCGCCGCCCTCCCCCGGGGCGGGACCGGCCCAGCGCCGCCTCCCCGAGCCCGGCCCGAGCGGGAGGGGGGTGTTCCGATCACGGGGGAAGGGCTCCGGGGGTGGGGGGGGGGGGTTTTAATGTCCCAGCTAATATTCAGTATAAACGCATCAACCGCATCCCCGTCGCGGGGTCCCCACACACCCCCCCCCGGGGAGGAGCGGCGGCTCATGGAGCGATGTTGGGGGGGGGGAGAGGGGGGCACCTCTTCCCAAGGCTGGAGAGAAGACTTACAGCATGTTTTGGGGAGCTCCTTCGGCACAGCAATGGGGGCTTTCCCCTAGCCTGGGGGGCAGGAAGGGAATAAAGCCCAGCGTGAGCCCAATTTATCAGGGAGGGACTTAACCCTTCCCAGCTGCTCCCCCCCCCGAAATGCACCTGATTTTGGCTCTCCATGATGATCAGACCTGATAAATTGGGTAAGCAGGCTGCAGTGTGGGGATGAAGGTGTTGGGGCAATTTTTCTTGTGTTTCCTTTTCTTTTTTTTCCTTCCCTTTTCTTTTTTTCCTTCCCCCCCTTTTTTTCCCCCTCCCCTTTTTCCTTCTTGATGGGTGTCAGGTACCTGGTTCAACAGCTGGACCAAAGGCATGGAATAAAGCAAGGAAAAGATGTGGTGGCAGCTAGGGATGGGATAAATGGGGTGTGAGGGGCGAGGGCAAACAGGCAAGAGACCAGCATCAGCTGGAGGACTGTTTGGAGGGGATCTGCACGTACCAGCCCTGCTGCCAACCCGGAGGTGGGTGTTGATGTTTTATTTTCAATTATTATGCGGATGAGCTAGATGCATAAGGAACATTAAAATCTCATTACGGTGAGCGCACAACCAGGAGCTCAACAGTGAAGCAATGACTGAGCAGCTCTGATTTACACAAGCATCGCTATTTCTGTTGCTTATTTTCATCCTTGTTTGACAAACGCTAGACATAACACCTCTGATACCGATAAATAAATCAGAAAATCAGGAATGATGTTGTATCGATCTGGCGATAACCTCAGGTGACTTGTGCTAACTTTATATTGCTCCACCACAGCTCAACTGCACGGCTGTGCCTCTGCTCCCTGCTTTGCCTTGGGATATAAAAATGCTTTGAGAACCTTTTCATTTTGAAAATTAGAATTGACTAGAAACAAATCTTCGATTATACCAATAAATACTAAGATGCAGAACCCCTCCTTACGTATATATTGGGATTAAAGGTCCCGTTCTCCTTCTCCTGCCTCGGTCTGTGCTCAGGCCGTCAATTAGGCGACTCGTCACCAGAAGTGCCGATCTATCTGTTGCAAAGACTGGTAGAGCACAAACAAACAAAGAGTCACCGTGAACCACGCTGAGGAGCGGGGGTTTGGCCACCTGGTCCATGCAGATCCTACGTACCGCAGGATGCCGACTCTTCCTTGCTTCAAAAAAAAAACCTTGGGTACAGGGATCCCCTGGGATCTGTGGGGTAGGAAGGGTTGACGTGCTGAGGTCAGTAGGAGCCTGTTCTGAACGTGAACGTGAGCTGTGGAAAAAGGCAGGATCTAAGCATCTGCGCCTGGGTACTTCCCAGCGTGGCCGTCGCTCGACCCACTTTTGCGCTTCGGTTCCCCATCTACAAAATAGGGGATTATAAATTTTTTTGAAAACGTTAGTTGAATATTGTGTGGCTTCCAGAAGGTGATAAAGAGAAATATAATTAAAAAATTAGTAAAAGCTTACCCAAGTGCTTTGTTTTCGCTACAACAGGCCTCCTTGGTAACTTCCTGCTGCCTGGCAAAGCCTGATTCTGATATCACCGAATTTTGGACACTTATAAATACGAGCGTGTTCCACCTGTTTGCTCTCCCCAGCCCCCACCCAACCTTGGTGGGCACCAGTATCCTGCGGACACAGCTTTGCTGTCTCTAAAAACTCTTCCCTGCCCATGGTGAGAGCCACCTCTCCGTGCAGGACCTGGTGTGGTCCACCTGACCCTCACAACTGATGTCCCGTCCTGCTGCATCCCTCAGAAACAGGACGTGAAGCTGAGACGTTCCCAACAGAGGAGCAAGTTCTCCTGCAGGCTTAAGAGTTTTTTCCTGTGTCTTATATCAGTGTGTTTCTTAGGACTGCTGCGGGGGAGCAGTCCTGCAGGGAACGTGACCGTGTGGCCTCTGCAAGCCAAGGGCAGAGTTGACAGCACCCAAACCACCTTTGGTTTTGTTTCTCCTTCCTTGCAATGAGAAGTCAGTTCTGTGAAACCGGTGTGCAGTGACCCAGCCAGAGCTTGTTGCACATCTCCTAGCGTTAGAGAGATGCTGGTAGATGGAGGCTTTGCAGGGAAACCTCTGTCTCCGTGCCTTCTCCATGTACCTTTCCCAACAGGCCTTAAATGGGACCAGTACAGTTCAGTATCTTACACGAAATCCATGGTCATTGAGCCAGCGTCTGTCTTCGGGCAACTGAATTGAGGTCACGGGCTCTGAAACTGCGTCCAAATCGGTTCTGCTCTGTCTGTACTTGGGCCTTGAGAAGTATATTGGTCAACATTTTTTAAACTGCCAGGTCGGAAGAGGAAGCAAAAAGCTTGGTTGTTTGTCCTTCCCCTCTCGTCCCACTGCCTGATCAGCGGTGCGGTGGGGCTTGAGCAGGCTCCCACCACCGGCTCGGCTGGGATGGGGATGGCTGGGATGGGCAGGAGGTGGCCGTGCCCCTCCACCCTGCCAAAGTCCTGCGGCACTGAAGGAAAACTGGCCCTTTTGCGCCCTTTCCTACGGGTAGAGAGCCGTGTCCCCCCCGCATCCTGCTCTGCCCGCTTGTCCCTGGGTCTGGTGCACGAATGCAGGGAGTGACGGTGTTTTCTGCGCTTTGTGCCTCGCTTGACATTGCATTCGAATCCCCTCAGCACAAATCATCCAGCCCGGCTTCCATCTAAGCCTCTGCGCCTGCTATTTCCAACGAGCTGGTTTGAAATCTTTTGAAACACTTTGCTTAGAGGAAAACTCTGATTCAGGGGCTCTGCTGGGATTCTCTGGAGTCTGGATCAGAGAACGCACCATAAGCTTGGAAAAAGAGGAATGTCTTTACTCCCTGCCTGAGAAGTGGCATATGGTTCCCCACAGATTCATCGGGATCTGAAGAAACCCAGCAGTTCCTATAGCTGTCCTCTGGACCGAGCAGAGGCTGCTTGGAAACCTGGTTTCCTCCTGGTTTCTTCTCATGTTAGGACACCATCTGCCACGCCAGGGTCCTGAGTGCTTTGCATCTGCTTTCCCTGCTGCCAGCGGTTTGTGTTCCTGGGCTCCAGGCCAGCTCTGATATAATGCAGGTGTAACCTGGATCGATCCGCTGGGAAAAGAGCAAAACTATGAAAAAGGGCCATGAGAAGCTTTACTTGGGACCTCTTCACTTCGCTCGGAGCTGCCTTTAGGCTCTCACCCTTAGTCCCTGCACATCCCTTCGCGACGGGGTGTCGCTTGTCCTCTACAGCCAAAAGGACATGACTCAGGGAGGGTGGACATGACCTGCCCGGCTTCAAACAGTTACAGGGCTGGGTAGGTCTCACCCCACATCTCCGTTAGTATCGATTGATTCTCCAGCAGGTGACTAATATGCGATGGCATGGCCCCAAACAGCCCTGAACGCTGTGGCAAATAGGCTCGATAAACAGTAACGAGCTTATTCATACTTATACGGTAGATTAAAGGTACTAAAGATAATTGTGCCACACACCCATTCCCCTGGCTAGCAAAGAAAAACGTGTTTCTCAATGCTTCTGCGAGTGGCGTTGTCTTTGCACGTGCACGCACACCTGAGCTTTCGGCTACCGATAGTAGGAAGAGGTGTGACAGCATCTTGTAGTCTTCCTAGCGTGGTGAGATGGAAAGCATCCCTACCTGAAATATGTCTGTCTGAGGGGTTATGGGAGAGGAGAGTACAGGAGGACCTTGATGCTCAGCTGAAGGTTTTGACCGTGCAAGAACGTTTCAGAACCACCCGAAATCCCGTCTCAGGAGCTGGTCCGAGGTCCCTTCCAGAGGCTTGGGGGCAACAGTGGCACTTGTGAAGAGCCAGGCGAGGCTGGGTGCTTTCTCCTCTGCCTCTTCACGCCAGGTTGGACTCTGACTCCTGGAGAAGCAGGAGCTTCTTCAGACTCTAATGATCAACGATGCAGCGTGGGGCCGCAGAGCAAAGTCAACGTTATAAAGTCACGACTCCAAACCAGTGGAAGGATACAAAAATGTGATGACATGGCAAAAATAGGAGATTTAAAAGGTTAATTTTTGGTTTCTGATGCTGTCTGGTTCTGAGGCACCGTGAAACAGACTCTGGGTGATGGCCTCATCCTCCACCTAGAAGAAGAAAACTGTGGGAGTCTGTCTGGAGGAGCAGAGCTCTCGTACAAAGGGCATATATTGGCAAGGAGAGTTGTGGTCTGTGGTCATTAAAAAGTGAAAATACAGAAAAGGCTGAAATGACCTAACAGAGCCTGAAAGCCAGTCCTGCGATCTGGGAGGTGTTCTGAGGTGCAGAGGATTGTCAGGGTGCTCAGTGAGAGATCAGCCTGGGACAGACAGCTGGAAGACCCAGAGATTTGTACTGTTGATATGCAGCAGGGATTCGTTAGACAAAAGAAGCCCCTCAGCCCAGTGTGGAGAATCAGAAAAGCAGAAGAAGGTCTGACTGGCCTCAGGAAAGAAAATGGGGAAACCCATGGAGCTTAAGGAGAGGCTGAGATTTGGCAGGGTTGAGGATGGGAGGAAGATCCCTGGCAGTGTTGAAGGCCAGGTTGGATGGGGCTTTGGGCAACCTGGGCTAGTGGAGGGTGTCCCTGCCCATGGCAGGGGTGGCACTGGGTGGGCTGGGAGGTCCCTTCCCACCCAAACCGGTCTGTGATTCTCTGATCCATGATCAACTCCCAAATACAAGCTGCAGATGCAGCCGATTGCTGCTGCCGTGTTCCCGCAGAGGAATATCTCCCCGAGGAGCTGGACAGCACAGCGCTGGACGGCCATCGGAGCAGGAACGGCTCATGGGATGCTGGTGCAGAAAGAGCCGTGGGGCCACAAAAAGGGAGATTGCTGGGAAAGAACAGCTACAGGCAGTGGAAGAGAGAGGGTTGCCGGTCTGGGTTGCCACGAGGTTGGTTGTCTTACAAAGTGAATGAAGTGTGTGAGAGCTTAACGTGCTGGCAGTGTACCTGTCCGCAAAGTCCCACGAACAACAGCAGAGGAACTAAAGCAATATGTTAGCAGGAAACGTTTTCCACAAGGGGAAACGTCAGCTATTGCCGGCCGACAGAGATTACTTTTCACTTGCCGTGGCAGAGAGCGCAGCGTGTTTGTGTGTGTTTCTGTCACGTGCTCCGGGCTTTATCTCAGGATTTACACCGAGCAAACAAAGTGGTAAATTTTACTCAGAGGCTGTGAAAGCAAATGAAGAGCTGTTGACGAAGCTTGCTATGTGAGAAGAGGAAAGGCTGGGGCTGTCATCAACCTGCGTGTTCCAGGTACGGGGGGAATTACAAGCCCCTTGGAGCTGGAGAGGGACGTGCAAGCAGACGTAGCAGAGGAGTTAGTATCTCACGCTGAGGCGCCGTCATGGGATGTGGTATATATATCCGATATATTTCAACACTAGGAGCCTAGCAAAAACAAATTGGGTAAGTTTTGCCCTGTGATTTGTGGCTTGTGTCTACTTGCAAAACGTGTCCTTAAAACACTGCTATTTGGTAAATACGCCTTTTGGAGAAGGAAGGTGTTTATATGCATCCAATTATTTGTTAACATATCTGGGAGAGAACTGATTGCTATTGATGAGAATATCTCTCAAAGGTGCAACCTCCGGATCTAGATGATCCAAATATGAGATGGGGAGGGGACTGAGGCAGGACTGGACAGGATGGCCCGTTTTGGTGACACGGTGGTGACCACGTGGCTGGCCTGAGGTGCGGAGGGCTCCCTGGGACCAAACTTTGGCACATCCACCCTTTAAAGTAGTTTTGTTTGGGGACAAGGTGGATGCAGCAGCAATATGAGGATGAGGATGCTGCAGAGTCAGAGCAGGACCGAGTCAGAAGCAAGCGTGGGACTGAGGAGGGCAGAGCTGGACCCCCAAATGGGCATTCTTACCCCCGGACTGGCTTTGGGGAGGGTTGTCCAGCAGCCTGCGCAATGGCTCTGGGACCCAGTGCTTGAAAGCAAGGGGTTGCCAAGAGGTTCTGGACATGTATGGCTTGGAAGAGGCAAGAGAGACCCTCTGCTCGTGGACGTCTGAGGCACGACCTGGTACGCTGTGGAAAGCCCATCTAGCCCGCAGGATGCTCGTGAAGGCGTAAAATCCACCTGAGCCATGGGGCATCCTGCATCCCACCCACGTGCTGCTCCCTCCCTCCCTCCTCACCCACAACAGCCTCTCCTGGCCAGACCGGCCGGTAGCTCCTGCTTTATGGGACCGGGTTTCCCAAGGTCAGCTGAATTTGCCTGAAAATCCAAGTGATTTTTGCCCTTTGGTAGCAAGGGCTGACTCCCAGCCAGGATCTCTGTCCTAGAGTTCAAAGAGCTGGAGAGGTTTGTGCAAACACTGAGTGGGTGGGGTGGCCATGGAACACGCTATAAAGAAGCATTAGGGAGCTGAACAAACAACGCGAGTTGGAGCAGAGGAAGAAGCAGCGATATGGGAGAACTTCACGTCCGCTCCGTTCTGGTGACTGGGGCCAACCGGGGAATCGGCCTGGGGTTCATCCGGCATTTCCTGGGGATGCCGAACCCACCCCAGTGGGTGTTTGCGGCTTGTCGGGACCCCAAGGGAGAGCGAGCGCAGGTGAGGCTGGGCTGGGACACGGCGGGCTGTGCTGGGGGACGGGAGCGCTCGGTGCCAGGGCAGCGGGTCGGAGCGGGGAGGGGGTTTGCAAAGGGCTGGAGCTGCAGCCGGGCACCCGCGGCACGGGGCAGCCGGGTTGGGACAGCTGTGGGACCAGCTGTGCGCGGGACGCGCGGAGGGGACAGTGGCACGTGGTGCGTGCGGGAGGCACGGAGCCCCATCCGGTGGGAGCAGGGCAGGCAGAGCAGGGTGCTGGGCGCGAGGCGGTGCAGGGACGGAGCCGGAGTGACGCGGGCTTTGCCTGGGAAAGGCTGAGCTTCTGCGCAGCCCCTCCTGCCTCTCCGTGCCCACGCGGTTCCCTCTCTTGCAGGAGTTACAGAATTTGGCCTCCAAGCATCCCAACCTGGTCATCGTCCCGCTCGGTAGGTGCCCCGAGCTGGAAGGGTCCCTCGCCCCGGTTCCCCCGCGCGTTCCTGGGTGCTGAGCACGCCCTGGGAGCCCCGTGCCGGGAGGGAGCCATGCCTGTGGGGACACCGGGTGCCAGCCCCGAGGGCACGTCCCTGGGGGGACATGGAGGGGTCCCGTCCCCTGGCACCGTGTGGGGTGCGAGGCACCACAGGGATGCTGACCTCCTCTGTGCTGGTTCTGCAGAAGTCACCGACCCCGCCAGCATCAAGGCGGCTGCAGCCAGAGTCGGGGAGCAGCTGGGGGGCTCGGGGCTGAACCTCCTCATCAACAACGCTGGAATTGCAAAGGCAAACTCGCTTGATACTGAGACACTGGAGGACATGACCCGGATTTACACCACCAACACAGTCGCACCCCTGCTGCTGGGCCAGGTGAGACCCTCACCCGACATGGGCTGTCCCAGGGTGCAAGGGGCTGGTGGGAGAGGGTCCTGCCTCTGCGCCGGTGCCCGACAGGCTCTGGATTGATGAGAAGCTCTTGGAACCGCGGGCTGGAGCTCAGGGGCTGGAGCCTGGTGGGCTGGGACATGGGAAGAGGAGGGAGGTTGTTCACGGTGTTGGTGCCCAACGTTGCCCGTGTGTGAGGAGCTGGTCCTCTCCCCTGTGCTACCTCCATGCACACCCCTGTCTCCTCTCCCTCTCCTCTCCTCTCCCTCAGGCGTTCCTGCCCCTGCTGAAGAAGGCTGCCCAGGGGAGCCCGGGCTCAGCACTGAGCTGCAGCAAGGCGGCCATCATCAACATGTCCAGCTCTGCGGGCTCCATCGAGGATGTCTATTTATGGCGTTTTGGACATGTTGTTTCATACCGCTGCAGCAAGGTACTGCCACACTGCTCTGAGCGTGAGCTTAGACATTTTCCTCTCCAAACGATCTTGCACACCTTCCAACATCCCCACGGTCCCTGCAACTCTCTGTGCCGTGATTGAGCTCCCGTCAGTCACTGGGTCCCTCTCACGGCACGTTCCCATGCCTGGCCCTGGGTCCCACCTCAGAGGGACGTGCCAGGACGGGCCCTTGGCTGGTCTGGGAACATGGGGGATAATGCAGCAGCAACGTGTGCCCTGGGGATCTAGCTCCACCTGCCCTGCCCTGTCCCCGCCATGGGGTCCGCACGTGTCCCCTCCCACCGCCATCCCTGCCCGGTCTCCCCGCAGGCTGCTCTGAACATGCTGACCAAGTGCCAGTCCCTGGGCTACCGGGACCACGGCGTCCTCTGCGTTGCTCTGCACCCCGGCTGGGTGCAAACCGACATGGGGGGCTCAGGATCGTCGAAGGTAAGAGAGCTTCTGGCCAAGGTCTGGAAGAACCTTTTTATTCGGGAAAGCAGAGCTTGCTGTGGGTTGGACAGGCTCAGACTTGCTGGGCGCTGGGGGAGCTCTTTGGCAGATGCCCTGAGCTGGAGGCACGTGAGGGATGGAGATGAGAGATGGGAAAAACTCTTCTTACCCTGTGCTGGCCTCTCCTTGCTCACTGCAGAGAGCCCCAAGCCCTGAGCAACCATCTGCTCCAGGGCAGACCTTAGCCAGGCATTCGACACGCGGCTGTGTTTCTCCTTCTGCCCCCGCAGCCCCCCGTGACGGTGGACGCCAGCGTGCAAGGGATGCTGAAGGTGCTCTCCTCCCTCTCCGAGAAGGAGACTGGGACCTTCCTGGACTGGGAGGGGAAGGTCGTGCCCTGGTGAGATGTCAGCCCTGGATCCTGATCGCAGGTCACATTGCTGCTGCACCAAGTTGTGCCTGTGTCTTAATAAATTTGTGTCTGTGAACAATAAGTAGCACTGTTTGAGCTTTCCTTTTAACTGTCATTGTGAGAGTCTTCTCTAGTGCTTTGAGACAACTTCTCAGAGCTATGTCTCAATGTAACTGAGAATGGTCTGAACGTCTGATCTCCTCTGACTGGGGGCCTGGCTTTTCCCCTGGGCACAGAGGGGCTCATCCCACAGCTCTCCCTCTGACTGGGAGATGCATCAGCCACCCCCCCAGTGAACCCTTCCTTGTTCGTAAGTGCGAGGGCCAGCTGAGCACTGCTCCTCGTTGGCTCCTCTATCACGTATATCAGAAAGCCATCACCATCACCTCTGGGAACCTCCTGGGTTGCTGATGCCCTGCTGTGTTGTCCCTCCGGAAGATATCAGGGTGGTTAAAATACCCCATGAAGACCAGGACCACTACAATGACACCCATCCCAGTCTTCCCCTTAATCCTGACCTTTCAGCTCCCAGGCAGAGCTCCATGCACTCCCGCTGCTCTCTCCCTCACAAAGGGGTTACTGAGCCCCACCGGTACCCCAGGACTGAGGATGCTGCTGTGTG
>VXBL01008490.1:645000-656833 GCA_013400195.1 Aramus guarauna | reverse complement strand
AGCTCCCAGTTGGCTCATCACCCATCCCCAGGCAGAGCTCCATGCACTCCCGCTGCTCTCTCCCTCACAAAGGGGTTACTGAGCCCCACCGGTACCCCAGGACTGAGGATGCTGCTGTGTGTGTCGGTCTCCAAGCCTTGTCCGTATCCCAGGAACTGGGACGCTACTGCATGCACAGCATCACACCAGCAGTGGTGGCACAGCCTCTCCAGTTGGAACCAACGAGCTGACCAGCACATCTGGAGTGCACAAGGTGAGCCCCCATCTGGGGACACCCCCCGTGGCTCTCAATCCTCCCCCCCCCTCCCCCAACCATTCTTCTTGGGGAGTGGACAGTGAGGTGGGGATAGCATCCAACACCCACCACACCTTCCTCTTGTAGGGCAAAACCTGGCAGGATCTGGGGGAGTCTAAGAGGGTTGGGGGAGCCCTTGCAGTCCCTCTGTGACATGGTCTGGGGTCACAGTGGGAGGTTCCACACAGGACAGAGCTGGAGGCCCTTGGGTGAAGTCAAAGAAGGAGGTGGAGATCGTGGAGGAGATGCTTCCTTCTCACCCTCCTGCTACAGGAGTTAACCCAGAGGGAGGGGGGGACCAAAGATGGAAAACCTGTGGCCAGATGCATTTCCAACGCTCAGGAATCTCACCTCTGGTGGTGCGGCTTGCAGAACTGATTTTCTGAATGTTGTAGACAATATTAGCTATGAAAGTAGCTGTGGAAATGTGGGGGCCTTTTGGGCAGGACTGGGCAGGGCTGACGGGTGCAACAAGAGCCCTGTCTGGTCATCCCTTCCTGGCTCAGGACCAGTTTGGCAGCCAGGACTCCTGAGCCCTCTTCCTGAGGACCTTCCTCTGCCCCTGCCTTGCTGCCCACTCCCCAGGTGGAAGCCCCCAGCACCAAGGGTCACTGCTTGCCTTGCAGAGGGGATTGCCCACGGCGGCTGTGAGGAGTTGAGGGTTGATGGTGGTCCCTGCAGGGGAGACACCTGATGGTCCCTGCAGGGGAGACACTTGCCTCCAAGACATCTGTGGGCACCACACCATCCTCTCGCTGGTGCAGACATCTATTCCACATGTCCTGTCATGTGGAGCACCTTACACATCCTTAATTGGGGTGGCAATACATTTAACCTCACTCATCGTCTTTTTGGGTAAGAGCATGATGAAGGGTTGTGAGCTTGCTGACCTGGAGCGTGACATGTCTTTTGCTTGCTTTCCAGAGATCCTTATGATTTGGGATAGCGTGTCTGAATGCATTAGACAGCGCTTGGCACAGGATAGGGTGGGTCTTGCATCCTGTTCCTCCACTCATGAACCCCTGAGAGCTTGCCTTGTCCGGACGATGCCATGCCATCGAGTGGCATCGCTTCCCCGCTCTAAAAGCAGAAACAGTCGCCTGGCAGGACACAACTGTGTGACAAATGTGGCACAGACCAGCTTCTCTGGCACCTGAGATAAAAATGAAAGCCCAGATAAAGTAGAAGAAAGTGTTAAGCACTTTCTGGGTCTTCTCTCATCTCCACTGCCAGAATGGGAAGACCATTCCCTGGTGCCTCTTCAAAGGTTTGTCCCTGTTGCTGGAAACCCCTCTGATTATATCTAGGGGACGTTGGCTCTGCTGTCACTTTTCCCAATAGCTTTCTTGAGCAGAGCAGAGGAGAAAGAGCAAAAAAGACCTGGAGTATGTGCTTTCTCTCCGAAGCTTCCTCAGTGTCTCATCTTGGCCTTTGTAGGCTCCGGGTGGGCAAGGCACAAGGCAGCATCCCCATGCTCTGACAGCTCACTGGTGAGTGTTTTTCTCTCCAGGATACTCACAATTGTTCCTTCTTTTCACCCCCGCCTGTTCTCAGGGTGTTCGACTGTTAGGAATCGGGACGTTCTATGTTCTTAAAGACTACGCATGCACTGTGAATGACGAGGTTTCAATTGTTCGGAGACCCATGTTTCATATATCCAAGGTGGTTGCAGACGAATGCAACCTCGGCTACAGTGAAGATGACGTTCCTGGTAAGAAGATGGATTTAAACCTTTGCTTGCTCTCGCATATGCTAACCGCTGTTAAGGCATGACTGAATGCCTAAAGATGTCCTGAGAACCACCTTGGCTTCTTCAAGCTGAACAGGCCACCAAGGAGCAATTTCTCAAAGACCCCTTGGGTGTCCTTTTTTAACGATATGCGTTCAGCTAGAGGATCTCCTCTTTAATTGCTCTCACACTTGGCTCCATCTCATTCATGATTATGCAATGTTAGGACTACTGCTTTCAGACTGTAATTATCTGAGCTGCTTTTTCTAATGGAACTGACATAAAGCTCATGCCCCTCCTTTATGGCACCATCTCCCTACTCATAAGAGCAAAGGCCAGAATTTCTGCTGACTTTTACAGGCTCCTTCTAGAGCAAAGTGCACACAAGTCACCTGTAGACAGACCAGAACCAAAGACGAGGACAAGAGTTTGTGGAAGGACTGGTGGATGGCCAGATCTGCCGTGATTTCTGACCACCGCAGCTGCAGTGTGATATGAATGATGCTGTGGGGCAGGAAGAGCTTGGGTCTTGTCTGGAGGGGTTCTTCTCTTTGTTCCTTTTTTTCTGTTCTCTAGCTGATGTGACAGTCATCCCTTTGAGGTGTGAGGAGCTCCCCGTCTGTGCCCAACTACCTTTCACAACGGTGCAATGTTGTGTATACGAGACCGTGACATCATTATTTCGGGCCATCTCTAGAAGACAGGACACGGACTTTGTCTTCAAGACCATCGGCATTCTTTCCATACGAAACAGGGAAGTCACTATGAGATTTTTTGACTACTTTCTCCTGGCTGTGGATGGCTCTGGAAAGCTGCTGGAAGCCCTTCTCAGTGTAAGTCCCTGTGCTACATCTCGTCCTTCTGGACACCTGTCAAAGGATGACTGAACTGATTTCTGGCAGCCTGTGAGGACCCTCCTGGTCACGGGGGCGGTCATGGTCTATAGCAGTGCCAACTTTGCGTTGTCCTGCTCTCCTACGCAATGGCCTAACTGACATAGGAGAATC
This sequence comes from Aramus guarauna, assembly GCA_013400195.1. Classification (NCBI taxonomy): domain Eukaryota; kingdom Metazoa; phylum Chordata; class Aves; order Gruiformes; family Aramidae; genus Aramus; species Aramus guarauna. Next base: position 653,802 of record VXBL01008490.1, on the reverse strand, counting down.
CAGGAAGAGTCACCTAGACTTAGATCAAGGCTCTACCTAGCCCAGCATCCCACCATCTGTCCTAGAAATGACAATGGTGAGGCTTTGGTGGGTTCAAAAGTAGATGCTGTCTAGAGAAAGAGTCCAAGACCCCTCACAGAAAGCCAAGGCTTAGTTTCCTTGCATGTTAACGACCATGGGGTGGTCTTACTGCTTTTGAATCAACTTCTTGGACCACATTTGGGATGCTGGGGCAGCAGACACAGCAGCTTCAGTTCCCCATGTTCCTGTTGTGCACCTGAGAGACTGCAGCTTGCATGGGGCAACACGTGGCGGTGTTATTGCTCCCTGTCAGCTACGAGCTGTGCAGCTTATACCCGAAAAGCTGAGGGGCTCAGATTAGCCAAAGAAAACTTTGTTATAGGATGTCCGAGTGGCTGTGTCATCTCTGAGCAGAAGAAAGACTTTATAAGCAAGGTAAAACTGTCCCTGGAATGCGCTCACCTATCTCTGTCTCTGTTTCAGACCCCAGAGACGAGACATCTGGTGGTATCAGGCAGAGAAAGTCCTGATTTTCGCCTGGGTCCTGGTGGTGTCTTTATGTTGCCACAGTACGTTCACTTCTCGTTGGTTGAGGAACTCAGGTGACATAAGGTTTCCCCTGATTTATCTCTTTCTTCTGAGTCCAATTTTGAAATGGAAAGATCCCAGAATTTCCTGCACTTGGATTATGCAGGAAAACTGTCCCTGAGTGGGTAGCGGATTCTCACAAGTCCTATGTTTGTGACATAGCCATGCCTTTGGTGAGACTTGAGGGCTCCGAGTGCTCCTAAATGCTTGCTTCCCGAGTCCCTGGGGGACAACAGGAGTGATTTCCCCTCCTGTGCTTGAGTGGGGTTCTTCAGAGCTCTGACCTGAGTCTGGGGCTGCTCAGTAGTGTCCTTAATGGTCCTGGGGATGGTGGTTGTGCATTACGGATGCCCTGACATGAGCCTGAGAGGGTCTGCAAGAGATCTACAGGGCAGAGTTAGAGTTCAAACCAACCTTGGCCGGTTGGGTAAAGAGAGTAGTTTGTTCTCCATGTCCATGAACAGGGAGAGGAGAGATGGTCTTCAGTGAGGCTGTCAATTTTTTTTGAGTTAGGATTGGGAATCCCTGGAGCAGACTGACGGCATGACTCGTATGCTCCCAAGCCCTGAAGGTCTTGATTGTGTCACTCTGTTTCCTAACAGCTCTCAAGGATGTTGCATTTTCTGCTTTGGAAAGCAGCAGCCTTGAGAGAGCTTCTCAAGTCTCCCCATGATGGCATTGTTAATGGAAGATGCAAAGGGAATGTGGTGGCCCTTTCTTCAGTTTGGCATCTTCTCATTTCCAGGTTTGATTTTACACTTCCCCCAAAGAAAGAAGCCCTGGAATGTCCCTCTGTAGGACCTCCGATGGCCACAGAAGACAGGGAGGATGAGGAAGAGCAGGAGAAGAAGGAGGAGGAGGAAGAGGATGATAAGCAAATTGAGACTGATGGTAATGTCACATCTGACTTGTGAGAGACTGGGGGTGGGCACGGGTGCTTGTGTGTGGGTGTTCCTTTAGTCCTCAGCAGCAGGTTGTTGAAGACAAGGACAAAACGTGGTGCCCTGGGAGAAAAGGCTGCATCTCTTGTGCCTCACTCTACACAGTGAAGCTCAAGTCACCCACTATGGGAGAAGAGCTCATGGCGACGCAGGGCTCTGTACCTGCTATATATTGTGAGCTGCTCCTTCATCTTGGGAAGCTCTGCCTTGAGGTGCCGAGGGTAGAGGGGTCTACGTCTCCCACAGATCCTGTGCACTTGTGCTCAAGTGCAACTTGAACTGCACTGTGCACTTGATTGTGGGGAGGAAAATTGCCTGGAGATGACTTTCAAAAGGCTGATAAGCTCTGCCAAAGACCTCCTAGAGAGCAAGACCTCTTTGAGATGATGGCATCGAAGGAATAGGACTGTTTTATCAGATGCTGGAACCGATCTGCCTGTCATCCTTGTTAAATAGCCCCAAAGATGCTTTCTGAAGAGTCTTCCCCTTGTATAGTTCCAGAGAGTCCTCCTGCTGAACGTCTCCCTTCTCGAGGAAGGCGGTCCCGGTCTCCATCCACTCTATCTGTCCTGAAGAAAGGAAAGGTGGGGAAAGGCAAAGACAAAGGAAGAAGGTCACCTGGCAGGTGAGGCTTGTGGAGAAATGGATGAGGGGGAGCCTGTGCTCTTGGATTTCTTAAATGAGTCATTCCCGTGGTAGGCAGTGTTGGTATTGTCTCTGAAGGATTGCTCAGATTTGTCATGGTGACTGATGTTTGTGTGAAGAATTACTCCAGGAGCTGAGGAAACTTTTTTCTTTCCTTTTTGATGTCTATGAACCTCCTCTTATTTCAGTGTAAATGATGCTTCTTTTCAAAGAAAAATGAAATTCAGAACATCCTCCCCCAGTAAGACAGAGCAGTGTCTGTGTTCACTGCTTTCTACCTTGGATTTTGGCAACTGGAAGACTCTGATTCCAGTCCAGGCAACTCCAGATCTTGTGGTTGGGGTGTGTGTGGGGGGGTTGTCTGGCTGTTCTGGTTTTTGGCAGGGATAGAGTTAATTTTCACAAGAAGCTGGGAGGGGACACAGTCATGACAGCTGACCCAAACTAGCCAAAGGGATATTCTATACCATATGACGTCATGCTCCGTATATAAGGGGGTGGGGATGCTGGCTGTGGAGGAGGGATCGCTGCTCAGGGACCGGCTGGGCATCAGGTTCTGCAAATTGCCTTGTGTATCACCTGCTTGGTATATTCTTTTAGTAGTATTGTGGTTGTTATTTCCCTCTCCCTTCGCTGTTCCAGTAACCTGTCTTTATCCCAACCCATGAATTTTACCTTTTTCTTCCCATTCTCCTCCCCATCCCACCGGGGGGTGAGCGAGTGGCCACGTGGTGCTCAGCTGCTGGCTGGGGCTGAACCATGACAGTCCTTTTTGGCACCCAATGTGGGGCACGAAGGGTTGAGATAATGACAGATCTGACCCGAGCGTGTTAAAATAAATTTGTTATAGGCATTTATTAAATTAGTGAAATAGTCACTGGTCACGATGATGTTTTGTTTGGTCATATAGCTGTGGTATGTAAACCTGCACTTGCTGTATGTATTCCTTACGGCGCTGTTCATCACCTCTGGGAAAGGGGTCAGGACTCTCATTTGTGCTGTACTGTGTAATATCGACTGGTGATATGATANTGCCCACATACCCAAGAGTTGGGCCACTGAGGAACGTCAAAACAACCAGCGGTGGATCAGGCTGCCAAGATTGAAGTGGCTCAGGTGGATTTGAACTGGCATCATAAGGGTGAATTATTTATAGCTCATTGGGCTCATCAGGCCATCAAGGAAGAGATGCAACATAGAGATGGGCTCATGATTGAGATGTGGACTTGACCATGGACGCTATTGCACGGGTTATCCATGAATGTGAAACATGTGCTGTGATCAAGCAAGCCAAGTGGGTGAAGCCCCTGTGGTATGGAGGACAACAGCTGAAATCTAAACCTGGGGGGACCTGGCAGGTTGACTACAGCACACTCCCACAAACCCGCCAAGGCAAGCGCCATGTGCTTACAATGGTGGAAGCAACCGCCGGATGGCTGGAAACCTATCCCATGCCCCATGCCACCGCCTGGAACACCATCCTGGGCCTTGAAAAGCACGTCCTGTGGCAACATGGCACCCCATAAAAAACTGAGTCAGACAACAGGACTCATTTCCGTAACAATCTCATAGACCCCTGGGCCAAAGAGCACGGCATTGAGTGGGTGTATCACATCCCATACCATGCACCAGCCTCCGGGAAAATCAAACAACACGATGGACTGCTAAAGACTACCTTGAGAGCAATGGGTGGTGGGACCCTCAAACATTGGGATAAATGTTTAGCAAAGGCCTCCGGGTTAGTCAACAGTAGGTGGTTTGCCAGTCGAGCTGGCCCTGCCCAATCCAACCTTTTACGCGCTGTAGAAGGGGATACAGACCCCGCAGTGCGCATGAAGAATACGTCGGGGAAGACAGTTTGGGTTACTCCTGCCCGGGCAAAGGCAAACCCATCCCTGGGGCTGCTTTTGCTCAAGGACCTGGGTGCACTTGGTGGGTGATGCGGAAGGATGGGGAAGTACCTCAAGGGAATTTGATTTCGGGTGAGAATAGCCAATAAATTAAATTGTATGATGTTAATCATTACATAACCCTGCCATGTCGTCACTACTACAATTGCTGTATGCCGTATCAATGGCATTACAGTAAGAATCACCCAAATTAATGAAGGATGAACGCTGATGAAACTGAGCAAAGTGCAGCGACGATGGAACTAGAACTGACTCCAGGAATCGACATCCAGCAACATCCTCAAAATCTTCAACCCGCAGACCACAAGCACGGACCACACCAGATACAACCGCCACGAGCTCTGGATGCAGCCACAACAATCCAGCAGCATGCACCATCGCTCCTGCCCTGAGAGACGGTTATGAGAGATGGAGCCCAATGTCATGGACTAAATGAACTCAAGGGACATTGTAGAGGGATGGCCCATAGGCTAAGAGAATGATATCTGTGTGTACATATATATATACGTAGACAGGAAGACAGGAAAAGTGGTGGTGATTAATTGGAAAGTGTAGGATCTGGGCATGACATAGGTGGTATAGAACAAGGGGTGGACAATGTCCTGGGTTTTGGTGGGGATAGAGTTAATCTTCACAAGAAGCTGGGAGGGGACACAGCCAGGACAGCTGACCCAAACTAGCCAAAGGGGTGTTCCATACCATATGGCATCATGCTCCGTATATGAGGGGATGGGGGTGCTGGCCAGCGGGGAGGGATCAGGGACAGGCTGGGCATCGGGTTCTGAGCAGTGAGCAAATTGCCTTGTGTATCACCCGCTTGGTATATTCTGTTATTAGTATAATAAGTATAATTAGTATAATTCCTTTGCTGTCCTTATCCCAATCCATGAGTTTTACCTTTGTCTTCTGATTCTCCTCCCCATCCCACCGGGGGGGAGAGGACCGAGTGAGCAGCCACATGGTGCTTAGTTGCCACGCTGCTGGCACAGGAGGAGTGCCAGAGACAGCTAATTGTCAGCATTGCTTTTCTCCCTCAAGCGCTTCCTCCTTCTCCTGCACCAGGTGCCCCCAAACCACAGCTTTTGGTGCATGACCACCACAGTGCAGTTGGCAGGAGGAGGCTCATGGTCCCTCCAGACTCCGGTTATTGCGCAAGTCACCGTTGTTCTCTTTGTTCCCTCAAGACGGTGACCACATGTTGCTGTTACAGCTCATGTGAGTGCTACAACTCAAAGTTTTCTTCCTCCTTTGTTGACATGAAGCCAAGTAGCCAAATACATCTTCATCTCCAGCTGAACTTCTATCTGCTGCAGAGGCTGGCGCTGAGCTACTCGTGAGCACAGGGTGGAGAACGGCCTCATCCCGTACTCACGTCAGCTCACCCTTTTGGGTATTTTCAGCTTTCTGCCAAGGATTCAGGAGAAGTCCTTGGTGGTGGTGAAGGACAGCAAGCACCAGCAAACTCTCGGTGTCAGACCTCAAAGCACACTTCCCGTTTTCAGAAAGGAGAAGAGGACATCTCCGTCGCACCAGGAAACCAGTCTGCAGGTCAGAGTCTGGATCAGCTCCTGCAGGGGCTGAAATGGGATGTGGGTGGAAGTCCTAGGGGATGCTGGACCAGGTCATTGAGGGCTGCTGGTGCCCTCAGGGCCTCCAACTCCTCCAACCGAGCCATCTTTGTGGCTAGGTGAACACCACTGGAGGATTTCATCTCGTGGTTCTTGCTCTGAAAAACAGCCATTCCCTCCCCTCCTTTACCTCATCATGAGTGATGTCAGCATGAGAGCATGGGGCCAGTGGGGAAGTGATGTCCCCCTGACCCAGAGGGCTGTATTGGGGTGACTCTTGTTCATCTCGTGGGGGTTTCAGAGGGTGGAGCAGATCATGCTGGAGGGCTGCACAGACCTGGTAGCTGCTGGCATCTCTGCTGCTCAACGTTCAGACCAGCCTCCTAAAACTCATCGTCTGGTGTCCATGCAGGCTAGGTGGTCTCATGAAACATTGACAGAGATTTGGCCACACTCACCACTGCCACCGATTGGGAAAGAGGAGAAGACTGCTCCCTTCCTGCACAGAGCCACAGTGAAGAAGAAGCTGGAGGGTCCACAGTGTCTATGCAAAGTGAACATACCCACCAACCTCAGCCTGAGAAACTTGAGCGGCAGCTGCTGTCTGAGGCGAAAAAGACTCCAACTCCTGAGCTCTGGGGCTGGGTACGGCATCCTCTGCTTCCCCATGACCTGACTCAGACCCCGGTGCCAGGCAGCCCCAAGCTGCCTCCAAGTTGAAGGCAGGAGGGTCTCAGCCGGAAGGTGAGAGAGACCTTTCCCTTGCTGTTGCAGCCAGCTTTCCGTGCGAGCAAACTACACCCTGCAACTCTTGGAGACTTACCACATGCGGCAGGGAGAGTGGAGCAGGAGAGTAGAGCTGAATCGGCAGAGGATCTGCGAAGAGAATCGGTTGTTATGGTAAATCCCTCTGGCTGTGGATGGTGTCTCCCCATCCCTTGCAGTGCCCTTCCCTCCGCAACCAGGACTCCTGAGGGGAAGGGGGTGTCTCACGGGCACCCCTCGTGGGAGGGCAGCAGGCACCTGCCATCCAAGGGCCAGCTGTTGGGAACTCCAGTAGAATTTCTAGGTGGGACCAGAAAGTTGTAGGTGGCCAAAGAGGGATGGATCCCTCTGGTGCTTTCCAACTAAACACCGAGATGCCTTGCCCTGTGGGTCGATGCCTGTTCGGTCCACAGTCTCATCCTTCGCCCGACCCATCACCAGGTTGACTGCCTGCACATGGGACCTTGCTGTTGCCTTGGACGCGAGGTCCCGTGTCCCATCGTAGAAAGTATGGAAATGCCAGAGGAAGCAGATCCCATAACATCCAGCCTGAGCTAAGCCCCTACCATTTCTGCGCCCTCCTCCCCGTGCAATAAAACCAAACTGTTCTTCCTTAACGCTGCAGCATTGGGCGGCAGATGACTCTCCGGGATCCAAGGGAAAGGTATCTGGACTTCTGGCAGAACAGAGGACACGTGAATATGATGGGGAAGTCTGTAAACGTGGTCCTGAGCCCTCCCAGGGATGGGAGGCCACCCCATCTCCATCTCTTCTATATTCCTATTAAATCCTGTCTCCACCTCTCTTCTGGGTGGCTGCGCTCCCTCTTCCTTGCTGGTGTGCGTGGCTAGGATGGGCTCTTGGTGCTGTGTACGTATCCACGGGGCACGCGTGGCACTGGGGTCTCCAGGCTGATCAGAGATGCCCATGGGGGCTCTGGGACTCACCATGGGGCTGCTGGAGTGGGGTGAGGGACCCGATGGGCACATGGGGGCCCTGAGGTCCATGCAGAGCTTGGGGGCACCAGGGATCACTCGCTGCACGCGCTGTGGTGCATGGAGGGATGGGGAGGAGGAGGCGGTGGGATGGTACCCAGGGGGCTGGGGGCTGCCTGTGAAAGTGGAATGAGGAGCTCTGACCCCCACCGAGTCCTTCCCTCTCTGCCCAACCTGTGTCAGGGCCAGAAGCAGCAGAAGCAGCTCTGGAGTCACCAAAGCACCCTTTTGGAGGTGTAAAATTGGAGAGGGTTCTTTCATCAATAATGCAAACACAGGTTGTGTTTTAATGTATGGATGAAGAACACAGGACCCTCAACCGCACCCTCCACCTCGGCAGAGTGGGACGTACACAGGCTGGTCCCAACACAGGGCACATGGGACCATTTTGATATCCCTCTTTGGGCACCTGGGGTGTTTTGGGAGCCTGTGAGCATCAGCAGGGGAGCGAAAGGCAGGAGCAGGATGGTTCTGGGAGAGCAAACTCCCCATCCTCGCCAGGGTGAGCCCCCTTTGGCGTGCCCAAGGGAGGAGAAAGCTCTGGTGGGGGGTGAAGGAAGATGGGATCAGACTGGCATTGGATCCATCTCTCTCGGACAATTTGAACCCCAGGCCATCTCGTACCACCCGCTCACACCTCTGTGGCATAGACCCAGACATAAAGAGGCTAGAAGGACAGAAAATGAGGTTTCCTCTGCAAACCAGGTGGGAGCAAAAGGCCTCGAGGAGGAAAGTGTAGGCAGCACTGACCAACACACCCCATCAACCGGGCAAAAATGGGATGGGGGAGGATTAAAAGTGTCACAGAAGCAGCTGGAAATGTGGTTTTGGGTGAAAACCAAGGGCTGAAAGGCAGACCCCAATGTCAGCAGAAACCCTGGAGACACGAGCTTGGAGGATGGAGACCCCAAACCGAGGAGCCTTGCAAGGCTGAGCCCGGCCAAGAGGCTCAGCCCAACCACGCTGCCTGCCCTGGGCTTCCCTGTGCCTGATCTCCAGCTGAACTTCTAGATTTATCTGCCGGGGAAGGATTTATCCGCCGGGGAAGGATTTCTTTCTCTGCCGGGACCGTGGCCGGGCAGGGAGGTGGCAGAGGGGCCCTGGGGATGTTGGATGGGGGACCCTGGGGACATCCTGGGTTACCTGGACCTCCCTGTCCAGGGCCTTCCCACAGCATCACTCGGCTCCCCGTGGAGATCCTCGTGCCATTGGTTGTATTTTAAACTGAATTGCCCCAAACTTGTTGTATCACGCGCTTACAATGCTATGAAGTCACTTAATTACGCACCTCTCGTATAACTCAGAGGTAGCTGAAGCAATTACAACTCTAAATTTGCCGTGTTACAGCGTGATGCCCCTGCTGCACCGT
>VXBL01008490.1:613390-626710 GCA_013400195.1 Aramus guarauna | reverse complement strand
GTCCATGGGGTGGGGGGGGGTTGGGGGGGCACCTTGGCCCTCCTGAGCCTTTGCATGGGACGGGAAGGATCCCCGAAAATCTCTTCCCGTGATCCTGCTGCCTTTCGGTACTCAGATCCAAGACCCAAAGCAGCAGCTGGCCGCTCTCGCCGCCAGACATACTACTTGTGTACTACGGACTTACAACTTGCTAGTTGTGGTCTGTCTCTTGAGTCTACTAATTGATTAAATTCAGCTCTTTTGCTCTTCTCCGTTAACCTAAACCCAAATCGAGCTCTGGCTGGGCAGAAAGCCTTCTTTTTCCTTACGTGCTGGTGTAAAACTTCCAGCCCTGTGTAATTTTCCCTTCGCTGAAGGGAACGCGGGGTTCGCTAATTAGCTTTGCGCGTGGGCGTGGGAGATAACGCGACCCTTTTCTCCCAAACTTTTGCTAAGTGCTTGTAAAACCACGAAAAGCGTCGCTCTGCGCGTTACAAACTTTGCCGAATTGCGCCGGGGCGGGGAGGAGGGAAAGGGTCTGATCCGCGCTCGACGCAGCGACGTCGGCAAACCTCGCTCGCTGCGCGGGGCAAAAACTTGCCGCGACGTCTGCGTCGCTGATAATTTAACGCCCTGTGGGGGAAGGGGGAGGTTTTGGATGCGTCTGGATCTGGGATTCCCGCCTTTCACCTGCCGCGTCCCCGGTTTGTTCCGCCGTGCCGGTTGCCGTTACGTATTAATCGTGATGGGTTTCTTTTAAAAAAAAAAAAAAAAATAATAAAGAAAGAAGAATCTGTAGCCCAGGGGGTTGCGTTAGCCCAGACGCCGACCCGCTGATGCGTCCGCTGCCTGCGCTGCCTGCACGAGCCGTGGCGGGTAAGTATTTGAGCTATCATTAACTTTGCGTCTTCGAAAGCTCCTCTGTCGGGATCCGAGCTGCAGATCCTGACGCTCCTCTGCTTTCCGTCCGGCTCAGGGCCGAGGCGATGCTGACGGAGCTCCGAGGTCTCCGTACAAATTTCGGCCAGCTCCCGTCTTGCAGCGGAGAAACCCCTGGCCCCGTGGGTAAGTGCTGCCCGGCGATCCCCGGGGTTGTGAAACGTCGTTAGCCTAAATCGCGCGAGCTCCCGTCTCCGCGGTGCCTCTCCGCCCTGGAATTCCGCTTTCTTGGAGCGCGTGGTCCCGAGCAGATGGGCAGAGCCGGGGGAGAGGCAGGAGCCCGCGCTGCGGGGACCGTCAGCAGCCGTCCTTCGGTTCCTGGGGACGAGCTCTTTCTCCGTCGTTGCACCCCCAAAAGCCGAGCGGCGGCTTCGCGGACCCCGAGGATGCGCCGGGGATCCCGCTCGGCACGAGAGGGATGACGGAGCTGGCGGTGCTGCTCCGGGAACGGGAACCGTGGCTGCCCCTGTCGTGACGGCGTCCGTAAAGCCGGAGAGGCCGGAGATGAGGCGAGGGATTCCGCTCAGCGGGCGGATGGGCTGCTGCAGCCGGAGGAGGATTAATTTCACGATGTCGGATTTCTCCCTGCTAACTCTGGAGCGCTCCGACGCCGAGGGTCCCTGCCCGGCGCTCCTGGCCGGCTCAGCTCAGGGTGGTTCTCGGCACTGCTGTTCAATCCGACAGAATTGGATGTGGCTGGATCGCCACGTTATCGAATAAGGGAGGAAAAAAAAAAAATAAAAATCGTCGGATCCGTCTGTTTCCGTCCCTCAGCGGTCTCGTTCCCCTGCCCAGCTCTCTCCCAGGATCTCTCTGTCCTTCGGACAGGGATGGAGGGTTCCTCCCCGGGCCGCGGCAGCCCGGTGCCCTCCCAAATCGGGGTGTTTCTACCGGCAAAGCTCCCGCCGTTAATTCGCCTACGTGATCGTGAACCACCGCAAACCTCGCACGGAGCGTCGCACCGTTTGCTGGGGCTTCTTCGTCCGGAATTTGCTTCCCAATCCCTTCGCCTGACGCCGCCGAGCTGTTGTGCGGGGAAAAATAATTCCCACTCCGTCTAGCCGAGCTGAGCGTTGCTGTTTCTGTCTTGCCTTTACCTTTTCTTCACCATTGGGGGGGGGATCAGCAGTGCTTCCTCTGACTCGAATTCTTCCTCTAAAGCCTCTGGGATGTTCTTGCCTGGAGTTCTCCTGCGCTCCTGAAAACGCCGACCGGTGACTTCAACCTCCCGCTGTGCTCAGCCTCCAGCAGCGTCCCACCTTGTTGCAAACTGCGTTTTTTTCCCGCGCCCCGGCATCTCTCTTCAAAGGCCGTATCCCGGCGAGCGCTGCGTTCCGCGGTTCGGCTCTCGCTGCCTTGCCTAAGCAGGGCTTGTGCAAGACCCGGTTTGGGTGCAAGACCCGGTTTGGGTGCTGAGCGTCGCTGGGCCGGGAATGAAGGGTGCCGGTGCAGGCGGGGAGGGAGAGCTGGGGGTCACCGGGCCGGCGGAGATGAGTCGCGTGGAGCATTTACCCGTGAAACACCCCATGCAGTTAAACCCCTGGGTTTACAGGACGTGGCTCTTGCGCGGGTGCTCCGAGTGTTGTTTTCAGAGATGAATTTTTGAAATTCCGGAACTGTTGGGGGATGCCAAGCCAGCACCAGCCCCCCCCCAAAACCCCACGGCTGGGCTGACCCCCCCATCCCACCCCGCAGCAGGTTCCTGGGGCACCTGGCGCTGCGGAATCCGTCTGGCGTGGGGATGGCGCCCGGAGGAATCCCGCGTAACGGGGCCAGGATGAGCAGCTGGAAAATGGAGAAAAGCAGAGAGGAAGAGCTTGGGGCGGGGGAAGTATTTTTTTTTAATTATTTTTTTTAATAGGCTGGGGGAAAGCAGGTATAAGAGAGCGCTTATCCGAGGGAAGAAGTTAGTTTTTCTCCATCTGGTATCCTAAATTCCAAACCTCTTTGGGGTTTATTTTTTTTCCCCCCGTATAGGAGCGATGAAGTCTGACAGCAAGATGCGGACCTGGCCTTGCGGACCGCCCCCAGGCAGCCGAGCATCCCGTATCCTGGTAGCAGAGCTCCGGCTGACGTGGCGCGCGTCGTCTCCAGCGCTGCCTGTAAGAGCCGCAGGTCGGGCAGCAAAAACCTGGGGCCCAGGGGCTGTCCCGGGGTCCAGGTCCCCCTTCTGCGCTGCGGCGTCTTCGAGGGAGCGGGAAAAACGCTGCAAGGATGAAAACGATTCCTCGTCTTCTTTCTTTCGGTTTCAACTCTCTTGCCTGGCTTTCCCCTCCCGCATCCCGGGATTTCAGCCTCTGCTAGTCGCATTTGGGGTTGCCGTGTCGGGGACCGTCTTCCCATCACGCGGCGCTGACCTAAGAGATGGGAATTGCTTAAAACCCGGCTCGTTCGTGCCTCCTTATTTCTGCTTGCGGTGAAGCCGTAACCTTCCCCGCCCCTTGTAGCTCCGGACGGGGCTGTCGGCAGAAGCTGCTGCTGCCAAAAGTCTTCTCCAAGATCTTGCTGGCAACTAACCTGGAGCATAAACCCAGCTTTAATCCGGATCAGTTCCCTACCTCGGTTTGTCCCAGGTCCCCAAGGTCCGTGGCTGGAGGTGGCAGAGGGCACCGAAACTCCAACCCTTATTTCTTTTTGCCTTGCTTACTGGAGACGGCCGCAGGTCAGAAGCGAACGGGCAAGCCTTTTCTCGGAGTCAGAGGGATTTTCTTTCACGCTAATGTGGTTTAATCCCGGTGAGCAATTACACGCTTCAGTATTTTTGTGCCGTTCGTTTGCCCGCTGGGAGACTCTGCTCCGTTACGTTGCACTTGCGGCTTTAAGGAATGGCTTTGCACAATAATAAATGTGGGTTAAAGCAAACCCGGTCAGTCTCCACTCCTTTTTTTTTTTTAAATAAGAGAAAAGAATCGTCGCGTGGTAACGCGCGCGCGCGCGTTTTCGTCCTGAAAAGCGTCAGCCGTGAAATAACAGGGGGGGTTTCAGAGTTAACGTGTGCACGGGGAAGGGGTTTCGCGATGAAATTGGTCGGTGCCTGAAGGTGCGTGGCCGAACCTCGGATGCGAGAGCTCCCGGGGATGCGGCAGAGCCGCGTGTCTCCTCCGGCGATGCCGCGGCTTCATCTCGCTGCGGGTCTGAACTCGGACGGTCAGAAAATGGTGCTTGGCCGGCGCGGTAACTCGTGGTAGGGCAGGGCGGCTGGCTTGGCTCCGGCGCTTGCACTAGTCAGGATTCCCAAAACAGCTGGGTGGGTTGGGGGTGGATCCGTCCTGGCTGCTCGTGTCGTGGAGCCTCCAAAGGGAGAAGCGGCAGGAGATCCCGTGAACACGGAGCCAGAGCCTGGGTTGGTTATTGGGGAGGGGGGTCTAGAGGTTGGACCCGTAAGGAAGCGGGTGCTGTTGGTTGGTTGAGGTGGGGTCGATTTGATGGGCCCATGTACTGCTGGTGGGGATGCAGGGGCGGGAGTGGGCAGCGCTCCGGGGGAATCCCCGTCTCCGGTGCCATCCCCGTCTCCGGTGCCCACTAAATTGTGCGGAGCCCACGGGAGCGAGCTGGGGAGGGATGCTGGAGCCGGAGGGATGCTGGTGCCAGGCCGCCCAGGAGGTTTTCTGGCCAGGTTCTGGGCAGCGCTCCAGATGGAAGGAGGTGTTATTTCACCCCGCCGCGGGATCATCCGTTTCCTCTCAGCACCGCCTCAGCACCAGCTGTGCCCTCCCCGCCTGGTCTCCCTGGGGAGCCGCAGCAGAAGCCGGGGCCGGTGCAGCAGTGCGGGGCCGTGCTGGTGACTTCGCACGACCGGCCGCCACCGTCGCAGCCTCTTGCTTAGAGCCAGGACCCCGCTGAGCGTCTCGTCCTCCCGTGGCAGCGCTGACGCCGTTTGCCTCCTCCTCGCTCCGCAGGTGGTGGTGCAGCTCACCGATGACCTCCTGTCCCAGGCCGTGATGATGGTGGAGGACAGCCGGCCGACGCTGGCCATCAACCTGGCCGGAGCGCGGCAGCACTGGCTGGAGGGGATGCTGCGCCATGAGATAGGTCGGCACGGGGGGTGACGGGTTGGGGGGGGGATGCTGTGAGCATCCTCTGGCTGTTGCCGGGGTAACGGGCTGGGGGATGCGGGAGGAAAGCGGGCAAGGTGATACCCGCTGCGTTCTGCTCCTGGGCAGGTTTTTGGGAGGGGCTGAGGCCACCGNGGTGAACAACACCCGCCAGCCCTGGCACAGCACCGAGGGCCGCAAGCAGTACAGCCTGAAACCCGCCAACCCCACGGAGGAAGGCTTGGCCAGCCTGCACAGCGTCCTCTTCCGCAAGCAGCCCTTCCTGTGGCGGGCAGCCCTGCTCTACTACACCATCGAGCGGGCCAGCCGCCTCTCCTTCTCCGCCCTCTTCCAGGATTTGGAGCAGTACGTCCAGGATGCCGGCGTCCGGTGGGAATACTGCGTGCGGGCGAAGCGGGGCCAAACGGACACCTCGCAGCCAGGTACCGCTCGGGGCGGGGGGGTGAAAAGCTTTTGGGTTTTAGAAGGGATTTGGGGGTTTGGTTGGGGTTTTTGGTTTTTTTGTGGGTTTTTTTGGTTTTTTTTTAATTAAAAAAAACCAGAGGCGAGTAGGTTTTGCCACTGGGTGGGTCGAGCATCACTGGTCCTGTGGCCACGCAGCCTTTGACACGGTGGCTCTGCCCCCCCCACCCCTGTCGTGTCCCTGCCCGTCCCCGTCCCGTGGGTTTACACTCGTGGCAGTGATCTCCTCCACGCGGCCCGGGCACATCAGCTTTTTTTGGCTGTTCAGGGTCGGGTGGGGATGGATGGGGCACCCTGGGGAGCCCCAAAGGTGCTGGGGAGCGACTCAGCCAAGCCTGCAGGGAGGCAGCAGCCAAAGGAGAGGAAAATCTAGGGATGCAGTTAAATAGATTCTTGCGGTGGTTTACCATTAATAAAATAAAATAAAAAAAAAATCAATCCATTGGGAGGAAGGGTGAAAGCATCCCGGTGAGAGGTTTGGGGCTCTCGCTGTCCCCAGCACTGCTCCCCATCCTTTGGGATGCTTAATAACGGCCACGGCCCCAGCAGCGCCTGAGCCCCGGCACGCTCACAGCACCCCAGTCCAGCACCCTGCCTCTGGTCACTGCGGTGGGCAGAGGGCGGTGAGGAGCTGGGCTCCCACTCCCAGACCTCTCCCGCTCTTCCAGGCTGTTTCAGTAAGGACCAGGTCTATCTGGACGGGATTCTCCGCATCCTGCGCCATCGGCAGACCATCGACTTCCCGCTGCTGGCTGCACTGGGAAAGGTAAATAAAGGCTGGAGGGGGACACGGCTGATCCCAGAGCCCCGTCCCATCCCAAAGTTCATGCGGGCTCCCTCGGCCCCACAGCTTCCCGAAAACGAGCCCGTGTCTGGCAGCCCTTCAGCTGTTGGCACTTCCCTGCACTTGCGAAGGTCCCAGCGGAGCAGGGAAAGGCTGTGCTGGGTAGGATGTGAGGAGGGACCGGGACAATCCAGCCTCCTCCGTGGGAGACCCTTGGGGAGAGGCTTAACCCAGCGGGTTAAACGCTGCCGGCCGCGCTGCTGGCCCTCTGCCTCGGCCACGCCGGTCCTGCCGGCACCCGTCCCCGCAGTGACAGAAAAAAAAATGACTGAAACCACAAATCCTTACAAATCCCTCCCCGAGGGAAGGGCTGAGCCCATCTCCCTGCTTCCCACCAGGTCTCCTATGAAGACGTGAATCGGCTGAAGAAATTTGGGGTGCTGGAGAAGGCCCGCATCCCCCATTTCATGCAGGACCTGGAGCGGTACATGAAGCAGCTGGACCACATCGTCACCACCAACGGGCTGAACGAGGAGGAGCTGGAGCAGCTGCTGCCTGACTGAGGGGCATCCCCCGCACCCCTCCCCAAAAACCGCCACCCCGAGGGTGTAGCTGGTGCCATTGGTTGGGTATTTACTGGGGGCTGAAGCCCGGAGGAGCGGGCAGAGCGCGGGCCTCCTCCCCTGCGCCCGGGCAGCCGCTGTGCATGTACCGCTGTGTAGGGTAGCGCGGCCGAAGGGCCGGTGTGGTTAGTGTTGGTGTGTGTGTGTGTCCCCCACCGTCCCCCTCTGCGTTTTGGGGACGGCTGCGCAGCTCCGTGTGGCTTTGGGGAGCCAGAGATGAGGGTTCAGAGGGAGCGAGGGCAGAGCTGGGGACACCCCCCCCACTGCCCTGAGGTGCGAGGAGGGGGGGGTGGTTGCAATGGGGGTGATGCCTTTAGGGGACTGGGGGGGACTGGGGGCTCTGGGCACTGCCTGGCACGGACTGAGGAGTGTCCCCCCCCCACCAGCAGCAGGAAAGACTTTATTCCCCCCCCACCTACTACTCTCTGCTCTCCCCCTCGCTCTTCGCCCACAATTAACCATCGCTCTGTGCCCCAACTACGGCCCTGAGGCACAGGAGGACTCAGGGTGGGGAATGGGGCTTGATGTTAGGAAAAAGCGTGTAATAAAAATGATGTAATGGAAACAACGTCTGGGCAAAAGGTTGCGCGTAGCATCAAAAGCCAGGCTGGCATCGCTGTGAGCGCTAACCGTGCATCTCGCTCGCACGCAGGCAAAGCTGCGTGGCTCCCGGCTGGTGCGTCAGGAGCAGGAAGGGGTCACCGGAGCGTGTAAAACAACACGCTGCGCAGGGACAACGTTAATAAATCAAAGGAGGCAAAAGCAGGTGCTGCCCTGAGCTGTTCCTGGTCTCTAACACACGGTGTCGGCAGCAGTCGTGGCACCCCGGCTGTGCCACCCCGGGAGAGCTGATTTAAAAGAAAGAAGAAAAATAATAAATAAAAAAAAAAAAACAACACCGATTTAGTTTTGGCTTTTAGCTGTAGCCTTCCATCTCACTGAGACCCTGGCACGGGCCAAGCCGTGGCTCAAACCCAAAAGCTCCCAAGTCTGGCCGCACGCCCCGTTCCCAGCACCCGCAGCTGCCCCCACAGCCCCGATCTCGCAGGGCAGCCGCGGCCCCTCTGCAGGGTGCGGCTGCTGGGGCAGGAAGGGACCAGACCACTTGTTCTGAGGGGTTTTGCTTCCCTCTGGTCCAGGTCTCCAAGAAAACGCCGGCATTTTTAACAGCTCCCCGCTGTGAGCACCCCTGTACGAGCACGCTGCCAGCAGAGATTCTGTTCTTTAATGTACTATTTCCTCCAACGTCGCAATCCCCAACCCTGAACGCGATACAGCGCTGCTTTAAAAAGGTATTTACACACATCCCGGCATCACCCCCCCTCGTCATCCCAAGGAGCAAGGCCTCGACTGGCGCGGAGAGCCGACCAAGGGAAGTCTCTTGCGGCCTTTCTAGCAGAACGGCGGCAATGACAGAGGGCAACGTAGCTACTGCGATGGTTTCGGATTGGTTTTGGTCGCATCCCTGATGAAATAACAGCATGGAGATGAGAGACGGCGTTAATCTATCTCCCCAGCCAGGGCTAGAAGCGCTTCATCTGGCGGCGTTCTTGGCGGCGTTGCTTCTTCTCGTTCGGTTCCTGACCGGCAGGCGAAGAGTCGGCTGTAAACCAGGGCCCCAGGATGTTCACCCACAGGAGGTAGAGAGCACGTCCCGGAGCCTGCAAAACACACGTGGCACAAACCGGGTCACTCTGGGGACAGCTTTGGCAGGGACGGTGGTACGGTCAGGGGGGCTGGTCCGACCGAGGGAGCCGAAGGAGCCGGAATATCTTTACAGGCTGGATCAGGGGCGTTGGAGGATGCGCGGAAATCAAAGGCGGCGGCCGGCGTCCAAAATAAACGGCCCGATTTCATGCGGGTTAGGAACTCGCATACGCGTGCAGCGCTTAGGCGTCCTCCACGGAAATGCCAGCATCAGGTCTGAATTACCCAGAAAGTCCCGACTGCCCTGACATTCTGCCTCGCCTTCCTTCAGAACAAACCCCCCCGTTTCTCTAAATGAAAACCACCCTGATCTGGAGGGGCTCCGGGGGTAGGCAGAGTTTAGGCTGCCCTCTGCCAGGCCAGCTAGAAAGAACTTTTAAGTACAGACCAAAACAAGATAGCTTTCTACGCTCCCCAGATATTCCTTTGTGGGATATATTCAAAGCAACTGTGGGATTTTTTTATTTTTTTTCTTCCCAAACTGACTAGAGATATTTTTTATCCTTCTGCAGAAGCAGTTTTAGCTGGAGGCACACGACAAATGTTTCAGGAATAGAAAGAGTCTGGTGTGTTGAGGAGAAATCAAAGCTTACAGCGCTTGATCTACCAAGCGGCACAGCGTCCAGCGGTTCCCAGCCTCAGTCCACGCTGGTGAACGACCGAGAAAACCAACGGAGAAGCAGCGCAGTCTGTTTGTCAGAGGCACAGAAAGGCTCTATGCACAAAGATGGCTTTGATTTGCCTCGTGTTTCTTCTTGCCCTTTCACAGGACCAGAGAGAAAAGGCCAAGGCCAGCCCAGTTTTTGCGTGCTTGACTCAAAGGCATCAGGACTTCTTTCCCTTGTACGGTCTCATTTTTAACAAGATTCGACAGGGAGATTAAAAAATTTATCAGAAAATAGTTTTACCTTGAAACAGGACACCGAACTGAAATGGATAAATAACGTCCTGGGCTCTGAAGTCAGGGAAAGGCAGGACCAAGGTAAAGCAACAAGGAAAACCCCCGGGGCTTACCAAGAGCCAGAAGTACCAGACGTAGAGCGAGAAGCAGCTCAGCACTTGGACTATCGCTGTCAGCAGGATCACATCCTTGAGGTGCCTGAGGGAAGAAAAACAAAACATTAACCTTCCATTCCAGCCCAAGGCACCAGCTCCTCTGCCAACGCAGCCCGTCTGCACCGCCTCCGGGGAGCCACCCGACCAAGGGCTGTCCCTGCAGCTACGCTCTGCCACACACACACCCCGTAATCTAGAAGAATCAGAACAGCAAACAAAACAAAAACCAATCTGATGAGTTAAAGAGCCAGGCTCCCTCTGAAAAGGGACACGGAGAAAGCTGCGGAATGCGGGAGGGGGGAAATCGGCAACAAAACCACCACCCCCGCAGCCTCCAACAGCAGCCAGCACATGATTTGACACAGATGATGGCACAACACGCGGCTGCCCACGGCTGGCTGCGCTAAAGGGAAACGCGAATCTTCCCCGTGCCACCTCAGAGGCTGACAGACGCACTCGGGGGTCACCGAGGGGCTGAGGTGCCCAAGGACAAGCACAGCATCACCCGCGAGCCGAGCTGCAGCAACAGGCGGCTCCGTCTCCCCTCCTGTTTACCCAACTCCGGGGTCTTGCACCCCAGCCTGAGCCGAGAGCAGCTACAGAGGGAAGAACCTGCCCACGCCTCAACCACCACCCTCAGGGGGGACCTGACACCCAGAGAGGTAAACAGGTTCTGGGTTTTCAACACAAGCCCCGGGGAGTGCCACGATGGGTTAAAAAATGCTGTTAAATCATCACCTGCTGGAGTAAGAAACACTCGAGTCACATTCAAGAAGGGAGCGAAGAACACAAAGGCAGAGGTACGGGTAATGAAATAGCTTTAGGGATTCGTCACCAGAAAGAGCTGGTTTGGGCTGGGACATCGTCATCAACACGAGACGCTGCTGAATCCACCAACAGCTCTGCGACGGGACCCGAGGTTCACAAACCTCGTGCGTCACCGGAGGCCACAGAGGGGTGACGGCAGAGCTCCCGCCGACCCCAGCCCCAAAACAACACACAGCGTCCGTTGTTACAGACGGCACGAGGGAAACGCTGTCAAAGCCGCAGCGTTCCAGCAGCGGCTCCAAAAGAGCACCCGGCGATCAGCTGCGGCACGCTCCGAGGCAGGGAAACAGCTGCTGCTTTCTGAAAGTAACCGCTAGCGCAGAGCGGTTCCCTGACCCCCAGAGCGGTGATTTAGAGGGCAACAAAACCGGGCGCAGTCAGTAGGAAGAGCACTGAGCGTTCGTTAACACTTTACGTTCAGGTAACAGCGGGGTTAAATTAACGAAGGACTCGCGCTCTCAAGACCCAAGCACGGGTTTGGGTACCAAGGTACAGGGTAAGGATGGGAACTTGAGCTGCGAAGGTTTTGTTTTTACAGCTCTGCCTTCAAGCTGCGTTGTGTTTTGCCCAGCCCGTGCCTCGGACAAGCGTCAATTCATTGTAACATGTCATAAAACTCACCCCGAGGGCGTGTTGCTCGGGCAGAAAAACCTCGGCGCAGCCGGTACCAAGGGAAAGCAGCGGGTCTGCAGCCGGGACTGCGGCCGTGCTACAGCTGCGCCCGACACCTTTCCACAGGCCAGCGGGATCCCTGCGCTAACACCTCTCGGGCATTTCCCCCGACAGCGCCGTCACACACCCGCACAGGGCAGGTACTCGCTGTGCCTCGGGGCCTTACACATCTCCTACAACTAGGAGGATACCCCAGAGGACATTAAACTTCTCTATTTGCCTTACTTGACTTTCCCATGTTGCGTTTCACAAAAAAATATTTTACGCTTCTACTCAGGAGAGCCAAAACAGGGTAAAACGGGAGAAAAACGCAGCGCTGACCAGCAGGAAAAAGCAGTCGCTGTAGGATGAAGAGGGCTGAGCCTCTTACACCAGACATCTGAGTCACTGTGGCCGCCGGTAGCAAATTTACTACTCCGCTAACAAAAACACAAGATGAGAGCTCATCCTGTGCAGAGGCAGCAGGTTTTGCGCCACGCAAGTCAGTCTGCCTGCTGGTAACGTCCCTGGGCGTCTGCTGGCTGCAGAAATAAAACTGATGTGAAGAAAAATAAAAATATATAAATCAATACACGGCCCTTCCAGCACGAGAACGCTTGACGTGACGCAGAGGGCCCCCCTGTGTTTCTTCAAAAGCCTGGCAGCGAGTGAAAGATGGCGATGAACCTTAAATTGTAGGGCAAGGACAGGGGAGAGAAGGGGCCAAGTACCCCAGGTACCGGGCTGAGCACGCGCTGGAAAGCCAGCAGAGGATGGGCCAACGGACGGAGGCTGAGGGGAGGGAGGACAGAGAGCAAAGCGTGACGTGTCCACGACTGCCTGGCAGCTTTCTGTAAATAGCTTGAGGCTCACTGTTGGAAAACGTGTAAATCTAGAAGATATTTCGGCTGTTTCAGTACCGCTGTCTCCTTATTTTATGTAACAGTGCTTTGCAGGAATTCCTGTTGCGTGTTCCTGGACCAAGGAAACGAGAGTTCCGGCCCCGCCAGGAACACTGGACAGGCAAACGCTGGGCGCTGTCTGCAGACAGGCACGAGGAACGCACAGGCAAGGGGGGCAGAAAAGGCTGAGGGGGCGAGAGGAGCTGCCTGAAGACAGAGGGGAGGTTTTCAGCGTGTACGACAGCTGAAGACACGGCCAGTTTGCAGCCAGACGGGGTACCTGGCAGCGCGCGCCCTTCTACTCTGTCAAGCGCTACCTGCAGTAACGGTTTAAAAAAGAAAATAGATATTCCTGTGCCTTGCAGAAGCGCGCGGCGTCAGCGCTGCCTCTTGGCTGCGAGAAGGTTGTAACCTGTTCCAGGGATCAGGAACGGGTCTGGGGTCTCCTCCCCGTGCGCCTCGGCCCTAAGGACAGTGACCGTTCCGGGCCGACGCAGCCCCGCGGCGGCTGGTGACTAACGCACGCCAGGCCGAGCGCTGGGGTAACGAGGACGGTGTAGGTACGCTCTTGGGAAAAAAAACGGCTACAGGCTTCCAGCTCCCCTCGCGCCTGCGGGCAAGCTGAGGTGGGAGCTGAGGCCCGGCCTTCTCCTTCGGGGGCTCTCCGGGCTCCGCGTGCACGCTCAGGCAGCAGGTCCTGCTCACCTGAACTCGTGCGGGTGTGGACACTCACTCTGCCATCCCCTGCTCCATATTCAGGTCAATTCCCCCGTCGGCAAGGCTGCCATCGTCTGTGAAAGACGGCTTTGCCATGGAGCTCATGGATCGGTAGCTGGTACCGTAGACCACCGAGCTGAAGACGAATGCTAGCTGCAACAAGGAAACACCTGTCAGCCCCAAAAAGCCACGACCCCGCGACAGGGGCCTGCTGCCCTCGCCTGTCGCGACAAGCCAGGAAAGGACCGGCCTTTCAGCCGGGGCAGCAGACGGTGCCCTGCCCGCAGCGGGCCGGGCGCTCACCCACGTCCAGGCGGAGGCGGCGGGGTAGAAGATCACCAGGTTCACCACGGCGTAGACGGCCTGCGGAGAGAACGCGGCACGGCTGTCTGCCCGGTCCGGCCCGGGGCCCGGCCCTCCCCACCGGCCCCAGCGGGGCCCTCCCCGGCCGCACTCACGGAGGCCCCCAGGATGATGCGGAGATAGAAACGCAGCGTCTCCCGGTTCTCCTCGAAGATCTGCTTCTTGCCCTTGGTGCCCGCCTTCCCCTTGGGCTGCGGACCCAAGACACGCCGTCAGCGGCCTCGCCCGACCCGGGCGCCCGCACCTCCCCCCCC
>VXBL01008490.1:592832-613344 GCA_013400195.1 Aramus guarauna | reverse complement strand
GGCCCGGCTGTTCGTTTCCCCCCGTCCCGTCCGTCCCCGCCCCGGTCCCCGCCGGGCTCCCCTGTCCCCGGGGGGTGGGGGGGCAGTGCCGCGGCTCGCAGCCCCTTGGTTCGGNGAAAGGACCGGCCTTTCAGCCGGGGCAGCAGACGGTGCCCTGCCCGCAGCGGGCCGGGCGCTCACCCACGTCCAGGCGGAGGCGGCGGGGTAGAAGATCACCAGGTTCACCACGGCGTAGACGGCCTGCGGAGAGAACGCGGCACGGCTGTCTGCCCGGCCCGGCCCGGCCCGGGGCCCGGCCCTCCCCACCGGCCCCAGCGGGGCCCTCCCCGGCCGCACTCACGGAGGCCCCCAGGATGATGCGGAGATAGAAACGCAGCGTCTCCCGGTTCTCCTCGAAGATCTGCTTCTTGCCCTTGGTGCCCGCCTTCCCCTTGGGCTGCGGAGCCAAGACACGCCGTCAGCGGCCTCGCCCGACCCGGGCGNCCCCGCCACTCACCGCCATGGCTGCGCCGGCTCCGCGCTCCGCTTCCGGCCCCCACCGGACGTGACCTCACCGGAAGGGGCGGGGCCGCGCCCGGTAGATGGCGGCCGGGGCCTACCTCAGGGCGGGGAGGGGCTCAGGCCCGGCTGTTCGTTTTCCCCCCTCCCGTCCGTCCCCGCCCCCGTCCCCGCCCGGCTCCCCCGTCCCCCGGGGGGGGGGGGGCGGNTTCCGGCCCCCACCGGACGTGACCTCACCGGAAGGGGCGGGGCCGCGCCCGGTAGATGGCGGCCGGGGCCTACCTCAGGGCGGGGAGGGGCTCAGGCCCGGCTGTTCGTTTCCCCCCGTCCCGTCCGTCCCCGCCCCGGTCCCCGCCGGGCTCCCCTGTCCCCGGGGGGTGGGGGGGCAGTGCCGCGGCTCGCAGCCCCTTGGTTCGGGGGGCCGGTGCGCGGCCTTTCCCCCTCTCGGCGCCCCCGGGCCCGCCGCCCGCCCTCGGCGCTTAGGAGACGGTCAGCTGCCGCGGCCCGGCCGCCTCGGGGGCCGCACAGCCCTCGGGAGCCTGAAGCCGAGTGAGCCGCGTTGCTCTCGGCTCCCTCGGTAGCCCCGCTGGCTCCTGGGAGGCGGTTCAGCGCAGCCGGGGGCGCGGAGCCCGGCCCTGCGGGGCAGCCGCCTCCTGGGGCAGCCTTGGCCCGGCCTCGTCGTTCCTCCTAAAGCCCCTCTGCGGCCGGGGTGCTGAGCTCCAAGCTGGAGGCGCTGGTCTGCTTGTAGGAGCTTGAGCCTGTCCGACTTGTTACCAGGAGCACTAGGCCTTCTCGGGTGGAAACGGCCTCAGAGGTGACCTGACTCCGTCCCTGCTCCTCGGCAGTAGGAACAAAATCTTCCTGCCGGCCACCCTCAAGGCTTCTCCGCGCTCCGTGCTGCAGCACCGTCTCAGTCTTGCCCGCTTTGGCCCCTTTTTTCCCGCAGTCAGCCTGACCCCTTCCCCGAGCCCTTGGAAAGGACACAGCCCCGAGTTCTCCACAACTGTTTATTGTCCCAGTATGCGGGAGGCAGAGGCACAGTCGGAGCCCCGGCAACCTGCGGCTGCGGTCACAGGCTACACCCGATGGAGAAGCTGTAGGCGCGAGGAGGTGCGGGGCACCGGGGTGGGAGCCGTGGGGGCCAGGGAGGAGGTAGCTTGTCGTGGTGCAGTAGTGCAGCAGCATGGCTGAAGTGTGCAAGTACCCGCCTGGGGCGGGGAAAGGCACCAGGATTGGCACGAGCGCCGCAGTGCCGGGCAGCAAGGGCAGACCGGGATCTCCTCCTCACACCGGACATGGCGGCAACGAGCCCCTGCCCAGCTGAAGTGGTGCTGGGAGAGGGGGCTCGTACCCTAAACACCCCCTTTCCAGGAGCGGGAGCGCACAGGGCTCAGCAGAAAAACATTTCAGTGCAGCACAGGCCTGGCTGGGCAGGCACACCGTGCTCCGGAGATGCTGTCTGCATTTTTTACCCTTTTTCCAACCCCTTTCTTGGCCAGAAAGGATCCCCTACACTGACCGGGAGAGCCAGGCCGTGTGGATTCGTACCTTTGTAGGGCTGCCCCCCCCCAAGTTTGTCCCAGCGCTGCCTGTACCTTTATTCCTGCCCGCATCCTTGCCCTCTCTGCCCAAAGCTGGGCTGCGGTGTGGGGGCCAGCGCCACCACAGAGGGATTCAGCTNAGGGCAGGACACAGGCAGGGAAGGGCAGGCAGTTCGTCCCAGGACGGGCAAGGTGCAGGCAGCGCACGCCCAAGCCCCCGGCCAGCGCGTGGGTTCGTCCCTTTGGGCCGGAGGGACAGAGCCTGGAAGAAGGGGCTTGATTTTGGGGGGGTGTAGAGGGGAGGAACGAGGCAGAGGGAGGAACTCACTGCTCTGCGTGACTGAAGTCGTAGCAGAAGTTTAAGTTGCTGGGGGGCTTTGGGACGGGAGGGGGGGTGTCGGGGATGCTGATGTTCTCCAGGTCCAGGAGCCGCAGCTTGAGCTCCATGGACAGCAGGACGTCGAGGTCCGTCTGCGTTCGCTCGCTCGTCATCTCCTTGCCCAGCAGCACGTTCAGCCCATCCGTCCAGAGGCAGAACTGGGGAAACGGAGCACGGGTGACCCTGGCACCGGTCCCGGGCAGGCGGAGAGCCGCCTCCTCCCCCGCCGCTGTGGCTCCCACCCTGGGGAAGCCCAGCAGGGTGGGCTGGGACACGGACACGGACACACACGCCTCCCTTCCCTGCCTGCTGTCGCCTGGCAAGGCCATCTGGCCGCAGCGTGCCTCCCCAGCCCTTGGAGCTCACCTCGTACCGGGTCGGGGCGATGAAGTTGAGGCATTCCTCCGTGTCGTACACGACGGAGAAGGCCAGCTCCAGGACATCCTGTGGGGACAGCACGGCGCGCAGCCGGCTTCTCAGCTGGGCTCTTTCCAGCCCAGCGGGGTTCAGAGCAGGAGCTGCCTCCCAGGCTGCTCCTCTGCACCCCAGGAGTCGAGTCACATCAAAAACCCGCCACGGTCCATGAAACCACCCAACCTGCACCATCCACCCACCGCCAAAACCCCTCACTAGCTGCGCTACATGGGGCGGGAGGTGCTGACCTTGTTCTGTTTCCCAGAGCTCTTCTCCTTCGTGTGCGGACACTCCTTCCCCACGAGCAGCATCTTCATCTCTGCCACAGGAACTGGGGCAAGCGGAGGAGCTGTCAGCGCTCCGCTCTCCTCTCCCCCAGGTCCCCGGCGCTCAGAGCCCCAGGGCTCACAGCCATCTGCAGCGCCCTTCTGAGAGCCGGCCCGCCCCAGCCTGAACTCCCACAGCTCCCAGTCCCACGGTACCAGCGAGCACTGGGCCAGGCAGAGGGGCAATTCCTGCCTTAAGGCATCCCCAGCACGTCAGCACTGGGGTGGGCAGAGGGCTCCCCTCCTTCCCCCACCCTCTCCTTCTCCCCATCACCTACTTTTCTCCAGCAGGCTCTCGATGGGGGGAGACTGCACCCCCTCCTCCACGTCCCCATAGTGCAGCACCTTGTGGTTGGGTGACAGGCGGCAGTACCAGAGCTTGTCTGCAGCAGAAGGGCCGTCGGGAAACGCTCAGCCTTTCCCCGCTGAGGTCCCCTTCCCGGGCGGACGGAGCTGCCCCCCATCAGCACATCCCGCTTGGTCCCACCCCGTGGGTTAGCCCGTCCAGGGAGCCGAGCACGCTACTCCCCACGGATTAATTGTGACTTTTCTTAATTGCAGGAGACATGGGGACAAGCCTCTGCCCCCATCCCGGGAGCTCGGGAGCGGAGGGCTGACACACTCACCCTGCCTGCGGCGGCTGCTGATCTTGCGGAAGAGGGTGCCCTCGCAGAGGTGCAGCAGGCGCTGCTGGCGGATCAGCTCCAGGAGCTCCGGCTTCAGCCTCTCGCGCAGCTCCCTGGGGTGAGGGCCAGCAGGAGAGGAGCACGGCCGCTTCAGCAGGAGCTCGCTGACCTCCCCGGCCCCACGGCCTTGTCCCACCCCCACCGCAGCTCCACCTCGCTGCCCGCAGCCTACTCACAGCACGGGCACAGCCAGCGTCTCCTCCTGGTGCAGCCGCTCCGTCTGCCGCAGCTTCAGGATCTCGCTGTAGTTCAGTGCGTTCACCCTGGTCTTGAATAGCTCCAGGGAGGTGGGCTTGAGGGACAGGGTCCTGGTGATCTGCTCCCGCACCACCTGCAGCACCTGTGGGCGCAGGATGTCACCCCCGGCCTGGGGACGCTCCCCAGACCCCCTCGGTTTGCGCGCAGCCGGCTGCCGCAGCTCCCGTCTGGGTCCCCAGCATCCCCTCGCACCTTGTCAAAGTCCTCCTGGGTAGCGCGCATCTCCTTCCAGGTCTTGTTCACCAGCTGGATGCAGACGCAGAAGAGCTCTTCAAAGAAATGATCCTGCCCGAAGAACATAGGGTAAAAGGCCTGAGCCGTCTCCGAGCCTGCAGTGAGAAGGACAGAGGATGCCAGACTCCCCAGTTTTTCCAGGGGACTTCAGTGTCCAGGAGAACCAGGACATTTTCCAGCCCTCCCTCCCCTTCTCCTGCTGTCGGCCACGCCAGAGCCTGGTGGCCCCGCGTACGCAGCCTCCCTGCAGCTCGTCCCCTCCCCTGCCAGCATGCACATACACGGCTCTCCAACGTGCAGGATCTCGCAGAGGATCAGGGTGAGCTGGATGCTGCTTCGAGCGAAGGGGCATTCATGTTTGTCTTCCCGGCTGCTGTTCTCGAGGACAAACTGGAAGAGAAGGTCGTTTGCTTTGTGTTACACGGGCCACGGACTCAGAGAGACTCGGAGACTAAAAATTATGGGGACCCTTCAGTGCCATCGGCCTCAAACGGCTGCTCCTACCCACAGGGAAGACTCGGCTCCATCTGAAATGGGGCAACAGTAGGACACGTGCCCAAAAGGGACACCCTCGCCTGGGCTTGGCCAAGGACAGGTCACAAGGAAAGGAAAAGAAGGTGGAGATCCACCAGCACCTCTCCACCAGGGAGTTCTCTGGGAGAACGCACGCACCCTGCTGTAGGCGTTGGGGGTGTGCCTGGAGAAATACACCATGTTGTCGAGAGCGAGGAGTCCCGGCGGGGCACGGCGGAGATCCTCCGCTGGGTTGCTGTTGTTCTAGAAGGACGCAAAAGGGTGCAATTTAGCAACTGCTGCTTGCTTCTCTGAGCAGCAGAGTCCTCCTGACGCAGCCACGGGGTTTGCGCCTTTTGAGGCCCGGCAGCTCTGCAGCGCTCGGTCTTTAGCGGTGCCGAGGGAGTAGAAGAGAGGTGGTGCCTGGTGGCCCATCGACAGGGACACCAGGCTTGGGGGAGCCATCAGAAGGTGCCACCAAGGCTGAGTGACGGAGCCAGCGTGGGGCTGGGGAGGGGATGCAGGGGGACGCACCGTGAAGCCCAGCTTGCGGAACTCCTTGGCACACAGGGATCGCCGGCGCTCGGTGCTGAAGTTGCTGGCAGGTGCCTCGCTCTCCGACTCAAAGGCGGTTTGGCGCAGCGACTGGAGGAGCTCCCGCTGTTCCTGGAGGGAGAACGGGGAGAAGGGGACACTGGTGAGCCCCACGCAAACAGGTTCTCCCAGGACCAGCCAACAACGAAATCAAATCTGCTGGGTTCACCCAAAGGCAAACCTTCACCCGCCTCTACTTCCACAGGTGGAAGGGACCAGGACGAGGAGAGCGCTCCCAGACCTGTGAGTAGGGATCCACGGAGGTCCTCATCCGGCGCTCGCACAGGTTGAGGCTGACGGACTGTAGCACGTACAGGTAGTGGGCCATCTCGTCCCCCAGCGGCTCGGAGCTGTGGATGATGTTCTATAGGAGACCGCGAGTGAGAAGGTTCTCCTGGGCCGCTGCTCCCAGTTCCTCCGAGCTCAGGGCCCAACAGCCAAAGCCCGGCAGGTCCTGCTGCTCCCAGGGGCGTTAGGAGGCGGGCAGCTCCCCTCGGGGCTGGGCGAGAGCTGGGTGCACTGAACCACAGGCAGCCAAGGTGGCAGACCTGGGTGCGTGGGTGCCAGCGCGGCAGCGCCCATAGGAGGCATGGAGGAAGGGGTGCGGGGCACGCAGGGAACCCAGCCAGGCACGGCCACAAAAGGCTGGGCTGAGGGGACAGGGGCTGGGGAGGAAGGACAGAGGCTGAAGCACAGAGCAGACCCTTGCACAACCCTAGCTCCTCACCTTGTGGATAAACTGCCTGATGTTCTTCTCCTGCAGGTAGTCCATCATGTCCTAGGAAGGGAAGAGGCTGTGAGACGTTCCCCAGCTCAGCACACCACCATTTCAAAATAGAAAAAAAAAAAAAAAAGCGGGGTTCAAACAGATCCTGCCCCACAGGTTGGCCAGGACGGCTGGTGTCAGTCAAGGAGAAGGCGCAAGTGAGGACACTGACTTGAACCGTCTCTGGGCACCTCTCGCAGCCCCGCCATCCCAGAGAACACAAACACTACAGCAGACCACCCAGCTGCCCAAGACCCCTCAACAGGGTGCCCAGCCACGCCAGGCGCTGGGTCTGGGCCCTCCCGGTCACTGTGCCACCACCAGCCGTGACGCTTCTCCTGTCGTTTGAGATCTTGCATCCCCCCCAAAACTCCTCCAAGGGCTGTTGGGCAGCTGAGGGCCCTCGGCAGCGCACCCCCGTTGGATCTGCGCTGCCCACCACCCTGCTGTCACCTGCGGGCAGAGTGCGGCCCCTTACCCGCCGCTCAGCGTCGGTCGCAGTCAGCAGCAGCGCAATGAGCAGGGCCATCGCCTTCAGCTGCAGCTGGGCATTTGTCCTGCAGGAGGATGATGATGAGGATAAGGAGAGTCACCAGCTCTGAGGAAGGTTTGCCCTCCCCAACGCAAAGCCCCCTCCTCCCTTCGCTGCTGGACCCCACTGCACGGAGCTGGGGGGACCCAGAGAGGCCAGGAGCGAGCAGCTGCTGCAGCAGAGCACCCACGCACAGATCAGATATTGCTCTGCACAACACCCCTGGGTGCAGCACGTTGGAGCCACAGGGAAACCCCGGGTGAGCAGCGGACTCCTGTCCGGCAGGAGCCCTAGGCACGAGCCTCTCTTTTCTAAAAAGAAAACCTCCAAACTGAAGAGATGCAGAAGTACGAGGAGAACGTGGGAATGAAGAACTCGCCTTAGCTGAGGGATTTAACAAACTCTGTTCAGCACAGCACCACCACCCCCAAGTTGCAGGGAATATACTACTGCTCCTACGTACACCGGGGAAAGGGAAGGAAGAGCCAATGCCAGAGAAAAGGCCAGTCAGCTAAAGAACCAAAGTATCTGAACAAAAGAGGCCACAAATGAAGGAATCTGCCCTGGAACAGATGGTTCCCAGGACAGTCCATCCCTCCCCCAGCATCTGGGCCAGGACAGGCTGACCTCCCGCCGGTTGTCTAGGAAGGGACAGTACGACATCGTGCCAGGGATAATCAGCAAGACCCGGAGAAATCCCCTCCATCACCTTATCCCCACCGGCTTTGGGATGGGAGCGAACGGTGCTCTGGCCTCTCCACTTACACCTGCAGGTGGGTGAGAAGACGATCCAGCGTCACTTCTTTTTTGACTAGCTCAAAGAGGAGGCGACTGGTGGGAACCATGTTCTCCAGGATAGACAAAGAGAGCTGCTGGACAGATGCATCCACCGTGTTCATGTTGACGTAACTCACTATCTACGAGACACAAAACCATTCGTCAACAGCAGGCTGAGCCTGGATGATGAAAGCAACAAGGAATCCCAAGGGCACAGGCTGTGAAGTCTGCAGAAGGTGCTTACTTTCTTGATGAAAGCTGCACTAAGAGTCTCCCAGGACACAAAGTCGTGCTCCATTAGCTCCGTGAAGGCCTTCAGGGTGTGAGCTAGCATCTCCCCTGTACTGGAGGGACAGAGGAGCAAACGCAGTGAAGATGGGCCCAGATACCCCACAGTCACCACCACAAGATGGGAATACCGTTGCACGTTGGTGGGTATGTTACAAACAGAGAAGCAGAGAGAAGCAAGCAGGAGAAGAAAGGACAGAGAGACCGTTGGGTAAGAAATTGGACTCTGGCTTAGTCATCCGAGGAAGTTGAGGCAAGGGCAAGTTCAACAGTTTCTGGACAGCTGCGTTACCACAGTACAAAGATCAGCGCAGACAAGCCTTCAGGAAAGCCAAGCCAGCCAAGCCACCCCAAATCCCTCCTGTTTCCAAGAAACAGGCGCTGCGCTGCCTGGTTTTAGGCTCTCCATCCTCTATGAGATAGGAACTCAGAGGAGATGAATCATCACGTCCCGAAAGAGTGAAGTAAGCACTAGGTATTTGACAACCAGGGTTTTCTCAAGCTGCCTGCATATCTCTCGCAGCTAAAACCTCAGGGCAGAGGGATTATTTGAGGTGGCGGGAACGAGCAGCGGCAGAGGCTAGGACCACCACAGGAGGTTTCCTGTCAGCAAAACCCGTGGGGCTGCAGCTGGCCCAGCCGGGGAAGGGACGGGAGGTTCAAGTCTGGGCACATTCACGAGGAGTCAGGACCACAGACCCTGGGGACCTTCCCCCGGCTGCCAGCGTGCGGGGACACAGCCACGTACCTGCAGGTAAGGAGCCTGCAGAGCCAAGCGCCCTGCTGCCAGCACTGCCCTTCATCACAGGGATCAACAAGCCAGGAACGCGAATGGAGCCCGCTCCAACACCCAGCTTGGAGCTCATGCAGCATTAGCAAGGGAGGAGAAAAGAACTGCAAGGAAAGTCTTCTCCCGATACTCACGCATTCCCTTCTTCCACGATATAGAAGATTTGTTTCAAGCCATTCCTGTTGATGAACTCCTGAGCAAAGGTAACGTCTTGGGAGAGGCCTGCAAGCTTCTTTAGTGAGTCCGTCTTCACATCTGAGTTGTTGCTCTGGATCCCGCTGTACAACCTCTCTGCTTCTTGGTCCTACCAGGAAGGAAAGAGTCAAGCCAAAGGGGCTCATCAAAAGGCAGCGAGAAGCTTGGAGGTAGAGGCTGGAAGAGCTTAAGCACAAGTTTTGGAAGGAGGCTCAGGCTAGAGCAGCCCTGGCGAGGAGCTGGACCGAGACAGAGCCACCAGAGCAGAGACCAAGAGGAGCTGAGGAAGGAGGTCAAGCTGGTGTGACATTAAGAGCACTCGATGAGTTGGCCCACGCGTCCAAAGCATCTCAAGATGATTTTGTTTCTCTTCAAACTCCCCCAAGCTCTGCCAAGGGAGAATGAAGGTTGAGACATGTCACCTCCCTGTGTTATTTCTGCTGGGTCTGAGGCACCGAGAGGAGCCGTCATGAGCCAGAAGTCGCCAAGCGAGGCAGTGGCAGAAGGCTTGGAGCACCGCATCGCCCCGTCGCACGGGGACATCCCACCAGAGCACACGGCGAAGAAGGAGATGGGGGGACAGAGGGATGTACCGGGGAGGTGGTCAGCCGCAAAATGCTCCCGTTCTTAATCTCTCCGCGGTTCTGTAAGGAAAGAGGAACCGGTGAGCCAGCGAGCACCGCGTCAGCGGGGCTGGGAAGAGGTCGGGGGGGGTGTCTCACCGACTCGGTGATGTAGGTCTGCTGCCCGTCCACGTACTGCAGGGCGTAGTGCTCGGCGTTGGGCAGGCTCCACCTGCGGCGAGGGGCAGCCGGTCACAGCGCCGTATGGCTAGTGCTGGTCACCACCGGGCCAGCAGCAGCCTGGTTGTGGGCTGTCAGGACCCGGTGGCGGGCAGCGGGTACGATACTCACGCGTCGCAGACTTCCTTGAGCACCGAGGCGAGGGGCTTGGTCTGCAAGCGAGAGGGCAGCCATGAGCTGGGGTCAGGGGTCCGGCGGGGGGGAGTTTGAGGGGTGCCGGGCGGTACCTGAGGGAGGTCGATGAGCTGCGGGATGGCTCCCACCATCTGGATGGCGATCTTCACCACGTCCTTGTCCTTGGGCGGCGGCATGGCTCCCGCAGCGGTACCGTCACCGCTCAAACGGCTCCCCGCCCCACTCCGCCGCAGTTCCGGGTCGCTGCTGCCGCCGCTGCCGCCTCCGCCGCCTCCCCGCCTCCCGGAGGGCCCCTGCTGCCGGCCCCAAGGCCCCGCCGCCGCCACCACCGCTGCTGCCGCCCGTCTCGATGGCGGTGCCGGACACGGCCCTGAGCAGGCCCGGCCCAGCCCCCTCACCTGAGCTGACGCGGGT
Organism: Aramus guarauna; assembly: GCA_013400195.1. NCBI lineage: Eukaryota > Metazoa > Chordata > Aves > Gruiformes > Aramidae > Aramus > Aramus guarauna. The sequence goes on along the minus strand of VXBL01008490.1, from coordinate 603,201 downwards.
TCGATGGGACCCACCTCCCGCCAGGAAAGGGCTCGGCCCCGAGCGGGACGGCCGGCACCCCGCTTTTCGGGGACAACTCGTTCCTCCGGGTTCGGCAGAGGGGAGGCGCAGGCTGGGGCGGGAAACTCTGGAAAGTTTTTTTGTTTATTCATGTCCGAACACTGTACAAATATTACAGGCAATTTTCTTTCCTTGCAAAAAAAGTATAAAAATAATCTTTATATATGAATCAAAAGTTCATTTGCAACTGTAAATTTTTCTCTAGGTATCCTTTTCTGAAGGTTGTCTAAGTGGTGGCGAACACAAACACTTGGAGGGAGGGCGAGGGCCAGGCAGTACACGAAGAGCTCGAGCTACACCAAAGCCACGGAGCCTAGCTAACGCGCGCGCAGGACCAAGGGGGTTCGGTCAGCTTCCATGCTAAGGAGGGAAGGTTCGGGGACTGGCTGCATGCGGGCTGGGAGTTCACCCCCCAATGGGGTCCCACGCCACGGCTGTCTCGCCAGCAGCAGCTGCCAGCTGCCACGCTAGCGTCCCGTTGTTCCTCCGGAATTCTTCATGCTTTTCGCCAAAGAGGATGCCGGTGTTTCGGGGCTGCAGAGGGGAACAGCTCTTCTGGAGGAGTACCGCACAACTAGGACGGCCCGAGGAGGCACGTCTGGGACGCAGGTCCCAAGCACGTACTCTTCTCACCTCCGCGGGTTCCAAAAACTGAAGACTTTACATCCCTTATTGCTGGTGCTCCAGCTGGTTACGTGGTTCACAGCAGCTAAGCAGAGAAGTTAAACCTCGGCTGGTTATGTGGATGGCTGCAAGCCACCTCTCTGCAACGGCCAGCCGTGCTCCTGGCCTGGCCCTCTCTTTGGCAGTTTGCGGAGCTGGAGAGGCAGGGCAGCTGCTACCACTGCGTCGGCAGGAAGATGTGTAAAGCTGAAGACACTCGAATACAGGATCTGACCAAAAACCAAAGATGGGGCTTGGAAAATACAAACACAAATCCATCAGGGCGTTTTACTCCAACTAAAATGCACCAGGGTCCGGGACTGGCACCACCTGGTCATCACAACGAACCCAACAGCAGCCCTTCCATTACGAAGCAATGAAGGAAATCTTGCCAAAAAAATGACGCGGAGAAAACATCACACTAGGTAGCGACCTGCCACAGGATCAGGAATTGGGAGCATGGGTATGGACACTAGAGGAGCAAATTCAAATATACAGAAAGCCTGATCCTCAACAGATGCTAAGAGAGAAAAAGAGCGAGGGGGAAAGCGCTATTTTGACAACACCTATGTAACTTGTCACGGCAAAGTACTACTGAATTGTTACTGCTTGGTCGCCTTTTAGACAGTCGAACGCTCAAGTGCAATGGTTGGAGAAGACGGCTATTTGCAAATATGAGCAGGCTCTGATGTACCTGGAGTACCTTACAGGCACCAGCTGGAGCAGTCTTATCCTTTCAAACATCTCTTCACTCAGGCAAAAAAACAAATAAAAAAAAATTACAAAAACCACATACTGGCACCTCTTCTTTAGCCCTGTAAGAAACAGCACAGCTGCTGGAGCCCCTGGGCTCGCGCGTCAGCAGACTGGTGAGCGCAGAACCAGCGCTCCTGCTGACCCACAAGCAGGGAAAGACTCAGCTCCTGGGTCCTACTGGGAACTCTCAACTCCCAAGTCCCACCAGGAGGCACAGCTGGCTACAAAAAGTGCTTTTTTCTTGTAAAACATACGAGCTTGGTCTGGAGTCACTGGAAGAAACGGACACTTTGGTGCCTTTCCCCCCCGCCCCCCACCTCGTTGTCATTCAGAACTATAACCACCCCAGTCTGAACCGCTCACGTTGAGAAATTTAGCTAACTACCTCCGGGCTTGCGAACTGACCACGGTATTAGGGCTCCTTGTAGCAGCTGGTACCTAGGAGGTGCAAAGTGCCTCTAGGAGTGCAGGAAAAACCAAGGCATGCAGATTTGAGGAAGCTCGGAGAGGCACGTGGGCAAACTCTGCGGGTGAACTGGGAACGCTCAAAGCACAGACCCTTTGAAGTGAGGCCCAGGATCCAGTGGAGAGAGAGATGCGGCGGGGCGAGTTGCACTTGCAACAGAGGAAGAGGGAGAAACTACGGGGAGGTTCCCGGCCTGCAAGTCCGCATCTCTTGGTTCTGAGTCCATATGACAGCATCTCTGAATCGCTCACTCATCGAGCTCTAGCACAAAAGGAATCCAAAAATAGACACTTTCCAAAGAGTTACAAAACAGTCTGTGTTTGCGAGGCTTGCGGCCGCACTGAGAAGTCAGAGGTTGAGGACAGGCACGTCAAAGAGGTCACAGACGCCTTCGCTCTCGTCCAGGTTATAGATGTAGTCGTGATCTCCAGGTGGAGGGGAGAGACGGAGCAAGGGAGCAAACACTGGGGAAAGAGAAGCCCACGCTCGGTTACAAAACTCAGCACTCCCACGCCTAGCCGAGAGCTGCCAATGGGCGCTGAGCTGCGGAGCCACGGGAAGGGCCACCTCACAATAACGGTCTTTGAGATTGATTCAAATCAGCCTTGTGATATGAAGAGACAGGCTCTCCTGGTCCTCACAGCTCTCTTAGGGACTGGCAGGACAGCGAGAACAGAGTCTGTGTCCAGAGCCCGGAAAAGATGAGGGTGAGTCTGCAGTCGCAAGGCTGTCAGCTGGGTAAGTCACACAAAACGGTCTTCCTCCCCCAGAAAGGCCACACCACGGCGGGGAGATTCAAAAACTCACCTTCAGATGACATCAGCTCTTCCAGCAGCTCCGAGTTCATACATTCTGGGGAAGAGACAAGCACGGTTAAGCGATGCACTCTGCTTCCCTGGTCTGTTCCTGTGTAATTCCCCATCCTTCCCAGGGTGCTCCTCACCCACGCTCTCCCTTCGCTACGGCAGACCGTGCCCAGTGGGCAGTGGCGAAAGGAGGCTTGGGCCTCCCGCCACGGGCAAAGGGAAATCTCTGTCAGACAGTTCAGGCTACAGCAAAAAATTCTGCAGGAGGTTTCTGCCAGCTCAGCTCAAGCACACGCCAGTCTCCTCCATGCGACGGGCCTGTGCCTCACCCCTGTGCCGGCACGCAGGCTGCTGCCCCAAACTCCTCCCAAGGAAACTCTTCAACGTGTACCTGAAGCTGAGCTGGTAAAGCCCAACGTATTCACCGTCCTCAATCACCCACCAACTCTGCTAAGAGCGGGGAAAATATTAAAAAACAAATGAGCTGTTCCAAAAGCAGTAGAAGTACTGAACCTCCAATTTCTTCCGGACTTGTGCCCTCTGTCCCCCTGTTTTGCTCCCCTTGCCCCACGGCTACGCTGCGGTGGCTAATCCAGCCGGGCACCCGGGCACATTCGCTGGCCGCCCGCTGCCAAGTGGAATGAACATCTGAGCTCTGCATACCCTTAATGGGTCATTAACTCTGCTCTCCCCTCTGCTGCCCACACAAAACTGTAGCAAAATTAATTCTCTCTGAAAGGTCATTCCTTCCCCCAGCGTTGTTACTCTCGGCTAGGAGGTTCGCGAGGCATTTGAAGAGTAGAGACAAGCAGCCAGACGAAGCTCGTGCAAGTCGATCTCTTCTCTTTAAGAAGCCGAGCGTTTGAAAACAAGCTTCTAAACACCTCTCCCGCTTTACCAAGTTCAGCTCTAACTCAATCTAACTGGATTGGTATTACCCACACTTCAAATAAGCTTTCACAAAAGAAACTCGGATCTGCCCATTTTCAAGACGTTTATCCACAGCAGGCTGTTTCCTAGAGGACAGGAACCTAGCTGCCTAATTCAGTGCCAGGAGATGGGAGAATTTCAACACCGAGCAATTAGACAGGACTAATACCAGCTTTGATAAATAGCAATTAAACGCAGAACCTGCATTCTTAGGTCAGAGCTGGTAATACAGCAGGGAGTGTGTATGCGAGTGTTGAAATTCAGGGGGTTTTCCAGGATATGAGTTTAAAATAAGCAATTATTAAGCACCCAGTTAAAAGAGAGAGAAAATACAAAACAGTAAGGAAAAACTCCAGGCTCTCGCAGCTTGAACTGCACAGCATTAGAGCAGCTGCAGTGCCAGGGCAACATTTTTTATTTTTTTTTTTACAGTCCTGAGCTTTGCCTCAGTAGCTGTCAACCCTGTTTTGCAGAACACAGCTTTCATTCGCAATTCAATAGTGGATCTGACTTCACCATCTTGCGTTGTCCTTCACGCCTGGATCTCTACCTTCATCCTCCAAATTGGCAAGATAAAACAACACAGATTACCGCAGACGCCAAACGTCTCTTTTAATAGCGTCCACACAGTGAGTTTGGGGTAAGCTACATCTTCTACACGAGCCTGGCACCTTACAACAGTTTATGTTTCACATTGCAAAGTCAAATCTGCTCTTCAGATCTTTACCAAGACCTCGTGCACTGAAAAGGCGTTCTCCAGGCTGACCGCGGAGCCCAGGGCTCCCAGGTCACGGATCGGAGGCTGGTGCATGAGCGTTTGGGACCGTGGGGTTTTGGTTTTTTTTTACACAATGGCAGCGCTTTCCCTGAGCACCTGCTAGAGCACAGAACCAGGGACTGCTGTACATATCCCGTCATCGCCACAAAAGCGCTTGCGTGTACTCAGCTGTGCCTAGCTGCGGGGCTAGAAAGTATGATGTCAGCATTGAAGGGAAATAAACATGCCAATAAAGAGAGTTTCCCGGTTTAGGCTGATGTTAGGCCAAATTCCTTCACCTCTCCTGCACCTAGGCCCAGAGTCTGGCCCACCGTTAGGCAGCGACATTCCTTGGGCGGAGGCAGAACTAATGCAAGTAACGGCTTCTCTTTCCCTACTGCTCCAAAATTACTGGCACGGGGAAGGGAAACCCCTCCTCTACACACCATGGGGCAAACTAACAGAGGTTGCTGGCAACAGAAAGACAGAAAAATACATACAGAAACCAGTAATTTTAAGAGTGCCTGACTACAAGTAGAGAGCCAGCAGCCACCAAGAACCACAAGCACCTTACAAAACCACAACTCCCAAAATAATCCAAAAGAGAGCGCGTAAAACAAACTGTCCCACTTCTGTGGGTAGACGGGCAGAGAACAAAGCCGTGGTCAGGGAGCGAACATACCTCTTGTTGGATCAAACATCTCTGACAGCTCTTTGGGAAGTTCCAGTACTGCAAATACAACAAACCAAATGGTTTGCATCGTTACGTGAAGAGTCTGAAATACTCAGCATGATCAGCTGCTGTCCCACTGTACTCCTCGTGCACCCAAATCATCCTACGCCATCCAGAAATTCTACTCCCACACCCCCCCGTCACTTATTTCTGCTGCAATGATAAGCAGTAAAATACTGAAGCTCAACTACTTTAAAACAGATCTGTAGGAGCCCGGGGATGTGGGCATGTTATCACAGCCAGCAGCTCTAGAGTAACTGCCTGTACATAACCCTGACACGGCATCGGTGTCCGTACGCCTCCTCGATGTATGACTCCTTCAGAGTCAGCGTGTTCCCACTGGGGTACGGGAAGCTGTACACACATCAAAGGCCTAATTCCACAGTCAAGGCTACTCCAAGATGAGGGCAGACGGTTCACGCTTCTCTCAGACACGCCAGCCAGCAGAAGCGCAAAAAAGCACCGCGTGAGCTAGTGTCAGCAAGATTTCCTCTTTTAACTGTAACTCTCTAACCGAGAGTATTTCTGCAGTGAGGGTAGGCTTCAAAACCTTAAAGCAGCGTGTCTGTATCAGAGGATTCTTTTCTGTCCTTGGGCCAGCCTGCCATTTCCTGGCATAAAGCTCAAATGTTCCTTGTTTAAAGCCCATTTCACCTCACCGAGCACATCAGGAAGCTCCCCAAATATACACTGAGAGATTGTTAAGACCACAAGATCGCTAAAGATAGATGAAGTATCTCCGAGTAAAGGAGGAAAACAGACACTAGAGCTCTCCTAATAAAGGAAAACTCCCCAAGAGTTACGAAGGTGCTCTCAGTGATGGCTGGAAATTCTACAGTTTCAGGCAGTCTCAAAAATTGGACCTAGCACTATGGAAGGGACTGCAAGGGAATACTCCCACATGTAACAGCAGAGGCACGTGCCATGTGAGCATCCCTTGCAGATTTTCTAACACTGGTGTCACAGCAAGTGTCAGGACACGAGACATGACACAGCCACCTCCTCACCAGGCTCCCCAACACCTTCACAGGGAAATGCCTCCTCATCCCTCCCCGAGTCTGGCTGACACCAAAGCCAGAATGGAGTTCAGCTTCTTCCTCCAGGCCCAGCAGCCTTTCCCTCGCTCCAAACTGCACGCTTTCGGGGCAACGCACGAAAGGAGGGGGGATACTCACTTCCTGTGGGATCGGGCTTGATCGGCTCGAAGGAGGTAGAGGGGCTGGGTAGGACGGAGCTGCTGTCCAGCGAGGCAGAAGACTGTAGCGGCTGGGTATCCAACCCGGCCGGCTGGCCGGCTGACACGGACGCGTTGCTGAGGGGGTCGAAGTCGCTGCTCTTGGACTCTGCTGCCGAGACACCACATTCTGGAAAGAGCCACAGACACGCCTGGGAATGTCGTCTCCCACCAGCCCCAAAGCAAGCAGCTGCAGCGCAGCCTGAAGCCTCGCAGCCAATGCTGAGCAAGCACAAACACGGGAAGAAGGCTTCTTGCTTTCACCCAGTAAAAACTCCCAGGTCCTGCTGCAGCTCCACCGGAGAGCCGTCTGGGTGGTGCCAAGGCCGTGCTCTCCAGCAACTAACGCAAGCCAGGTAGTAAGCTACACCAGGAGAAGCGTGGCCAGCACACTGAGGGAAGTTACTATCCTCCTGCTCAGGCCTGAGGCCGCACTTGGAACAGTGTGTCTGGCTTTGGCCATTTTCCAGTTCAAGAAGGGTGTGGAGAAGATCCAGCTGAGGGCTACCAAGATGGCCAGGAGTCCATGGCACGTGGCCTACAAGGAGGGGTGGAGGGAGCTGAGCTTGTTTAGTCAGGCAAGGAGAAGTCTATGGGCAATCTAACGGCAGCTTGCCGCTACCTGAAAGGCAGTTACACAAACGAAGAACTTCTCAGTGGTGCCAAAGGATGTAACATGCACAACAGGCACGAGATGCAGCTGAGAGGGTGCTACAGCCCTGAAGAGCTCACCGAGGAAGCTGGGCATCTACACCGCTGGAGGTTTTCACAATCTGGCTGGACAAAGCCACAATCAATCTAATCTAGTATTTTGGACAGCCTTTTTTCAAACCGAAAGTTGAACAGGAGACTCGAGCAGACCCTTTTACAAACTTGTGCTAATTAACGAATCTGCGTGATTAGTCTCTCCCCCACCATTGTTCCCCCCAGGCTGCCACTACCCCCTCAAGCTTCAGAAGCCACCTGTATCATTTCCATTAGCACACCCAGCCCGTCCCACTACTCAAGGCAAAAGAAAAAGCTCACTGCACCAAAGGCAGAGGTGCCGCCTTTGCCAGGAGCTGACAATGCCGCACAACCAGCAGCCCCAGCCAGGTCGAGGAACGCACTCTCCTTTGTCGTCCGCCGTCCCGTTTCTGCCTCCTGCCGCCTTCCTCTCACCTGTGCTGGTGGCTTTCTGCGCAGGAGGGCTGTGGTCCTGAGTGCTGGTGGGTGTCGGTGTAGAGGGCTGGGTGCTGCTGGGAACAGACGCCTCCTGGAAGTGGGCGAGTGGTGGTATCTGCGGTTTCGAGGGTGCAACTGCCTGGCACTGAATGAGGTCTTCAGGGGGAGGGACGGGTAGTATGACAGGAGGAGAGCTCCAAGCATCTTTGTTTACTAAGAGAACATCAATGGGACCACTTGTGCTCTTCAGGTGGATCTGATATTTCTTCTGCCCATTCAGGCCCTGAGAAAAGTCAGAAGCAGAACACAACTGTACATTAAATGCCTTTTTCAAACAGAACAGGAGTTTCCCAGAGGCAAGATGTGCTGTCCAGACAGTTCAGCGCGGTTCCACACACGATTCCCTTGACTCCCAGGACTGTCCCCTCCCCTGGTGCTCCTGCAATTACTCACTTCCAAACAACAGAGTTTCCTGGCAATTATTTAATATCTGGAGCCTTCCTCGGGTTGCCAGTTCCTCCGAGTCCATCAACCCCCTGATTGCCAACTCTCAGCCTGGTCAATCCAGCAACAACCCCTGCCCCAACACACACCCGCACCCCCCCACACCCCTGCACTCTGCCCACGCGATGATCCCTCACCTCGGGGACGGGAACCTCCAAACGCGTGCCTGACGGGGCTCGGATCGCAAGGAGGGTGTCTCCTGTGAAAACAGACTGGTCAGCACTCAGTGGGCACAACCTGCTCCGATGATGGTTAAGCGCTGACAAAGAGCCCCTCCTCAAAGCCCCCTACCTCCTGCACTCCCTTCCGCCCAGGATTGCCGTTTACACCCTGCTCAGCATATTGCACAGCTCCCAACGTGCCCAGGGCATGAAGAACCTGCCAAGTTTCTCCCAGAGCAACCCTAAAGTTTTTTAACAGCACCCTTAACAGGACTCTTTTCTTTCCCTCAGAAGGGCTGGCTTAAATTCACTCTTAAGAACATCTCAATCCTAAGGGGAGGATCCTTCATCCTGTTGTCACAAGCTTTTAGAGGTGAATTATAAACAAAAGAGCGTACAACTTGAAGAGCTGCACTGCCAGCAGAGAGATGGTATTGAACTCTGCTCAGGAGCCATGCTGGAGTACCCGCACCCAAACCAGCGCTCCCCAGTCTCTACTGGCAAGAGAGCTGCCTGGCGTCAGCTGTATTGACCCTGCAGAGAGCCCAGCACACGCGGGGCTGGGAGCCAGGCTGACAGCATCTTTCCTTTTCAAGCGCTGCAGCTCCTTAAGACCCGCGCCCCTAATAACACAACAGTCACAGGCTAGCAGCTTCCAGTCCAGATCCGGGTTTAGAGAAACGTGAACGGAGAAATACCAGTGCTGTGAACATTAGACATATTCAGACCAAGCAGTTAGCAGCTTTCACTTTGAGTGTTTAAGCGTTTGTGTGGTTAGTATTCACACTTCACCGGTATTCTGCATTAAGCTTCGCTTGATAATTAACACAGAAGATCCCCGGAGCGATGAGAGAGAGTGGACAGCAGAAGAGCACATCCTTTAATTTCAGGCAGGCAATCAAAGGTCAGATCAGCAAAAGGTACAGGGATTAAAAGTACCGCAGGATTTGTCAGTGCAGTGGGGTTCCTTTAACAGATCTGCGCTTAAGAAAAATACTGTTAAAAGACATTAAAAATGCACAATAAAGCTCAAAGACACAAGCGCAAGCTTTAAGACCTGTTAGCTTCAGCAACACAGGCACTGCATTTCTATCTCCCTTGATAGTTACCTCCCAAATACTTTTACAAAACAGCGTACAGTGCGGTTCCTCTTCCTTTTGGATTCTGCAAGTGCTAAATGCATCACAGCAACAGATGGGACAATTACGTTTCCCAGTCACTAAAAGCTAAAATATTCTCACTTTTTCTTGGTTTTAATTCATCCAAATACTGAATCCATATTTGACAAGAGTCCAAGGGTGGAAATCTTCAAGCCCTAACTCACTTTGAGAAAGCAAGTTCAATAGTGGTCAGTAAGAAAAAGCAGGAGCTGTACTTCAGCCCGCACCACAGTTCGAGAACACAAGAGTCCAACGAAAACCCTCTGCAAGGTTCAGATGCTCAGGAGAGGAAAAAAAAGTCACGTAAGGGATATTCGTACAGGAAAACCAAACAGACAATGCAAAAACATGGATCAAGCCTCTCTTCTAGAAGGAATTAGATCGGTAAGATCTGATCTCTGCACATTTTGGTGAGGTCTGACTTCAGACACAAACCGGTTTACAAAAAACAGGTGCAATAAAATGCAAAACACTCAATCAACCAAGCAATAAGCTGTCTGCTGGTCTCCAGCAAACTCTTCCAGACTGTTACGAGTTATCTGGCCCCGAGCACTGTCAAACTGAAAACCCAATCCCTGCCCCCAAAAAGCCCTAGCTTCAATCAGAAGAGACAGTAAAGCAAAGGGGGTGGTGATGCATAAGTTACCCACAGGAACTCGAGCAGCGTGAAGTCTGGCGAACAAGGAGAGCACGCAAAAGGCAAGGACGAAAAATAGAAGAGCTGATGAAGTGTAGGGCGAGAAGGGTGCTTGGAAGAGACGAGGAGAGAGTCAGACAAGGGTGAGATTATGCGTGGCTGGGGGAGGGCGGGATAAGCAGCTTCAATCTCTGCTGCAAGCAAGCAGATGCAGGTTGCACGGGGTCAGGCGTCCACCGAAGCAGAAAGGAGCCGCAACTCCACACCGCTACAGCTGAGACGAGCAGTTTGCGTACTGCAGGCTGCTGCATCGCACGTGGGCCACTGGGGATTTTTTT
>VXBL01008490.1:540122-587678 GCA_013400195.1 Aramus guarauna | reverse complement strand
CCCGGGCGGACAGAGGGCCCCTGCCCCGGCCGGGCTCCCGCCGTGGGGTGCGGACGGTGCGGTGGGAGCACGGGCCTGGGCCGGTGTCCGTCAGGCCCACCCGAGCGTCCTCCCCGAGCCGTGGCAGGCCCACGCAGAGTGGCCGTGTGCCCGGGATGGCCGTGCGGTGCCAAGCGGGACACGCGGGGCGTGATTTCTGCTCCCGAGGCCTGTGGCGGCCTCGACGCCTTCCCCTGTGTCCCCCCCCCTCNTGGGCAGGGGAGGGATGCTACCGCTTGTAGCACGTTTTGGGGGCTCCCCCCCGCCTCTGCATTACCACCCCTGGACCTTTGCCCCATGCCGGGGCCGGTGCATTGTGTTTCTGTGGCAGGGGTGGGGGGGGTGAAGCCTGGCTGTGCTTCCTGACGGTGCTGTCTGCGCCGGGGGCAGCGCCGCTCACCGCACAGCTCGTCCTTGAAGCTGCCGACCGCCTCCAAAGCCCCGCTCCCCATCCCTGAGGGTGCCCAGGCAGGCAGGAGCCCGGCTTGGCACTGGGTGACATCCCTGCAGGGCTGCGGAGAAGCCCCAGGCTGTGAAGTCGCTGGGGATGGAGCAGGGGGGGAATGATGAAACCGGGCGCTGGGGATGGGGGGGCTGGCATGTGATAACTGCGCTGGTTCTCAGCCCTCTGCTCTGGCCAGAAGGCCTTCAGCACAGCTGGGGACCCTGTGCCAAGGGGGATGCTGTGGCCACCCACGGCTGTGTGGGTGCCTTTGGGAGACCGGGAGCCTCCTGGCCTCACCTCAGCCTGGCTGTCCTTCATGCGAGAGCTGCCGTCTCTCCATCCCTCCTGCTGACTCACTGCTGAAGCCTCAGCCCTGCCGAGAGCTTCCCAGGTGGCATCAGACCCCCCTCAGACAACCCAGCATTGTTTTTGGGGGAGCGATGGGGACGCGTGCTCGGCGTGGGGGCCAGCTGGCAAGTTGGGTGGCAGCTACCCGGAGCAGTCCTTCGCCACGGCTGCTGCGACATCCCCGGTCCATGCTAGTGGCACCTCGAGGCGGGGGGGTGGCCCACCTGGAAGGACCCTCTTGGTGCCGCGCTGTCCGGCTTCCCACATCTGGGTGTGCTTGGGTGTCCGCTGGCGGGCAGCTTCCTGCCTCTGGCCTCGGGGGCCCTTCCTGCCCCGCCAGGAGAGGCTTCGTTGTGCTCATTAACCCCCGACTTCGTCCTCAGATGAGGAGTGGCCGGAAGCGGAGAAGGCCGAGAAGTTGGCGAGAGGAGCCGCTCTGAAATGGGCTTCAGGGGTGTTTTACTGCCCCGAGAAACTGGAGGGACTCGGGCAGTACCGGAGCCGAGAGACGCAGAGGAACAGCTCCATCCAGTCCCGGCTGAAGGTGGGTGTTTGCCACCGCCCACCCCAAGGACCCCCACAGCCTCCCCAAGCAGTGTTCTCAGCCAGGGTCCCTCCTTCTGCATTGAGTCACCTTTTTTTTTTTTTTTTTTTTTTCCCCACTTCTGGAAAAATCTTGTCCTTTGACTGGCGCTCGGTGGGATAAATGCAATTGTTTGGGGGAAAAGATCTGGTAAACCATGGCACCACCCCCTGCCTTCCCCCTGGGTAGTTTCTGAAGTGTTAAAATGAGTCTCCCGCGTCTCTGACCATCCTTCAGAACAGACCACCAAGGGTGTTCAGCGCATCCCACGTGCGAGAGTCAGTCAGGCAACTTGTTTTAAGAGAAAACCACCTGCTTCTGGTGATGCTGGGTGAAAACGTTTCTTGGCACCAGGAGTTAAATGGGCAGACAGGGCGGGGAGACGTGCCAGTGCCACCGCAGGGCTGGAAAAGATGGAAATCCGTTTTGGAGGAGGGTTCATACGGCTCCTGAGGTGCTTCATGCCGTTAATGTGCCTTGGGGGGGGGCGCACAGGGACCCTCTGGGCTGCAAATATTTTGCAGAAGCAAAGTAATCTTTTAAGATGGGAAGGAGACACCTGGTCACTGCTCACCCTGCTGCCTTGGTCACCCCTTCTCCCACCTCCTGCGCAGCAGCCATTGCCCCCCACCCCATAAACTGAGTCACCGTGACTCAGTTTACCCAGAGAGGGGTGAAATGAGCCGGTTTCTTGAGGCTGGGTGTGCTTGGGGCTGATGGGATGGGGTCACCACGGAAGGTCCGGGAGATACGACGGCATGGGCAGATGTGACCTTGTGGGGCTGGGAGACCGCACGCAAGAGAGACCTGGCAAGGCTGGGGCAAACGGAGTGCGAGTCCTCCCTCTGAGAGCTTCTCCACTGTCCCTCCCTCCTCTTCTGCTCCTCAGTCAACTGTCCAGTCCTACCTGGAGGGGGTAAGCACGGGGCTGGAGCAGCTGCGGTCGGCGGCCCAGGAGGTGCAGAGCGTGTGCCAGGACCTGGGGGCTGCGCGGTGGGCCCTGCTCGACAGCGCAGACCGGTTCCAGGGCCTCCGGCAGATGCGGGCACTGGTGGCGGAGCACGTGCAGCTGGCCTCGGTGGTCCAGGTGCTGCCCCAGCTCTTCTCGGGTAAGGCACTCGCCCGGGCCTTGTGGATTTGGGCTGGAAGGCGCCGGGGGGGGCGGGGGTTCTCCAGTCCAACCCCGGGCTCCGTGCAGGGCTGGCGGCAAAGCTGCAGCGGGTCGCTCCGGCTTTGCTGGTTGGGTTTGGAAAGTCTCCGTGGATGGAAGTGCCTCTGATCCCCCCCTGCCCAGGCCCTGATCCAGCAGGGTGTTCCCAGAGCCCCAGATCTCAGACCCTTCCCCTCCCCATCTCCCTGCTCCCCTGCACCCCTGACCCTGGTGCCGACTCCCTTGACTCCCCACGCTCAATCCCGGCATCTCTCCTCCCTCTCCCACAGTCCACGAGGTTTTTTCCCATACCCTGCAGCTGCTCCGTGGGCAGCAGCTCCTGGAGGCTCACGCAGAGCTCATGATGATGGAGCACCTCCGGGATGACATCCTCTCCCAGCTGCACCTCCGTGGGCTCTCGGGTGCCCAGGCAACTGTGCTGTCCTACTTTGGTGGCCTGCAGGAGCTCAACGAGAGCCTGGCCAAGCAGCTGTGGGACATCGTGGGCAGCAGCCTGCGGCTGGTGCGCGAGGACCCGGTTCTCTTTGTCACCGCTGTAAGGATCATCGAGCGGGAGGAGAAGATAGATGATGCTCTGCTCCTGGAGGCCACCTTCCTGCCCCCCGGCCGCCCGAAGGGCTGGAGGCAGAAGTTTTACCACGTTCTCCGGGAGACCATCACAGGAGCCCATTTCCGTGGCACCCGCACGGACGCCGAGGGGCTGGGGCTGGCCCGGCACCTGGCCGCCCTGCAGAAGGCCATCGTGTCTGAGCTGCGCGTGGTGAAGGACCTGATGGTCCAGTGCGTCCCAGCTCACTACAACATCCTCAGCCTCTGCACCGCCACCTACCACCAGGCCCTCGGTGGCCACCTCCAGGACATCCTCCGAGAGGACCTGGACAAACAGGCGCTCTTCCTCCTCCTCGAGTGGGCACTTCGTGTGTACCACAGGTCAGCACCAACTGAGCAGGGGAGGTCGTGGAGAACCGGGTTGTCCACCAGCATGCGGGCGGGTTGGGAAAGTGGCTCCAGCTGCCCGGGGATGTCCACTGGGAGGAACTGCTGGAAAACACAGGTCTTCCCAGCCCTGTCCCACCTCTGTCCTCCAGCCCAGAGATGATGGGTCACCCTGACCTTCTCCCAGAAGTGGACGTTTGTGCTCTGGGCCCCTTGATGTCCCCTGAGCTCGTGGATCAGACAGAGAGGAAATACGTGGTGAAAGTCAAGGTGAGCGAGCACACGCGTGCAATGGGTACGGGGACCCGATGACCGCCACCGAGCCGCCGTCTGCTCTGATGGCAGCAGGAGACCGTGAGCCTGTGGGATGAGGCCCGGCACTCGCTGTTGCATTAGGTTTAGGTTTAGGTTAGACATTAGGAAAAACTTCTTCACAGAAAGGGTTGTCAGGCTCTGGAATGGGCTGCCCAGGGAGGTGGTTGCGTCCCCGTCCCTGGAGGTATTTAAAAGGATAGATGAGGTGCTTCAGGACATGGTTTAGTGGTGGGATGGCAAGGTTAGGTTAGTGGTTGGACTTGATGATCTTAAAGGTCTTTTCCAACCTAGATGATTCTATGATTCTATGATTACGTGTGGGAGCCGGTACCTCACTTCCATCCTTCCCACAGGCTAGCGTGCTCGAGTGGATGCAGAGGACCCTGGAGGTGGAGTTCAAGGAGTGGTTCAGGGATGAGGAACCCGAGACAGACCATCAGGGCTTCTTCCAGTCAGCCCTGCCCGTCATTGTCATGCAGGTGGGTTCCCAGCGCCACGGGTGCGGTGGTGCACGGCCATGCCGAGGGCCCCCAAAAAAGAGGGCTGCAGCCTCCCGCTGGCTCCTCTTCACTCTCTCTTTGTGCAGATGCTGAATGAGAATATCCAGGTCGCCTCCTTGATCTCTGACTCTCTGCAGCAGAAGGTTTACAACATGGCTTTGGAGGAACTCGAGGCATTTCTGGGCCGGTCAGTGGGACCCCTCACACCCCTGCCCATCCTCACACGCCCTGGGGTCCCATGGTCAAGCACCGTAGGCTGATGGTGGAGATCTCTGCCGTGGGGCACTCTTCTGGGTCCCAGAGGGCTGTCTACCCACGGGGCCACTGCCTCAGCCCACGGGGCCGTCAGCTCCCAGGGCTTGCTGCCCCAAGCATGTCTGCAGTAGCGCCAAGCCCTGCTCTCCTGAGGGGTCCCACCGTCCCACCCTACCCAACAGCCTGTCACTCTCCAACCTGGTGGCGGGAGCTGGAAAGAGCCAAGTGAGCTGGGAGGGCTGTGGGGGGCTCCACGTGCCCCCAGGAGCATCCCAGCTCCAGGTCCTTGTGGGGAGACGTCCGGGGCTCTGCCCGCCCATCGTGGTTGACTCGCTGTGTTGCAGTCTGCGGGAAGCCCTAGTGCAGTGCGGGAAGGAGCACCAGAAGGACCGTACCGTACCCAAGTACTACGTCTCCTACCTGCTGGCCATGCTTAACAACAACCTGGCTCTCAGGTAACGTGCACCAGCACCTTGTAGGTCTCATGGCAACCCCAGTCCCCAGCCCCGTGTGGGACCAGTGTCCCCACGTGCTTCCCAGACTACCTGTCCCCTCCCTTCTTCTCCTAGCTCTTCTGTCTCCTCCCTGCACCCCGATGCTGCCCGCAGAGAAGTCCCCACGTCCCTCCGGGCTGCTCTAGACCGGACGCAGAAGAAAGCCTGCCAACTGCTGCTGGAGGAGCTGCTCCTGGACCTGCAGGTACGTTTGTCCACAGCCCTGAGGCTGGCAGGGCTGCTACAAACCCGTCCCCAGCCCTCGCGCTAACACCCCCAGGCGCGGGTTTGTTCCTGCCCAGGATCCCCTGCTATCGTCCTGCAGACGTCTCTGCCAGCCTGGCTCCCAGACCTCGATAAACCGCCCGCAGCTCGGGCGACGTCTGTCGCCAGCCAGCACCGCCCCGTATCGCTGGGGCAGATGGTTTGTGGCCCCCAAACCACTAACTGACAGAGACCAGGGGCCACAGCCCTCCCGGGCGGCCTCGCGCTCCTTTTTAGGGCCGTTCCACGGCAGAAATCCAAACAGGAGAGAGGCAACGGCCGTGTGGAGGATATAAGCCCGTGTGCGACTGCCCGAGTCGTTTCCTGTCAGCGTAGTCAAATTTAGCTTTCCTGGAGTCTGGACCAACAAATCTGGAATAATTAACGGCATGGCTATTTAGACCTTGAATGCTGTGAAAACAAAGGAGCAGCTAACGGGTGAAAGGCTCGCAGGCAGCGTGGAGACTGGCGTGGCCACAGCACGGGGAATGTCAGCCTGCAGGCAAGGACAGCAGGGCAGGAGGTCGCAGCCCTCAGGCAAAACCATGTTGTGTCCACACAAGGGAAGTGGAGAGGAGCGGAAATCAAAAATAAAATCACAGCGTTAAAAATAAAGTCACTGCGGGTATGCGAGGAGCAGCTTGCTGCCCAGGTGCTGCCCGCAGTGGGGGTATCACGACCCAGATAAAGCCCCAAAATGCTGCCAGAACTTCCTAATCTAGACCATTTTTATTTTTATGTTGACTTCTGGCTGGCAGTAGGAGCTTGAGGGTTTTGCCAGGCAGCGGGCGGGCAGCGGCTGTGGGATGTCGTGCCGCCCCGCAGCTGGCAGCTGCTGCAAGGACGACGCGATGCAGGGCACCGTACGCTGCTCCTCTGCTTCTTTCAGCCCCTCTGCCTGCAGCTGCCTTCCCGCAAGTGGCTCTCCGGGTCCCAGCTGGTCAGCAGCATGTGCGAAGTGATTGACAAGTACGCAAAGGACTTCTCCCGCGTCAGGAAACCCATCTTCACGGTACGGGTTGCTGCATGGCGTCCTTCAAACGGCTGCTTGATGCGGGGCAGGGCGGTTGGGTGCCTTGCTGGGGTGCAGGGCGCAGGGAATGCAGTCGCTGCTGGGTGTGCTGGAGAGTTCGTATCCTCTGCAGCAGCCCAGAGTGCCCCGCCACGCAGAGGTGTTCAGGGTTTCCCCCAAATTCAGCTGCTTTTTCTGGCCAGGGAGCTTCCCAGCAGGTTGTGCCCACGGCTTGGCGTTGTATCCAGCCCCTTTCCCTGGGTGATCAGGGAAAAAATTAGCCCAGCGCTAACAGCTTTCCCCTGCCCAGCTCCTGCTGACCGAGAGCGAGCTCCTGGTGGCGAGCCAGTACCTGCGGGCGCTCATGCAGAAGAAGATGGTGTGCAAGAGCGAGGAGGAGCGGGGCCAGTTCTGCGACCGCCTGCTGCAGGATGCCACGCAGCTCCGGGAACTCTTCTGTGGCCTGGTGAGGGGTGTCCAGGTGCGGCGGGGAGCCGGGGCTGGGCCGTGGGACGGGAGCGTCGCGCAGCGAGGTCGGTGCAAAGAGCTCATCGCTCACCTCCGTCGCCCTCCTGTTCCGCTCCGGCCCGCAGTTGGGTGGGTACCTCAGCCCACAAACGAGACGTGGCTGTTGCACTGGGGCGGTGGTGAGGCCACGATGGGAGGAACTGGCTGGATGAGGGACTTGGGGACCCTCCATCCTGCCCAGCGCAGGTCGGGGGGGCACTGCACAGCCTCGTCTCGCTTCGGGGTGAGCCAGCCCCGGTCGGTGGGACACGCCGAGTGGGGAGACGCCAGCAGCAAGGCGCCAGGTCCCCATGTGGGCACCGAGGGCTGCAGCTCACCAGCCACCTCGGTGCCTTCCTCCCGGTCTCACACGTCCCCGCTGTCCCTCCCAGGGTCTGGAGCGGAGCCAGCAGAGCCTGGAGGCCGTGTTTGCCCTGCGGGAGCTGATCTACCTCAAAGACCCGGCACTGCTCAGCCTGGAGGTGCTGGGCTTCATCACCAAGTACCCCGATGTCAGGTAAGAAGCCCAACTCGGTAAGTCCTGCAAGATGGGGTAGGCGTGAGTCTGCCCAGGGGAGCCAGGCAGAAACCTGGGCTTTTTTCACCCCCTCCTCCCCGAGGTTTCATTTCCCATGCTCTAGATTTTGAGGGCTTCTTGCAAAGTCCCAAGGGCAAAGATGTAAAGGAAAAAGCAGCTCTGCTGCGGGTGGCCAAACAAAGCGTGAGAAATCACAAAACGTCAAATTGGAAAGGTCAGAATCAGCCAAAACCCAACGAAATACCAAAACCAAATTCAAAAGGTTTGTGGGGTTATTTTCAAGAAAATTTTGAAGTTTGGCTGGTGCCAGCTCTCCCCTGGCCTCAGCTCAGTTTCTCTGGATCGCGGGAGGTTTGCAGGATGTGAGCCCTGGGCCAGCAGCGCCCGGACTCACCTCTCACTCCCTGCGCAGTGACGAGCACATCTCCACCTTGCTGGATCTCCGGGGTGACGTCTCCAAGGACGTGCGGCACATGGTGCTGGAAATGATGGCGCAGCACCCCCAGGTCCTGCCCGAGAGCTACCGGCCCATCTTCAGCACCATCCTGGTCCCCGCGCCAGAGCTGCCCTTCTGCCTTCGCAAGGGCAAGTGTGCCTGACGCTGCGCCCCGCGGCGCGCTCCCCGCTGCCCCCACGGACCTACGGATCACGCAGGACATCTCTGGGGCTGCGTGTGGGGTGGACGGAGGTGACAGATGGCATCCCCTACGCACAGCACCTCGCCCTGGGCTGGGGACACTCTGGATAGTGCTCTGGTCTCGCTGAGCAGACTGTTCCCTGCAATCATCAGCCCTGGGAGACCTGGGTCAGGAGAAAATCAACCCACAGCTATTTTGCTGGCCTGGTGAGAGCTGCTCAGGTCTGGCCTGTTGCCTGCAGGAGAAAGAAGAGCCACAGAGCAAAGGGCAGGAGCCTGCAGCTGGGGGTGAGTCCACGTCTCCGAGGGGCTGCAGAGATATTTGGGTTTGCCCGAGTCTCCAGCCAGCCCCCTGAGCCAGCGTGTCCTGGCCACGGAGTTCATTACCACCCCAGCTCCCAGGCAGGCTGGAGCCTTGCTAGACCCCGGCTTGCAGGAGGGGTTTAGTGAGCTCTTCCTCTGCTTTGGCTCAGCCCAGAGATCTGGTCGTGCTGGTCCACCAGCCTGCGTGGATGGTGGAGAGCGGCTCAGCCAGCTCATCACGGCTCACAGCGGCAGAGGAGAAGGGCGCAAGGGGTCTCGCGACCCGGGGTGGTGCCATCCCCCCAGCCCTGCCGGCGTGAGGGACGGCTCTGCGCTCCTGCTGACCTGCCCAGCTCCTGCCCTCGCCTCTCTTGCCAGCACCCAAGACCGGACGGGAGTCCAGGACACTCCATCCTCTTGGAGAACGTGGCCGGAGTTGTGTCTGGTCTGTCAAGCGTCCTCCTGGCCCAGCTTCCTCCACGGCGGGCAGTGCCGCCTTGGGCTCTGTCTCTGTCTCTCCATCCTCCGCTGCTGTCCAGCCCTTGGTCATCTCCTCCCCAGGTGCCACGTGAAGATCAGGAGAAAAGCCTGTCTGTCTGTCTGTCTGCATCCTCCTGCCCGGCCCCGGGGCTCTGCCATCCTTCCTGCCTGCGGCGGGCCCCATCCTGCTGTCCTTGCGCAGCACCACTGCCAGAAATAAAGGCCCGAGCTCTGCAATCACACCCCAGCGTCCAGGCTCTGCTCCCCGGGGCTCAGAGGGCACGTGGGTGGCACAGCATCACCCCAGGGATGGCTCCCTGCACCCGCTGCCGCCCTGGGGCATCGCCCAAGGACGTGGGGGATGACGGGGACGACCCGTGTGTGTCCCCTGCGCTGCCGGGATGGTGACAGGGGGGCTGGGGAGGGGACTACGCTATTCCGCAGCGTGCAGCCCTGGGGCGAGGGGTCAGGCAGCCGCAGCGGTGGGGAGCTGCCCGCCGTCCTCCCTGGGGCTCGCGGTGTGCGCCCCCGGCTCACCGCGGCCTCTGCCCGCCTGGGAAGGCGTCTGCCCTCCCCACCTGCCCCAGCTGGCTCTGGGACACGCTCACCTGCACCAGGGCCGCAGTTCAAGGGGTGGTCCTGGGCACGGCCAGCTGGGCCCGGCGCTGTGCCAGGCCAGGGCTCCACGGCCGCGTGGGAAAACAGCCCCAACAGCGCTGGGGAGGGGGTGACCACCCGCACCCCAGGCACTGGCGCCCGTCCCAGCACACCCACTGCTACCCCAGCTGTGCACCCACAGGCAGCCCCCCACACACACACACTCTGTGCCCCTCATCACAGCCCCGCGGTGCTCTCCCGCTCCACAGGCTGCAGTGAGAACAGACACAACTCATTACAGCGATAGCCCAAGCACCCCAGGGTGCCGGTCGGCAGCACGCTCCCACATCCTTGATTGCGTGAGGCAAAATGGGTGCCAGGTATGGCCCGTCACCCCTGCCTGCAGCTGGCAGAAGGCAGCAGGGGGACCTTGCCCTGCCTGGCTCCGAGCCATGTGGCTCCTGGCTACTATAAAGCTCGTGGCCCCAGGGACACATCCCTGTCCTGCCAGGATGGTGTGTCTGTGGGCAGTTGCCTGCCTGGCCCTTGCCGGCACTGTCTCGGGTAAGTGCTGCCTGCGGGTGCAGGGAGGTGCTCGGGGTGCAGCAGGACCGGGGCACCCCGGGGACAGTGACACAGACCCAACACGAGGCGCTGGGGTTGGTTTTTTTTCCTTACCAGTGCGGTATAAAACCTTTGGTATGTGAATCACAGCCCCCAAACCTTGCCATCGCTCTCATGCCAAGCAGTCGCAGAGAAAGCACGATGCTACATGGAGACATGCTCGTGGGAAGGGTTAGAGATCACGAAGGGAGGGTAAAGACAAAGTCTGGCCCACATGCTTGAGTTCAAAAAAAAAAAAAAACCAAACCCTGCTTAAATGTAGCCCAAGGCTGATAAATTTTAGTTTGGTTGGATAAAATTCAGCTTGAGGGGTCTGCTCTGCAGGAAGCAGGAGCATCCGGAGCGAACTGACGTGGGGGAACAGGGGCTTGCAGAGAAACCCGTGAAGCTGCTGGCTCGGGCTCCTCTGCGGTGGAAAACCACAACGTGGGCCCGGGGCCGAGCCCCTCGCTGATCTGCCCCCAGCCCGGCAGTAGCAGCCGCACTGGGTACACACCGGTCCGCCACGACACGTAGAGCGTGCTTGCGCTCCGTCGTACCTGAAATAAGACCCGTGCCATGAAAGCAGCTCTCCTCTTTTGGCTTTAGCGAGCTCCTACATGACCTTGAAGACAGTTGGACGTCAGGGATGCGGGGATGGGCCGTCAGAGCAGAGAAACTGGTGGCCACGTGGAGCTTCAAACAGGAATGAGTGAACCACAGCACTCCGGGCCGTTTGTTCTGTGTGCTCAGGTCACCGTCGTGCCCGTCTCTGCTGGGACAGGGGGTCCCTCGCCCCTGAAAAAAAAAATCACCTCCCTTCCAGGAGGTGACCTGGTTCAGAAGGGGTACACGTTTTTCACTCGGTATTACAGCTTTTCCTCTTGCTTAGAGTGAAACCGGAGAGGTGACGAGTTGCTGTGGGCAAACCAAGGTATTTTCTCTGGTGCCGTTCGCCACCTCGCAGCCAACAAAAAGTGAAGAAAACGTCCCAAAGCGCTTGTTCGGCCTCTGAACCCTGCCTGCCAGCGAGACTGCCCCGCTCACCCCGAGCATCCCGGTGGGCATCCCGGCCCTGCACGAGGTTTCCCTCACTCACACGTCAGAAAGCAGCGTCGCCTTTCAGCAGATCGAGAAGTAACGACAAGCAGAGTGATGGGGTACACAGAATACATTTACATGTTTAGCAGACTGAGTACACAAAATAAATAATTCTGTACACTCTAATCATCACGTTACAGACTAATTACAATGGTTCAGACCTCATCCCACAAGACAGTCCTCAGCGTAAAGGCAGGACTCAAAAGGCAAGTCACAGACCTGGATGCTTCTCCAAACAGCCCCGTTAGGAGACTAACGAGACGGAGCACCGGAAATTTGGTGACTAAAAATAACAGCAAGTGCTGGAAAACCACCGGTCCCGAGCGGTTCCCAGGAGGCGTCTTTCCGTCGGGAAAGGCAACAGGAAAACCCACGGCATCTGGGTGTGCTCGGAGCTGCTCATTCCTAAGGCACCTCGTCGGGGCCGTGGATCTCTCCCACGTTCAGCAGACAAACACAGTGCAACGTTATTTGCGACGGCGGCGAGTAGCTCGCCCGTCACGCCCAGGAGGGATCTACAGTGTTACTGCGCGGGGAGGGGGACAGCGGGAGAAGGAAAAAGCGTCACGGCAGGCGGGCAGCAGCCCCAGCGCTCCCTCCAGCACAAGGGACACCGAGGGTGGAAGGTACCGAGCTCCGCGACGTCGTTTGCACCGTGGATCCCTGCTGCTTTGCTTTTGTGTTTTGTTTTTTTTATTATTATTTTTGCAAACGTACTGCAGTAAGGCACAGCTGAGATGTAGGCACCCGCCTCCCGAGCACCTAAGAGCTGTGTTCTTAATCCAGGCTGACAAAGGACACCGAGTGGTCAGAACAAAAAAAAAAAAAGAACCAAAAACCTCCCAAGAGTGGTGCAGGCGACTTGGGGCTGGGTATCCGGCACCGAGGGGTACAGGCACGTGGCGAGAGTTTTTTTTTGGGGGGACAAAGCCGAGCTGGTGAGAGGCTGGGACACAACCGCCCTCCCTGCAAATCCAAGGGCTCATCCGGACCGCGCTGCTGCCAGAGAACAGTTTGCGACTGCGATCTCCCCGCAGAGCCAACCTCTGGGTTGCTTTGCATTAATTTACCCAGCCTCAAACCCTCCCCATCTTTAGTACCGTCACTTAAAACAGGCCTACGGCCCCACGCAGCCTGACAAGAGGCCTGTAAGAGCCCCGCGCTCGCTGTCCCGCGTTGTACAAGATCACCTTGAGCTGAGCCTGCGCTGCAGGGTCCTCAAAGGGAGCCTTCCCCCCTCCGCGCGGCACCCTGCAGATGTTTTACCTTGCTCCAGGGCTCAGCATGGCTCCTGCAGAGCCAAATCCTGCCCAGTAGCGGAGTTAACCGCGATTCCTGTTCCAGTTTGTGCATGACGTAAAAGCCGACTGTATGAGTGCTTCAGCCGGGTAGAAAACAGGATTGAGAAACGGAGAAAAAAGAAAGAGAACGTGAATTACCACCTGACCTAAAAGAAGAAAATCTCCAAATTCCAACGGGTTTATCATTTCCAAACCAAACACGTTAACGCAGGCCCTACGCTGCAGCTGGTTTCCACATCGCGGCCGAAGCCAGCAGGTCGGAGCACTTTTCTCCAGGCTCACCCTCAGCACAAGGGTACAAAGCCATCCCTCGCGTTTGTTGTACGATTCCAAGAACAACGCAGTCCAGGAACCGGCAGGAGCATCTGCTCAGCGTTAAGCAGCGCAGATGACTTCTGGATTGAAGGAAGCGGGGTTTATACCGCTACCGGCTTGATGTGTTATTTTTTTGGAAGCCTGGGAAGAGTAAGAAGTAAATCAAACACGGACAAGTAATTGCTGGTTTAGCAAAATCCACAGAAAAATATGTTACGTACTCAAAAAATCTGGATGCAAAGCTGAACAGGTCTGTAGACCGCCTAATGTTATTTCTGGAAGAGCTTTTCACATTTGTTTCCAGTAACCCTCAAAACCCAAAAATAATCAAGGAATCCACAGGCCACATTCTTTGAAGCCGTAATTCTCCCCCCCAAAGAGAGCAGCCAAACTCCAGGACAAAACGATGGGATGGTTTTACACAGCTAAGTTCCAAAAGACAACCATCCCTAATTCCCTCTACTCCTTGAAGCTGCTTTTCCCTGAAACGGAATACACTGGGAAGCAACGCCCCGAGCTGCTCCATCGTGTCTCATGATGGGAGAAAGTCCCAAACGTACCGATTCCAGCCTCAGCAACTTTAGGCTTTGCTTTCTCCTGGTGTCCCCTAAGAGGTCCCCCCAAGGCGGGGTGCTGGTGAGCATCTCCTCGAGATACTGGTGGGTTGACCGCACGTGGCTTTTCCCCACCATCGAGCATCCCCTTCCAGCGGGGTCACGTGGACTCCTGCTCATCCCTGCACGGGCTAAAACCGCTGCTCTTTGGGATCAGTACAGGAGAAAACGGTGCCAGGCTGAGAAAGGACATCTAGGACTGCAGGTGTGGTCCAGGACACCAAACCCAGATTCCTCTTTGGAAGAGCATCTCACCCAGGAAGAGCGGGCAGGTGAGCAGAAGGCCGTGCTTGGACAAGGACACACTACGATTTGCCACTAGGTGTCATTCCAGCTTCATTTTCATGGCACGAACAGACCTACGGAGAACAAAAGCGCTGCGAGATTTGCACCCCAGCTAATATAACGGCTGGAATTCGGCAACCGCCCGGAACACGCGTTTGTTACCTGCGTTCTCCCGGCTAATTCTGTACCAGAAGCAGTCTTCAAAAAACCAGAGCCAAATGAAGAACCACCATTAAAAGCCAAAGAAGGAGATTAAGAAAATTAAATGGAAGAGCAGGGAAAAAAAAAAAAAATCATTTCAGAGAGATTTTAGCTTCTAAAATCCTGAAACAAGGCACTCTTGAAAAGTGTAAACTCCTGAGACTTAAACTGAGAGCTGAAATGCTTCTGTAGAATATACACGAAGACAGATGATCCAGATAATTCACAGTCAAGAGCTTTGTAAAGGACAGACCGAAGGCACCTGAACTACTGCTCAGAATTACAGCACGCTGACGGTCGTCGTCCCCAGACCCAGCTGAAAACGGGCCACAGTTGCGAGGGTAAATCTCCCAAGGAATCGTTCTAGAGCTGGACCTTGCAACACAGCATTTCGACCATCACAGTTTTCCGGACAGAGGGAAAGCAGAAAGCTCACCAAGGACTCCAAGGGACACTTGGATGGGGCTCTGCTGGTCTCCCTTCTGCCCACACGCTGCTGGGGTATAAGAGTTCCTGCAAATACTGAATTTAGAAAAAAGAGGAGGGATTGAGCCAAGAGTGTTACAATCAAGTGATGGAAGGAAAGCCCATAAAGATTTCCCCCGTGGTTACATTGATTTTTCCACGCAAACAAGAAAACTTTGCATTTGTAAAGAAAATGAGAGGGGTTTTTTTTCCTAGAAAATCCAAAGCCCGTTATGGGATGGAGTTGGTCCTCTGGTGCAATTCCCTACGAGTGAGATGCCTGGGCACCACCAAGAGGCAGGTAGCTGCTATCCAGTATTGCTCACGTACGCGAAGGATCCTCACTCACCTCCCGGTCATAGCGCGTCGCCGCAGAAAACCGACAGTGCCGGGAACCTACAGCAACATCCCGCTTCCCAAAACATATTCCAACCCAAACTCACCACGAATGACATCACTCTGAACCTTTCCTGGCAAAAAAACCAATTGCTGAAAAGAGCCATAAAGCAAGAGTTGGCGCAGGTGAGAAGATCCTTCTTCTGCTTTGTGAAGGTGGAGAAACAAGCTTGGTGAGACAAGAGCTCAAGGTCCTGACCTCCTCTCCACCTTCCTCTATCCTCCACGAAGGACAGAATGACGGAACAGCACGGGTAGACACCTGCACAAGGCCTGTGCATTCTGACGATCGAGCGGTTAAAGGGTCTCAGGTTCCAGAGGTCTTGGCTCAGTTCCTCAGCCCGACCTCCTCGCATAGGCAAAAATACCCATTTTAAGGATAAACACGCAAAATAATCTGGGGAGGGCCATGAAAGCCCCCAGGAGGGAAAAAGGATCACAGCGTCTGGCTGCGATGCTCCAAACGTTGCAGAAGACTCCTACAAGTCACCTCTCAGAACCAGAAGCCCTCCGAGAGCATCCTGCCATCTCTTAACCTACAGGGGAAGAACCATTTTCCAGTTGATATTTGTCTTGGAGCGGTTGCTGCTTCGGAAGAGCTGTTTGCAGCACTATGCGGGGCGCTGAACTGTTTACGAAGCAAAACACGGCAAGCTGCCTCTTTCGTCAGAAATCACATCTAGTTTGCAGTTCGTGGTAGCAAACCAGGGAAAACTAGGTGAGAAGGTAAAAGAAGCTGAAAAAAAACTCTTTTTTTTTTTTTTGCAGTCCACAGAGCTGAAAAACCCCTAATTTTTGCTAATTCTGTGGTATCCGTTACTGCTGATGGAAGACAGAGGGCGTGTGATATGGTAGGACAGCCACTCAGAGAAAGGGCAGCCTGCAAAAGACCCAGAGTTTTCAAAGTAATATGCAAAACCACGCAAAGGATTTAAGAATTCGCTCCTGCTACGCATCCTGGCTGTCCCCACCGCAAGCGTGGGCAGCTGGAGCTGCGCTCACAGTGGTTACGGCCCATCCCAGCTTTGGGGGGGGGAAGCACATCTCGAGAAATTCCCTTTTTCCCTTCGCACAGAAAACTCTGTCTTCTCCCGCTGTTTGCTGACCAAGAGGGGCTGCGGCCGGTAGAGTTAGAGCTCCCTGGAGATGCGACTGACCGTTTCAGACCTCGCTGCCGCTAAAACACAGCGGCAGAGCCATCAATCCTGGGCGGGAAGGCCGTGCTCGCGGCCCCTTGAGCTTGCACAACCTGCAACTCTAGCCCTGAGCTAAGCAAAAGCTTCCCAAGCGCGCGGCGTGAAGCAAACCGTACGACTTCATCTGAAAAGGGTTCACAAACCAGGCTTCTCCTTCACTGCAGATCTCGTCTCTGCTATCACAAGCGGCCGAATCCACCCCGAGACCGTGCCACCAGCCCTGCTCGAACTAGGTGGGAAGGTATCTCAGCGGACTTGCGCAAAGCTCAGCTCTACAGCACCCACCTTCTCCAAGAGGTCCTTCACAAGAGGCCCCATCCAGCACAAGGAAACCTGAAAGGCAGCTCTTTCCTCTTGGATTTAAGTCACACTTGACAGCTCTAAGGCGTTTGTGCAACATCTCCAGAGCACTGGAGGGGTGTCCCTGCCCATGGCAGATAGGCACGTGACGCAGGGAGCCCCGTAGAACCCACAGTCAGGGAGCAATACCTGGAACCACCCAAGTTTTGGTGAAGCGACGCAGTTGGTAACGCTAGTCTGAAGGGTGCAAGAAGTCCAACGGGTCACAGACACGACAGGGCCACGGCACAGCAAGAAAAACACAACCCTGCGTAGCGGTCTTGCTGCAAACAGTGGAAGGATAATTCAAGGGAGACAGCTAGGACCCTCCCAAAAACCTGCCTCGCCACAGACATCTCCCTGCATACCACGAAGTTCCTGCAGGATGATGATGCTCTTCCCACCCCTCCATCAGGAACACCCACCCAGTCCGGATCAAAGGAACCGGACTGCAGCTCCGTGCTCGCAGCGCTTCAGCCCGGTCGCCAATTTACACAGCAGCTCTCGCACAGCTTGAATAAACCCTTGACGTCATCAGGCGGATGGCAGCCCTTGGGGGAAACCTCGCAGCTTCCCAGCCGTCATGGAAAACTGCTGTCTGGCATCTCCTCGGGCGAGGAGCTGGTGGGCAGCACGCCGGTGAGTCAGAGCTATCCTACTTCTGACTGCATGTGACTCATACCAGCTTCACTGCTAAGGCACCACGGAGTCTGACTAAACCAGCCTAAAATTTGTGTCTATCTAATTTTTAAATACATATACACCCCCACACGTGTATGTGCGCACACATACGTGCATGTACATACACATAAAGTGATTTTTTTTTTTTTTTTGCATATGCAAGTGAGAGAAACTTAATGCTCTGGAATTAATAAATAACTATGAACAACCAAGCTCCTAGGCTACAAAAGAGCTCTTCTCCCCACGCGGCTCCTTAATTTGTGTGTTACTTGAGGCTCAGAGCCCACCAGGACTCCCCCGTTTCCTGCGTGAGACCCCACGGCACAGCTCGCAGGGTGCGACGGCCACCATGAGATTCCCTTTCCTCCGCACAGGGCGGGGGTGACACCTCCTCATGGATGGCGGGGGGGAAACACCTGGAGGGAAGGAGGGAGGAACCTGGATGTTCCTCGCTGGGTGAGTGTGTGGCCAAGGGTGCTGCACACCTACACCGCAGAGAAGACATCTGGAAAAGACGCCTGGCAGGTCCCAGCCCAGCTCAGCCAGTGTACTGCTGCTGGTAGCGCAGGTTGAGCTCTCGCAGCTCCCGCTCCCGAACCCGCCGTGACTTGTTGGATTTGGTGGAGCGGCTGGAGCGGGTGGACTGAGCGGACTTGGTGCTCTGGCAGCGGGAAGACGCCCTCTTGAGAAGGTTTTGCGAGATGGAACGGTGTAGGTTCTTCATGGAGGAAGAGGCTGCCATGCTGACCACCCACGGGTGCTTCAGGGCCTGAAGGGCTGTCATCCTGTCACTGGGGTCCACCGTGAGTAGACGATCGATGAAATCCTTGGCCAGGTTGGACACACTGGGCCAGGGCTGAAACACAAAAGAGATAATTAGAATGAAACATCCTGGCACAGCTTCGCTGATTAATTAATTCCTCCCATGCCCAAAAAAAGCGCTTTGGGGCATTCCGCTTCTTCCGTTCTCTCTTTCATCCTCAAAACTTCCAAGCTGTAACCAGCAGTATCTGCCCAAGGAGAAGGAGACACAGTTACTCCAAGAGGCTGTGAGGGGGAGAGGCTGAATCAGTGGGAAATGTCTCTGCACGTACCTGGGTGCAGCACGGATCCGTCCAGCAGCGGGGCTTGGGCACTCACCCTGCCCACTCGGACCCGCCACCCCAGTCTTCCCAGTCACCTCAAGCCTACAGACACCCACACGCGTGTGCGCACACACACACAAGTGGTCTCAGTCAACCCCCAGACTCAATTATCTCTCCAGCAGCTGGCTGGGACTTCCCTCATGCCTCTGGTCGCCAGGCCCTCCTGTGGCCTCGTCCCTGTCCTCAGAGACACGCACAGATGAACAGCCCCAGCCTCCAGGTCCCTTCACCCCCTCGTCCAGCTCCATCTTCACCAGCAGTCACACTCTCAGTTACACGCTCGCTTGCACGCCTGCGCTTGCTCCAGTCGCTGCATCGCAGACACGTGTGGGCTCCCAGACCTACGTCCCACCCCAGGTGCTGGCCCTCAGACTTCTCACCTCATCATCTCACATCATCTTCCAAACCCACACAACTATTGCAAGAAGAACAGTAACTGCCCACTGAAGACCCTCCTCAGCCCCAGTGCTCTGTATCCAATGAAGCCATTACTGCTTGAATGCGAGTTGTATTGCTCACCGAGGATGGATTCTGACACCAGATCCCCGGATCTGATCCCCCTCTGCTCTGCTGAGACCCCCCTGCAGTGCTGCATCCAGCTCGGGGGTCCCCAGGTCAAGGAGGACATGGNCCATGGCAGGGGTGGGACTGGGTGGGCTGAGAGGTCCCTTCCCACCCAAACTGGTCGGTGACCCTGTGGCTCTGTGATCTCTTCTGACCCTTCATCTTAAGGCACGCATCTAGCAAGCACACACTGACCTCTGCAGCGATCCTGAGACCAAGACTAGGGAGGTATTTCTGCCATGATACTTGGTCTTACTCCCACCAGGAAATCTAGGAGATATTGCTACTGGGTCAACCCTTGAACAGCCAGTTCAGTCCAGGTGGAAACAACCCCATAAAATGTTCTAAATGTAGATAAACGTTAGATATACGGAATTTTCAGGAACGGTTACTGATGAAACAGGAAAGAAATTTTTGACAAAATACTTTTTAAAGGTTGGGCTGTGGACAGAGCTCGGAAGAAAACCATGGCACAATGCACCGTAAGGGTGGAGCAGAGGAGGTAGCACGGCTAGCATAAAATCCCAAGTGTCGAATACGGACCCGGGCAAGAGCAGGTTTCTGCAGTCCCTGGGTGTGATGTGGGTCTCACCCCTCCTGACACCACCAATACTGAATTTTTCAAGTAGATGGAGACATCCCAAGCGGCGTTAAAAAAAACAACAAACACAAACTAAGCAGATCCATGCAATGAAGTGAAGATTTTGATGTAATAATTAAGGTCACGTACAAACACATACGTGTAATGGAGCGGAAACAGGACGCACAGTTAAAAAAGAAAAGGCTGCTGGTCTGTCTGTCATTCCTCTCTCTGCTTGGGGAGGAAGAAAAGAACCCAGCTATTTTAAAATACGGGGTCCACCAGCTGCACAGTCAGATATAATGTCCTTTTCTTGTGCAAAGGTCTAAAAAAGGTATGTCCTGATTTTTTTTTTTGGACGTCTGCAATTTATTGCTACCGAAAGCAATTTTCTCTTTCAAAAGACTGAAAGGCACCAGCCAGAGAGCTAATCCGCGGGAAGAAGAACTCCAGCTCTAGCTGAAGAACCGGCTACCAGGATTGGTACAGAAAGTTTTATTTTACAAGCGATGACTAATACAGTCTGCCTTACTCAGCTTAGCTGAAGTGGGATATATGATCAATAACGATGCAGGAGAAGAGAGTGAAAATGATATGAGCTACTTGATATAAAGAAAATCCCCATACATGAATAAAAATCTATAAATGTTCCTGAAAGTATTTGGGATAGAAATGGAAATACTTTTACTGCCTAGAGCCAGAGTGCTCAGGAAGGAAGCACAGCCTTCTCCTGTGGATCCAACACGTCTTCTGTGCTTTGAAACCAGGTCCAAAATGCACTTCCCTTCCACCTTTCAAGAACAAAAGCAGTTAACAAAATTTTCTTAAAATTCAAGCTTTTCGGTCTACTGTTTTCAAATACAATTAGTTTGTCACGACCTGCCTTAAATCACTTTTTCTTAGCTGACGAAACGCATCTCAACAATGAATGGGAGGAGAAAAGAGGCACTTGTTAGATAAGAATAGAGACGATCTTTGATCAGAGATTCATTAAAGTGTTTGTTTATAAAGGATAAATAAAATAGCAAACCCACCTTTTCCAACGTAGCAAACCCCACAGTAACGGTGACACCTGCAACTGACCCTTTGAAGAGCTCAGCCTTTACGCTATTTATAACAACAGCCCCAAAGAGCCCGATCTGCCTCTGCCGCGAGGAGCTATAAATCGCATTTCAAGCCTATAGATTTCCTACCAGACCTCTGGATAAGGTCCTGCCTTTGTCTATCCAATTTACCAACTTTAACTCACAGTGATATTAAATGCTGGTGACAATTCTTCTCTCCTTGCAATGAGCACTTTTGAAGAACCCTTTACGACCATTGTCCTCACTGTCACCAGCAATCGAGATGACTTGGGTACCTTGAAACAGCTTTTGCCCCACTCAAATGGAGAAAACACGTTCACAGGACTCCAACCTGACTTTTTTTCCTGGGGTATTTCTTCCCATCCATCTCAAATCTTTTACTTTTCTGACTATTGTCCCTCAGAGAGATACAACCGCACCAGAATCTCCATCCTCTCTTTCTTACCTAAAT
Organism: Aramus guarauna; assembly: GCA_013400195.1. Classification (NCBI taxonomy): domain Eukaryota; kingdom Metazoa; phylum Chordata; class Aves; order Gruiformes; family Aramidae; genus Aramus; species Aramus guarauna. The sequence goes on along the minus strand of VXBL01008490.1, from coordinate 566,932 downwards.
CCACAGAGATGCAAGAGATGCGCTCAAATGAAAAATACTTCAGGACTGATGCAACAACACTTTTTTTTGGAAACACATCTTCAGGATAGGCAGGAAAGCATTATTTCCTCTTGCAGATGTTAGTGACTGCACAGACCTGGAACTTGAGGCAACCCGAGAACTATTTTGCTGTTCAGATGCATTCAAACTTCAGCCAACCGATGGCTGCCCAACACAGAGCAGGAGATTCTGGCAGGTGAAACGAGCCTCTAAACACCAGGAGCAGTATTCCTGCAATCATTTCAAGTCATATTAAAAGACAGGAAATGTGGTAATTTGGAATTTGAAGAATGTAAGACCTAGAAACTATGAACACACAACCAGACTAAGCTTTGAGGGGTCTGCGCATTGCGCCAGTCGAGTTTAATGAAACCTAAAGAAGAATAAACTCCAAACAAAAGCAAATTGGATTTCTCATTATTCCAATTACTCTAGTTTCACCACAAACGTTGAATATGGAGTACTTGCAATTAGATTTTTCTTCCGGTCAGCAAACACAAATCAGTGTATTGATCTGTTTATACGGTCTGAGGTTTCATTTGCTGCACCATACAGAACTTTGGTTTTATTTCACTCAAGCCTTTTCTTTAAAAGTAGGTAAGACTACATTTTACTGAAGCAGAGTGGAATGAATTTAGCAATTTTCAAGCCCAGTGCCTGGAGAAACGTATCCACTCTCCAGAAACCTTGCATCAGTTGGCAAAACAGCAGTTTTAACTTGGCAAAACCCCAGGAACCCTCCCGATTAATAGTGCAAGGCAGCAACAGGACTTTGTGTAAGAGCTGAGGAAGGGCGACGCTGCTGTGGCTGGGGAACACCAGGAAGGACACGAGTGCAGGACACAAGGTGCACTCACACGACGGGACCAAAGTGATCCAGAGGAGATTTTGCCCTTCTTCGTCTCTGAGGAGAAAAAGAGAATGGCTTGGGAGGAAAACGCTCCCATCCAGTGGCCATGAAACACTGCATCAGCTAAACCCCATCCGATAGCTTTGCCATTGATCTCACAGCCGCAATGACAAATTCCTCTCTTTTGTGGCACAAAAATGCCACAAAAACAAAGAGAGGTCATCAATACTTGTTTATCTTGCACCCCTGTTCCTCTAGGAACTGGTTTCAAATGTAACGCAGTTTGAGTATCGTAACGGTGCCATTCCTTCTATTCGACTGCATTCCTCCGGCAGGGAAAGGTACTACAGTAGTTCTGGTGTCTTTCTACATATCTTAAAAAAAGGTAGAACAGCCTTCTTCTTTTCAAACTGCGATCAAGACCTCTGTCTGGGATAGGGGGATGCAGCATCCGTTTCACAAACCTCACCTCTCGCAAGACAAACACTGGGTACAACTGGTTTAACACTGGAGACTATTGGCCCTCGTGTTGGAGGACTGAACATCCTCTGGAAAATAATGTCTGCAACTCCAGAATTTAGCAACGTGGCTAAAAACAGAATTAAAAAGAATGGCGGGGGGAGCAGAAGAGCTGCAGTAAGTAAATCTAATAGCTTATCCCAACACAGAAATAAGGAGGGTCCCTGCAACAACCACAGAAAACAGCAGGACGTCTTTAGTCTCCTGCGCAGGCTCAGCAGAGCATGAAGGAGGATGTCTTGCCATCACGTTGATCTCCTTCATCTAATCATCAGGAAGCACAGGTGAAGGCTTACCAGCTCGTGCTTACAGGAGAACAGCTCGCAGGCACTCTCCCCTCTGTTCACCAGGCAGGAGCAGGGCTGCCGGGCTTCTGACATCAGAAGAGATGAGATGCCGCAAAGCCTAGCGCTGCTCTAAGCCGTAAATTAAATTCCTTAAATTAAAACAACCCCCACCAAAACCACATCCTACCTACTAACTAGCACAAACCTTCAGGCACGTGGAGATCCCTAGGAGGCAGGAAAGACTCCTGAACTTTCTCTAGTGACAGTGAGGATATTTGAAAGGGAAAAGCAGCGATTAGTAACTCATGATCTTTGAGATGAGCCGTGCAGTCATTCATTCCTCGCTTCGATCTTTCGTGCAGAGTTATCCCAATTCAATCCAAGAGGTTAAGAGGCCTCTCGGGAAGAGGGGAAGGAAGATGGGCTGTAAAGACATATACAGACATCACATATCCAAAACCTGCAGTTATTGGCAAAACTCCCTCCTCCTCAGAGTGCCTGTCCCCTTGCACCCCTCCAGGCCCACATAACACCTTTCAGCACCCTGCACCTTCGTAGATAACCTAGAGGAGGACCGCAGGGTCCCTCTGATGCTCAAACTCCAAAGTCTCACCGTGCTTCCATGAATGAGGTCTGAGATGGCAACCAGGCAACCTTCAGACAGGCCCATTTCTTACAGGTGACCTGCCTGAGCCTGACCACAGGGTTCTCCAAGCTAACAGCAGCTCCTCCCTGGCCATCCGAGAGGTCTCCTCGACTCCACGGGCGCAGCACTCGGTGCACAAGCCTACACACGCGCACTGAAGCTCCTGGACATTTTCCCTAGAGACACAAAGCCGCAGACGGATCTTTTGGTTAGCGCTACGCAAACAAAAGAAGAGCCAGTCATCTGACTTCCAAACTTTGCTTTTAGTCTCGACAGTATCCACTGAAGGAAAAATAGCTATTGATTTCCCGATTCCTACCCAAGTTACGTGTTGTTTTCAGGAGGACTGACGTGAGCTCTAAAGACGATGTTATGGGGAAGGTGAGGGACACCCAGAACAGCAAAGGCCTGAATCTCGCTTGCCCGTTGGTCTTTACAAAAACACAAAGCATGTTATCACAGCTGCAAAAGATCACTCTTAGGTCAAAAATACCAGTCCCACCAGTTCCTAGGACGGGTCTGATTGAGCGCCGGAGAAGCCTCAAAGCACCAGGGAGGCCGAGAAGCCCTACAGCAGCACATGGGTTCCTGCCAGGTCCATCTACAGAAAACCATCAGACAGCTACTTTAACGTTTTACAAGACAAAAAAGATTTATTGGGAATGAGCCTGCCCCCACAGATAGACTGGGCTGAACATATCCCCTTGATGAGAGGGATTGCCTTCGTGTCGTGCCCTCATCGCAGTTAACAGCGACGCTCTGTGGAGCACTCCATTTCTGTTCTTCCTTCCCGTTTTGATGCTGCACTCTCCATCGTGCCAGCACGGACGGTTTGGTTTGTGCAACCAAAGTGAGCCGAATCAAGGAACTTCTGTTAATTTTTCTGCTGGGGTTTTGAGCCCCCGTTCCTTGGCATGATTCACCGGATGGCTGCAGAAGCAGCTACATCAGCCCAAGTGAGCGACTGGCACAGAGTCCAGAATTAGCAGCACTTCAACCAAGTACGAAACCCGTGCCACAGTCTGTCTTACAGCCTGAATGACAACGGGAGAAACTCCCACGGTGGAGATTTGTAGCTCTGGCCCCTCAGGAATGACGGCTGCCGCTTCCGAGGTGCGCCAGCATTTCCTCCAAAAGCATCTCCTGAACTTCTAAGCTGCCTAAAACACGGGGCGCATTGCCGATCTGCAGCTTCAGCCCTGCTAGATAATAAACCCGGGGGAAAGCAGCCTCCTTTACAATGCCTTAAAGAGATCTCAAGTGTGCTGTGTCTTATTCAGACTCAGGCTCGGAGTCTGGAGGAGGAAAAGCAAGAGATCCTCCTCTGAGTGTCACTTAAGCGAGGTGATTGCGTTCCGTGCTAAACCCTCTGTGATTAAATCCCACCGCCGCCGCCCCTGCTTGGTATTCACATCAGCATAAAAGCTATTGAGGCGCCGTCCGCACCGGCGCGCGGGGAACAAACAGCGCGTTGTTCTCCAGTTTGAACAACCAACCCACCTCTTTCGCTTACAGCTGACGCGAGCGCGAACCTGGCGTACGCTGGCAGAGAGCTCCCGACGCGCGTGTCTGAAATAAAACCCTGACCCGTGTTACCAACGTGAGTCTTCTCGTCTAACTAAACCGAACCTAGGTGGGGGTGGGAGTCAGCACTCTAAGCAGAGCAGCTTTCAGGGCTGGGCTGAGATACCGGAGGTCCCTGAATTCTACTCTGCCGGTGCTGGGTGCGCACGCTGCTGTCAAGTGGTCACGTAAACCTGCCCTGCAAGCGAGCTAACAAGGCAACTGTTTTAGGCTGGTTTTTTTATTTGTTTTTACCTTAAAATACACAGTGAAGATGTTTCTGATCTGTTGTCCTGTTGGACACTACTTCCTTAAAATATTTCTATTATATTCAGGTTTCTAAGCTCCTTTTTTTACCCCTAAGTACTTTTTTTAAATCAGATTTCAGAAGATACCAGCAGTGCATCCTCCCCCAGATACACGCTCATCCCCCTACGAGGACAGGCCATGGAGATACCATTCTTCAAGAAGTTGCAAAGACCACCGCTGACCTGGGAAGGCAGAATTTTTCATTTAAAGGAGTTTATTCTGGATGTTATACGCATCAGGACGAGCCTTTCCCGCCCTGCAGGACCTATGTGGGATGCAAGGCTTGCAACAGCTGCTTTCCAGCCTATAGACGCAGCTGGCCATACCACTGCTCGGAACTGCACACGTGTCCCTGTATACGTCTCTGCTCTATGTTCACCGACTGCTGCTCTTAGCAATCCCACTGAAGACATCTGGGCCATAAAAAACCATTACCAAGAAAACCAATCTGGAGACAGATGGGACCCAGGTATCATGGATATGAACAGCAAAGGCTTTTTTTTCCACAAAAATGACTCAGCCTAAACACGTATGTATTAGATTAGATTAGATGAAGTAGGGCACATCTCTCCATCCTCTCTCATTTTTCAGAGTAGCTGCATTTAAAAATTCAGATGTCTTTGGTGGTAGACAAGTGACATGCTGTTAGTTTTTAAAACTAAATTAATGGAAGGTCCCCAACTATTCTTCGCATTGCGCCTTTCATACATTGACGTGAACGTGCCTAATTTAGGAGGTTCCCGCATGACTTCAGAAAACGGAAAGCGTCAAAACCGAAGGAGCAGGTTGGGGGCAGGAACTAAGAGACGACACGTGGTGAACCAGCCTAGGACTGCGCGGAGGTTCCAAGAACAAGAGGTTTGCACGGTCCCGGGCATCGCTCAGCCCCCGAGCAGCTGCAAAGAGGTGATCAAAACCAACCGGTTCAAAAGGGCTGGAACACAAAGTTTCCAATGAAAAGATGTAATGTGCTGAAGTCTGCGCAGGACAGATTCCCAAGCATTCAGCATTAATTTGTTGATGCGGGGAGGAGGAATAAAGGAAGGATGAAAGAGGAAAATACAACAGCCCTTTAATAATCCACAGCATTATAAGTATGCGCAGCCATCTGGTGCTGTGAACTTCTATAACCCAGCTTTTCGAATGGAAACAGCCAGCCGATTTTCCCTGTTCAAGCACTGAGTATTCAGCACAAATCACGCAGTAAAATTACAGCAGCTACAAAACCAATAAACACAGAGCTTTTCTCTACAGCCGGGGAGGGCTCTTCCAACAGTAATGCCTAGGGAAACACCTGACGCGTTAAATCGGGGTAACGCCGCATTTTACCTTGGATCGCTTCACATCCACCTCTTAAAAACGCGTCAGCAAGTTGCAGTTAGACACAGAGGACTTGAACCACTACCCTGATGGAGAAACTGGATGTTGAGAAAGCTCGGGGTCAAGAGACCTGGACTTGAAAAGAATACAGGTGAAAAGACAAGTTCACCGAGTACAGGCTGCTGGAGACAGCCATCAAAAAGGCAAGCAGGGGAAACAGTCAGAAATTTCCAGAGGTATTGCTATAGCACCAGTTCACAACAGTACTTGCGGTAACGAAGTAAGGAAATACCTTTCCCAATCTGTTGGTAACATCTGGATATCCTGGCATCTTTAGTCCTTTTATTCTCAAAAGGAAAATTCAAAACTGATCTGAATGATGTTCTCTCATTTGTAATTCTTATCTTAAGAGACGTATTGGCTGAGAACTGGAACGGAAGCTAATACGTGTTTCTACTTACCAATTCAAAGTAATGGTTTAAGAAACAGTGGTCCCCGATAGGGAGGAAGAATCTTCCCCAGGGAGGAAGAATATCTTTTATCACTCCGATTAGTGCAGCAGGGGGATGAACAGAGAAGCTTATAACCTTCCGCATACACCCCCCCTCGGCGGGCTTCAAGCTGTCGATACACAAGCCCTGGGTGCTGACAAGAGAATGAACAAGGGGGAGCAAATCCTAAGACACTCTTAGTTGTTAGTCCGTCCATGCCCTGCTCCCCGCTGCTGCTCCGAGGCTCCTTTAACCTCCTCGAGCCCAAGCACCAAACGCAGCACGCGGGTGAGGAGCTGAGCTGAAAACATCAGCCGTGCTCAGCCTCCGGCAGAGGAGCAGCCCTGCTGCCTGGCTTGACTTTCCTTTCTTCCTCATTGTCACTCTTTCAATTTTCATCAGAATCCAAGCCAGGCATGGCTCAGAGGAGGTGAAACGTCCCTTCTGCCATCTGAACATTTCCTAAAAGCCGAGGTTGAGGTGTCTAAGCGCTTCCCGAGCGAGGCCAGCATGGCCCAATCTAATGACATTCCCTTTTCTCTCCCAGAAAGCACCGGTTTGGGTGGGCAACGTGGATATAAACTACTGCCGCTTTGAAAATTTTAAAGTGCACAAAACATCAGCAGGTTTGCTCGGTTTATCACAGTTCAGACCTGGGTGACTTTTACAGTTGTCTTTCCTGGCACTGTTTGGGTAGTTTTTGTTAGAATCCAGAGCAGAACAAGCGTTCTGGATCCCACTCCGCCACTATTATCTTCTCAGCCTCTTTCAGCACCCAAACTATTCAGGGATGCAGACAGAGATCCCGCTGCCCAACAAAGTATGTCATTCAAACGGCACCAAACTGCGTATACACAAGAAGGAAACATTAAAGTAGCAAGGACAACTTAAACATCCCTAGTTCACACATACCTCATTCTGCAGCTACAATCTTATACCGATATGATTTATTTTTTTCCTGTTATATCCCGCCCTGTTGTTTCCCACATTTGCCTTTTTTTTTTTTTTTTTTTCCCAAAAAGATCAAGTTTTCAGTTTGCTATGTGGAATCATACTAACTACTGTTGAGCCTGGCCATCTCCCAGTCCAAGAAGGATGTGGAGAAGATCTGACTGAGGGCTACCAAGATGGCTAGATGTCTGTGGCATATGGCCTACAAGGAGGGGTGGAAGGAGCTGGGCTTGTTTGGTCAGGCAAAGAGAAGTCTAAGGGCACTCTAATAGCAAATTACAGTTATTTGAAAATAGTTACAAGGATTACAGAGCCACACAGCAGGTCCAAACAATACAAGGGGCAACAGGGAGAAGCTGCACTTTGGAAGGTTTGTATCAGGAAATACCAGGGAGGGTAAAACCATGACAAGGGTGGAAATAAAATCACTGGGAGGGTGGTGCAGCCCTGGAAAAGGTCAGCAGGGAGGTGGGGGATCTCCGTCCTTGAAGCCTTTCAAGACTCTAGAAGACAAAAGTCTTCCCCCATTGACAACGGTCCCATCAAGCTGAATGGGATGAGAGGCCTCCAAAGGTTTCTGTGATTTGCGTGCATCTGTGTCACCTACTCCTCTTCCCCCTGTCCCCAGCCAGTACTGGCATCCCTCTTCCATGGCAGCAGCACATCCCTGCTCCCTACACACACCACTGCCCTGGCTCCGTCCCACACGCTTAACAGGGTCAAGCGTGCCACGAGTGGTGGGATCATGTGCTGATCAGCTCTCTGGATAAATTCCGGCTGATATTTAATTACCTTTCTTGCAGCAAGGATGTGAATTTAGTTCTCTCTCCCGCTGAGCCACTGACTTTTATAAAATTCACAGAAACTTCAGGCTTTTGAATTTTCCAAATCTCTCAAATTGGGCTGAAGCTGACCTTAGAATTTATGCAGTTAATTGTAGGAGATTGAACGACAGTACAGTTCCATAAACTTTGCTTCCTTGGGAAATCAGGCTAAAACAAGGGCTGCAATGGATGTCCTGGGATCATCCAATCCATCCCACGGTCCCCGAAGGATCCACGGCAGATACATCATTCCTGACAGATGACTGCCTAACTTGTTCTTCCAGACAGCTTCAGCCATCCTCGGGGTAGATTTCTTTTCAGGAGCAGGAAACACTAGTGCTGCAAACGGTCTAATATGAATCTAAGTGCAACTTAAGGCTCTTGTTGGGCAGAATCTGGAAAAGAGATCATTCCTTTTCCTCTTCAAAGCAGCTTTCTGCATACTTGCAAACTGCTATGACAACACCTTCTTTAGGCCAAACAGCCAAAAACGTTTCAATCTTCCGGAGACCGTGGGGTTTTTTTGACTCACGATTGTTTTTGTTGATCTTCTGTCAAGTCTCTCCGCTTGGCCCGTGGTGTTTTTGAAGCTGGCTGCCCAGAAGTGTCGGAGCTTGGCATGCTGCATCAGCCACTGAATGCAACGGGATTACACCACACGCGGCCTCTCTTGCTCGTCGTACACCCCAGTACGTTTGTCTTTTGCCACAAGCTGGATACAGCTGTCTCACGTCATAGTTTGTGATTCACAGGCGGATCCTCTTCTGAAAAGCCAACACCTCCTAATCTTCTGTTCTTCGTCTATTTTTGTGCTCTAACTTACTCTTTTTTTTTTTTAAAAATTACACTTGCTATTGAATTGCTCAAATTTGTTAGGGCCATCTGTAATTCAATGCACTTTGCAGCCTTTCCAATTCAACGTCGTCTGCAAATACAATGAACATACCTCCGCTTCCCTCCCCTGAGTTGTTCAGTAAACCCCCAAATACAACCGGACCTTTGGCAATTTCTAGAGAAACACGCTCACTACATGTTCTACTTTGTTGATGAGCCCCTGGTAAATAAATGCCAACTTTAACACAATAGGTTCGGGGAAATACAAGATTTGGTTCCCCCCACTCTTGCCCTGCTACACCTATGGTAGATTTTGAAAGCGCCGTACAGCAGAATCTGCCTGCTGGCTTCTGTCCCCAGAAAGACCGGAGAACATTATTTTCCTGCCTTCTAGGTGAAGAAGTTTTGCTCAGCACGAAGGGCAGATGAGGACAAAATAATCTGTAGCAGCAAAGGAGGAAGCATAGTTTTCCTAGTGCCAAACCCCTCTCCCACAGCACTCGTCTGTTGACACAGAAGGCATCGGCTGATGCAGAGGATGTGTGAGGCAACGCTGCTTGCCCAAAGCCAGGGAGAAGAGAAGGCTCCCTGCTTCCAGAAGATAAGGAACACTTCAAATCCCATCTCCCCTTTGCCCGCAGATGTGAGTACTTCATCATCTCTGTCTGTTAAGTACGGTTGTCGCACTTACTCATTGGATTTACCCATATTGACTGTTCGGGAGCTCCACATGCCTGGCACACGTTCAGCGCGGGCAGAAGGTTCCCAAAGCAAGGCTGTCACGCAATACAGCGCGTTTCCAAACAGGGATTTTTCAGAGACCATGGAACACTTTCACGAAATAGCTAAAGGTACCTCCAATGTCAGATCCATCCTTGCCAAGCCCCTGTGCCAAACACCAGACGTACAGGAACTCCTACAAATTTTTGAAGATGAGTATCATAGAACGNAGCAGAGGTGCTCCTGCCCTCTGAGCATCAATGTGCCATGAAATTATTTCATATTCTCATCCAAGAGCCAAGCTAGTTTTCCTGCATTTTTCAAAATCAGCCTTTTGAGCAAAAAGGCAGCTTAAGAATGTCACCAAGAATTCCTGAAGCTTGGAAAGCTAAAAGCAAACAGGAAAAAAAAAAAAAAAAAGAGGACTTTAAGAGATAAGAAACTGTAAATCAGGCATTCCTATCAGCATCTGATATACCAGCATATAAAGTCTTTTGAGTCATCCCAGCTATAACGAGAAACCTTTCTTATGTCTGAGCTACACAACCATTCTTAAAACGATCAGACTGTGAAAGAATCCCTTAGAAATTATTCTTCAGACACAGACAAAAGGTAGGAAACATGCAAATAGTTTCCTTCTCAGACAGTTCAATTCTACCTTTTGTTAGGTACGAAATCAAACTCTTTGGTGAATCACTCAAAGTGCCTGAAACGCTGGGTGTATTTGATATGTAGGGCGTATCGTGCTGATAGAAGTTCACGAGCTATAGTCACACAGCCAGGCATACGTCCACACCAGCAGCTAGGTATACGCTGCATTAACAGCGGGTATCTCTTAATAACCACCACCAGAACGTTCTGCCTCTCCTCCGCTTGTCCGCGTGGCTCCCATTTCACCAATCAAGGCTAATCTGGCGTATTAGTAAAAGCTCAGTTTTCAGGAAAATCCATAAAAACATCCACTTAAATAACAGACGTATTGGAAAACACGCCTGGGATTTCTATCTTAGCACTCACTCAGGGCAGCGGGAGGGCGAAGCAGCAGGGTGGTGAGAACAGAGAGAGAAGAGCCGGCCCTGAAGCTCACGCTCCAAAACAAGGAGCTCGGACGTGCTGCTGTTGGCTTGAGCCTCCCCTTCCAGCTCAAAACAACTAACCCAGTTCCCTCGAGCCTACCAGCCTGAAAGCTTCAATTGCAATCTTGTCAGATTTAGGGATTTCGGGGATTAGGGAAAGAGACTACCAAGAAAACCTCTGGGCTTAGGAAGCATCTTTTTAGCCATCCAACTTGGTACCAACAGAAGCTACTCAAAACAGTTTTTGCAGCTGAAAAGAGATTTTAACTATATGAAATCAAAATTTTTACTTCCTACCTATGCCACGTATGCTGGTTAACTCCTTTGTCTCACCCCAGGGCAGGAGCACACTGCAACTGCTCGGGAAGTCCCAAATTGTGGTCAGAGGGAATCCGAGCCAACTTTCAACAGCAGTTTGTTCCAAATCTATCAGGTTTGCCTCTCTCTAAGGCTGCAAAATGATTTTCAACAAGGTGTGTGCTCCCAGCCCTTCTTTGCAGAGCTCAGTTTTGATTAATTCAAACTAACCTTTAACCTGCAGCAGGGGAGAGCAGCTGGAACTACGGCCGGGTGCCAGCTCTTCAAAACCTCAAAGCCTGGTGCTCAGTCTGGGGGCTCAGACGGGAGCTAGGAACAGGCTGTAGTTTTCTCCAGAGTGCCACACATGGACAGCACCCGCCTGAAACCTCACTTTAAAAACGTTTCACACGTGTCAGTCAGGGCTCCCTGTGCCTCTAGAGTCGCGCCGCTGTTCTAGTTTTGTATTTCCATATGATCTTCTGGAGCCATATCACACTCGGGTCTTCGGCAGACCAGGTCTAGCTGAAGCGGTTTAAGACGTTACCCCCATCCACCCACCCTGGGACTTGCTGTGATCAACTCCCACGCGTGTCGTCGCACCAACGACAGATCAAGACAAGTGCTTGCACCCAGCTCAAACCCTCCTCCAGGAGCAGCTGAACTTCAAACACCGATTTGCCCAGAAGCACAGGCTCCCACCCCGCAGCGCGGATCTCCGACAAAGAGGAGGAGAGGACAGCTGCTGTATTTAGCAAAGGTAGGAAATCAGCCCAAGGTAAAAGAGGAAGCCCAGTGTCAGGGAACGGTAAAGGAGTCAAAGACATCAATGGCAGCTGATAGTTTAAATCCTTTCTCTTAATAACGTACATTCTGCACAGAGGCAGCTTAGTATTCTTTTCCTACCCTACTGATGTCCCTTTATCCCTACATCCCTAATTCTGCAGAAATACTATTCCAGCATTAACAGGATTTTATAGGGCCCAGAGATGCAGGAATGAAAACGTAATACGTCAAATCGCATTGTTATCGCAAGTCCTTTTCCCTCGGACCTGGCTCCTGCCTTCCTCCATCCTTACAATAATTACGTGTCGTGTGCGGTGCGCCACTTCCCCAAACCCAGACATTCACCCAAACTCTTCACTAAAATGCTCAGCTCCTGCCCTTCATCCTGCCTTGAACCCACAGGCACTATTGGTACAGAGAGCAGCTCCGGGGACAAGGGGAATGAAATTATTGGGAAAGGTCACATCCCTCTTCCCCACGGAGATTCACTGCACACTTTTCTTGTTTCTCAGGGCTTCGAGGCTTAGACAGAAGTCTCCTCCCTGGTCTCTGCTCACCACACCAAAATAAGGTGTCTCCACCTCGTTGTTTCACCAGATGCTTCCAGCCACGGTAAGCGCAGACCCAAATGAAGGGAAGGCCCAGCCAAACTCACCCGCCACAAGCCACTGGCTCAGAAAATTCACTGACCTGACGCCACACACAATTCTGTGAAACAGAAAACTCTTAACGGGGTGATGCAGACTGGAGCTGTGTGGAAATGAAAGACGTACGCAGAGAAAGACCACCCCTCTCCTTGCTCACCCTGCCCTAGGATTTGGAGTTAGCTTCACCGCTAAGAGTTGCAACATAACTTGAAGTACATAGCAAAAAGGCCAAAGGAATGATTTTGAGAAAGGTCCTTGCAACACACCAATTCCATTGAAGGAAGCAACCTTCAAAAAACCCTCAAGAAGCAGCCAAAGCAAAGAGGGATTGATTTTTAAATGCACACATTGGTTTCAAAGCCCTTTTACTGGACGAGGTGTTTCTTTACCTGTAAATAAAGAGCTTTCCAATACAACACACTACAGCTTTGCAGGAGCGCGGTCGCCGATACGTGCAGGAAGGTTGGAGGATTTTCCAGGTTTTAACTGAATTTATCGTGCTGCAGAGAGCCTAAGATGTCCGCTCCCGCAGCGGGAGAGCTCCGGACAAACACTTCAGCTCCCAGACACGTACGGAGCAACGCAAATCCCCCTATACTCACACCCACCAAGCAGGTGCATTAAAAGGAAAGAAAGAGCAGAAGCTAAGAGAAGTACCTTTATACGGCTGGCCTCGGTGTTTTGTGCCGGGCTAGGAGAGGCACACTTTCATCCTGTTCAAGTGTTTCAGCTCTTCAAAGCGGAGCGTAGTGCCCTTTTCAACGGAGAGCCATCCGACTGCATCTCGCCAACACTCCTGTCGCTCTACTTAAAAATCACCGCGTTCTCACGGCCGTATGAAATGCAAAAGCACATTCCTCTGTAAATTGGTTTGTTGGGTTTTTTTTTTTTTTTTTTTTTTTCTCCAAGCAAAGGGCTCAGCAATTCATATAAAAAACTATTCTCCCTTAAATGGGAAAAAAAGCCCATCTGTAGTTTTTAGAAAAAAATGCATGCAATTCTCTAATGACAGGACTATTGTAAAACGTTACTAATATCTAATGTGGCTCACAGGAAAAAAACCAGAGCAGTTGTAAGTAAAAAAGCTTTTTCTTGCCCCAAAAAGGCTAAAATGCTGTCCCAGGGACTTGTATGATCATGCAAAAGAGTCTCACAGTCATGATTTAAAACCCACCCCGTGCCTGTTTTCCTTGTTATGCTCCATTTCCACAGAACTTGGGACACTCAAACTCCAGGGAGAAGACTGAAAAACTGCCCATCCTGCTGGTTTGAAAAAAATATTCTCTCTCCTGTCAGGAAGATCAGAGGCCACGGTGATGACCGCACCTCGCAAAAACCTCTGGCACAGCCAGGGAGGGCAACTCCATCGGTCAGCAAGTGAGGGGTCCCGGACCCTCCCGGGCACCGAGCTGACGGAGAACTTCCAGAAGAAGTTGGTGGCTTTGCAAGGAGCTCCTCTATATCAAGAGGATACAGGACTTTATTTTGATTTTATATTTTTTAATAGTGGAGATGAAGGACCAATGGGAACGTTAGAGGGCAGTGGTGCTCTCTGTTCCCGGCAATTTATTTTTTTTTAATCTGCTTGGAATGCTTTCCAGAAGAAATACTCTAGTCCAAACTCGGGGAAGCCAGACTGACTTACTGCCCATCTTAAACAGGAGAGGTACCAGGAGGAAAGCACCAGAGGGAAATTTTTTTCCTCCTTTCAAGGCAGTTGCTACCCTATAACGGATTTAATTAGCATACAGCGTATTACAGAAAGCTTTATGATATATAACAAAGCTGTAGTTATGAACTGCAGGGAAAAAATTAGACATTCTGGGGCAAACAAAGCATAAAATATAAAATAAAGCTAATCTACTATGAAACACTTGATTTTTTCTATATTGGTATTTCTTTCTAAACTGGTTATGTTTTTTGTTATCAAAACAACAAAAGATAGATACTTTTTTTTTTTTTTAATTACATAGGCATATCTAATTAATTCTAAGTGACCAGAAGTACAAACACAGAGGAGCCGTTCCAGGACTGGCAGCCAGACCGTCGAGGATCATACCCGCTGCAGCATCAATGCAAAACTTACTGGTCTTTAAAAAGCCACATCCAAAAGTTGAGAATGTTGGTTTGAAAACTCTCCTCTAAAGTGACAGACAGTGCGGAGAGACGTGTTCTGTGATATGCAAGTATAATTTTTTTTCCTCTCCTACAGGAAATTAGTTTCTACACTAAAATACAAGTATGCAAAACAGAAATTGGGTCTTTTTTTTTTTCCTGCAGTTCTCTGCCACTACGCATTTCCACCTTAGCTGTTAAAGGAAGGAGGTTACCAAGAAGGTTACCAACCTTATTCTTTTTATTGCTTATGCCTTTTTTTTGGTATCAGATTGAATTTGTTAGAAAATTTGACCATAGTCATAATACAATCACCGATCAGTCCCTTTGGAGAAGGACAGGAAATTCAGTAACCAGTTCCCACCCGAGTCAGAAGAAGCCTGTGTCTGAGCTCTACCCTATTCTCTCCCAGAAAGCTGCATAAATACAGGAAATTAAGATTAAAAATTGACAAGACTGTCATCCGTCTCCTCCATTGCGCGATGCGAGGCATTTGAGCGGTTACAAGTCCCTCACGGCCTTTTAACCAGCGTCCACAATGAGGACAATTACAAGAATACTTTGGAAACGCTCTGCAGAGGTCCCGACGTACTTGGGGTAAGGACTCCTGTAAGCATGCATCAGCTGGTTTGGAATTGCTCGTCATATTTTTATCTTCCTATCTGTCAGGTAGCAACTAACAGCACGGATGGACAGTTTGTTTGCGAATTTACTACCAGCACTATTCGCTCTTCCAGCTTCTGCTGTCGCCTGCAGGCCGAGAAAACTGTTTGGCGAGAAGACGTTTCATTTCTTTACTTACATGGACCACGTCAGTTATTCCGGGAACATCATTCACGCTACTCCAAAACTACCTTGTTTTTCATGTAATTAAGCGCGTTCTTCCAGCCTGAATCTATCCATAGCAGTATTTGCAGAGTTTACTCAATATCGGCATTTAACTCGGCGCTTTCAACACCAGGCTAGGGCAGGTGATCATTCAGAGGCTGAACGCTCAAGAAGAGAAATAGGAAGTGCTACGCACACACAAGTTCTGCACATTAAGCCTCTCCTTTGGTTTGCTCTGAAGCCATTTGTGCTGCAAATCTCTCTTTAGCATTCAATTTTTTAGTACTTGCTTCTTGGTTGCTTTTGACCAAGATCTGGAGGAGTTGTTGATGTGCAGGAGGGCAGGACTGCCACTCAGGAGAACCTCAACTAGCTGGGACCGAACTGCATCTGCCAGTGCTGTCAGATGAGGATGACATCACACCAGATATCTCAGAGACGCTCAGTGAAAGGGCAAGGAGTGACAGTCAAGCTGCAACCAGGTAAATTCCATCTGGATGTAAAGAAAAAACCAGTTCCCACAAGACTGGGACAGCCCCGGGACAGGGCCCAGAGAGAAGGTGGCATCTCCATCCTTGGAAACTTCCAAGGCTCGAGTGCCCAAGGTGTGAAGCAATCTCATCTAGCTTTGCATTTAGCTCTGCTCTGAACAGGAGTTGGGAGCAGAGACTTCCTGAAGTCACTTTCTGCCTAAATCTGCCTATAATTTTAAGTTCAGTGGTACGGATTGCATCACTGTACTGCAGGAAGCCAGAGCAACTCTTCGTTGATGTTGTCTTGATTGGAGCTCGCCAGTTTGTTACAAAATAAAAAGCAGAACCAACTCATGAATGCCATCAATTTCTTCATAAAGTTATCACAAATAATGGCATACGGATTTAGAAAGAGGTACTCTTTGACTTAACTTCCAAAGGTGCCGTCACTACAAAAACACTATAAAATTATTACTTACCTTACTTTTATGTGCATCTTAGTTATTTTTCCATACTATAACCACCTGAAGCCTACGTATATCAACAAGTCTTGTCTTGTTGGTTATCCTAGGAAGCTGCCATCCATTGCAGGGACAGTCTAACAGACCACAGCTCTCCCTTCCAGCATTATGATCTTTGCTAACAACCAGGAGAACCTAGGCTGTGAAGGAGCCTAGGTAGAAAGCATAGGTAACCCAAATAAAGAGATGGAGGAGAAGAAATCTGGGTGGACGCAGCCAAGGAAACAAATCTGACAAAAAACATGCAGCAGAGATCTGCATGCGTGAGAACGGAGCAAGAACGTACTTGTCAAGTCAGGAGAAAGGGATGCTGCAAAGGTTCAAACCTAAAACGAGAGCCTGGCTGAAGGGTTTGCTGTTTACATGGAGAGAAAAGGCCAGTTTTTAAATTAAGAACGAGCAAGACTTAAAAAAATAGATTTTGATGAAGACCTACAGGAATCCTCGATCCTAAACATGCCCCCATATGAAGGGCTCTCACGTTTCTGAAACTACAGATGGGTTTATATTCCGTATGAAGTCAGTGGGGAAAGGCACCACACGCTCACTGCATCAGAAGGAACCGCTTAAACACACAGGCACGGCGCTTTAGCAGCCGTGCCCAAAATTGCTGTCACCCTTCCACATCTGACAGCAGAAGCAACAGGGAAGACAGCACCTCGGGACGTTGTTGGGAGCGGAAACAAAGAAAGGAAGGAAGCAGAATTCTAAACGGCAACAGGAACTCGCAAGGGGAACTGTCAAAGACCGAAGCTATCATATTAGGGACACCAGGGAGCAAGGCAGCCAGGCAGGATGACTAGATAGATTCTGGGTTCATGCTTCAAACCCGAATGAGTCACCGAACAGAGGAGGGCAGAGTCACAAGCACAATGCAATTCACACCACATTTTCCTTTACAGATGTATAATGTCAAGACACACGCATTTCTCCCAAGGAAAAAAAAAAAAACAAACCAAACCAAAACCAACGTTTCTGCAGAAGGGGAAGTTAAACTGATTTTATCATCTGCAAAATACACTTTTTATTACCACTTAGTCTGTACACATTGCCTGCTTTTTCACCTACCTACAGGGAAACTCCAGCACCGTGTTGTAATTAAAGAGTTCAAGAACATTTCCATTTAATAGAAAATGTTTGCCCTCCTCACTTTTTACACGTCTAGCCTTTCCAAAGGAGTATTATACAGCAAGTAAAATTAGCCCGTGGGAGTTGACAAGCCTCGGGATTGATTTCCGATTCTCAAACTCAGTTGAAATAACACTGCCTCCAAACCAGAAGTCGAAACCACACGAGACGTGCGGTACCCGCTCCATCGCCGTCCAAGGGGACCGCTGAACACCCCCAGCGCACAGGCAGGTGCCCCAAATGCCGCGCACCCAACCTCGGAGCACCATCTGCTCGGCAGGCTGGCTACTCCTCATCTCAGTAAACTCTTGGGAGCG
Organism: Aramus guarauna; assembly: GCA_013400195.1. Lineage (NCBI taxonomy): Eukaryota > Metazoa > Chordata > Aves > Gruiformes > Aramidae > Aramus > Aramus guarauna. Next base: position 549,391 of record VXBL01008490.1, on the reverse strand, counting down.
GCTGAAGCCCCCAGCTGAGGGAGGAAATAAGAGAAGGAAAGACTAGCACCTCTAACAAGACTGAAGGTTACGGGATGGAAGAGCTAGCCAGCCCAGTGTGGTGTCTTCAACATCAGCGGACAGTAGACAGACAGGGAGAGCCCGAGAAAACAGTCCTATGTTGCAATTAACACACCCCCCCCCATACTCTCAAGCCTCAAAATTTGTGGTTTAGGGACCTTTTTATCCATACTTAGGACTTTTTAATATCATTCTCTCCATTGATTTATCTTCCATGAATTCATCCAGTTGCTCTTTTAACTCCGGCAAACTTCTAAGGTCCACAGCAGCCTGCATCCAGGAGGTCCACTGCCCTCATTTTCCCCATCTGAAGAACTCTGTATCAACAGCGCCTGCAGGGCTTCGTTAGTGAACTTTGTCCTGATCGCTTTTAGGCAGAAGGGAACAGATCCTTCAAACTTCACTGTTTTTCCCTTCTCCATGGAACTGACCACATATTTCAACTCTGCACTTATCTTCAGCAAATCGCTGATCCATGCAAAGGCCGCTATTGTATCACAGCTCCAAAGTTCCTTCAAGAGCCTTTGGTGAGGAACTTTAATAAACACCACTGGAAAATCTAAGGAAGCCACATAAAACCAGATCATCTCTCCACATGGCTGCTAAGTCCCTTGCAGAGCTCCCGCAGACCTGCAATGCCCAAACTCCTTCATATATCAAACACGTCTCTCCTTACGTCACGTCGATCAACGTATCTACCAGCACCATTACTCAGAATAAGCTTTTTGGTTTTAAACTGGCACCCACCGACCTCACCCACGGTGAACATACCACAAAAAGCTGATTCTGGTTTATGAATAGGAAAAGAGACCCCAAGGGGAAATGATTTGCCCAGATCAGATATCAAAACCAGAACGATCCCTAGCTCAGTTTCCCAATTTATCCACAACATGTATTATCTTCCATTTCTTCCAGCAAGTTTCCCAGGTGTGTAAAGCAACATGAAAGTATCATTATTTGAGAGAAGGACAAGCTTTGAAACAGAAGCAGAGCAAGCCTGTCTTAGCAGGATAATGATGGTCTGATGTTCCTTCCTGCGCTTTCAAATTCAAAGGAAACTGTGAATGGAATTCCAGCTTTATTCCTCAGACAATTTTTTAAGCTACAAAGAGATCCCCAGAAATCAGTTTTATCCCCAAGATTTCAATTAAAATATTGCCAAATTTTCTTATTAGTGAGTTCTAACAAAACAAGTGAAAGAGAACGATTTTGTAGCAGGCTACATCAAATGCAGTCTCATAACCCTTACTCAGAGATGCTCAGAAAAAAAAGCACGCCAAGTTACAAAGCCAGCTTTTCTTGATTCCTCACCCTACCCATTACTCCAGGCAGTTCAGAAAGGACAGGAGGAGATACAAGAGGTAATCAGAGCAGTGATGTCAGCAGTACCTGAAGAAGCTATTATGGGCGACCTCTGCTATTGATCTGCTAATAGCCTCTTCAAACAGACCTCACACTCCAGAACAGGAGAGCGGTGGTAAGAGGGTCCCAGTCCGAAAGCAATTACATTAGCTGGACGTGAGCTCACTTGTTTTTCAAGAAGATGGAGCTACTTCTCAGGTCAGCGTGCACCTTGGCTTTTATTCCTCTCTCAATACAGCTTTGTTCTCTCTGACCAGGTTTTGAGGCCAGACCTTTCAAAAAGCGAGACTCGGCACCGGGTCTCGGCAAACTCGCGGCACTGCTGCTGCATGACATGGTACGGCAACGCGGTTCGGAAGATGGCTCCCTGCTTCCCTGCTGAAATCTGTCTCAGCTGCGCTGCTCAAGCTGTCAGCTTTGGGCACTTTACTTTGCAGGCTTCTTTTAACATTTCCTCTTCTATTTCACAGCTCCAAAATTCACATTACTGAGAAGAAAAGCAGTTGTTTCCCTGAAATCTCTGCTTCTGCATCTATCAGAGACAGACAGTTCTGCAACGCAGTCCAGTATTCTGCCCGTTCCGGCTCCAAATAAACCAGGACATACAGCTCCTGCCATTTCCATTAGTCTGACAAACTTACCGACAGCCTCGTTTCTGACATCTTCCCACTTCTTCCAGTGTAACACAAAAAAAGAAGAGCAATTTTCTCTGAACATCAGAAATTTGGAAGCATTTAAAAGCCCAGAAGATAGCTTTAAGAAAGCTGGCAAGGTTGTAGGAAACATGCCAGACACCTCTAAATCTCTGGCTCGCTTTGTTTCCACCTAGAATTTACTCACAAAGTGGGCAGCCCGTAACTGCTTCTCCTGACTACAGTCACACACGCCTGCAATTTGGGGGTATAGGTTTAATTACACTGGTAAATTAAATTGTCCCTGGCTCTGGAAGAACAGAAAACATCTGGTCAAAACAGGCAGGGCTTTGGCCAACCTATATTTGCTTTTTTTTCAGGGGGGAAACAGAACTGCGCTCAACATTCAAGCGGAGGTGGACGATGGGCATGGCACAGCAAGGACACCTGCAACAATAACACTAATTTCTAATATTAATTGGCTTTTATCAGAAGTATCAAGATGATGTTGAGAAGTGTTTATCCTCAAATTGTTTTTTCAGAAGGGCAAGTAGCACCTTCAGGGCCTATTATCATTTATGAAAAATTCAGACTGCCCCCTCCCGTGGGACCAGTTCAAGTTTGTCCAGACCAAACATCAGCCAATTTATCATGCGGTCGCTCACTACCACCTGTATCATGCCTCAACTTTGTTCTTTACCTCAACAGCTCGGTATCATCATCATCATCATTTATCAGGTGTCAAACCTGTATCCCACCACTTGCTTCTAAGACTCCAGAATTACCAGATTTCACAATAACGGGCAGAACCTGTCCTGGATAGCATGCTAAACTTAATAAAAAAGTCTGCAAAAAGGTAAAAAAACCAAGTGACAAAGTTGAACGACAGTCATGAAATTCAATGTCACTAAACACAAGCTCACACACTGAGGGGTGGAGTCATTAGAAGGAATGCACCAAATTATGTTAGGCACCATGACATCCCCAAATTAGCTATTAACACTCAGGAAAACTCTTGGGGTCACAGCGGATCACTCTCTACATCATCAGCCAAATGCTCAGGAGCGTCAAAGAAACAAATACAGTATGGGGAGGAAGCAGTGAGTAACCGAGACCTTTCTACACCACGACGCTCACATGTCACCCCACCTCAAAGCTTACAAGTAGCCTAGAGAAGGGTAATAGCAAAAATCAGATCTATGAAATATATTCCATAGGAGGCACTAGACACAGATGGACCTTCATCCTCAAAAAAAGAAGGAATCTAACAAGTATAAAGATAACTGACAGGTGGGCAGGGAAAAGTTACTCGTTTCTCAAGCAAAGGGGATTAAGGAGATGTGCATAGAAAAATACCAGCTAAATGCGCAGAGGCAAATAAAAACTAAGAGAAGGGAATACCTTCCCCCCCCCCCCTTTTTTTTTTTCTTTTTTTTTAAGTAAACTACAGAACTTGTTATCACAGCATGTTACAGAGGCTAAGAATAAAACCAGCTCCCCAACAGGAAGAAGCAGATTCAGAGTCAATGATCTCACTGACACCTGGCACCTTGAGACACGAGGCCAACACAGAACTGGGGAATAAAACGAAAAAGGAAAAACTTTTACAGGAAAAAAAATCCACCCACTACACCGTACCTACTACACTGGTAAGGTAAACCAGGTAACAAGGGGCTTTGACTTTCAGTGTGACCCTGAAGATGTTACACGCGGCTGGTGATTAATCTCTTTCTGCATTAGAATAACCTGATTGCGTTCTTAAAACTCCGCAACTGGTTAAGAAATCATATTAGCACGGCAAATTAACAAAAGAAGCAAAGGCTGCCAAAGTCAGCCGAAGCTCGGAGTTCAAGGAAGCGGTTGATAGAATACTTCTGGCAAGAAACTAACCTAGTACTGTGGTTTCTAAAGGAAGGAACACACTCGGTCCAGAAAGTGCCAAATTTGGGAGTTTACAACTCCGCAGGTTTGGGTCTCCTCCGTGCACCCGGAGACCTTCTGAGGAGCACTCCCGGGAAGAATAAAAAGATTCACAAAGTTGTCAAATCTGGGCTGTCCTCGGTGGCCTCCTGTGCAGACGCCAATACTCCTCAGCTTCATTTAACTTGGATATTAACACCAGCTGCCCTGACAGCTTTACAGTATCAAGACTTACTAACGCCTCTGGAAACCCTTCAGAGAGTGATTTTTTTTTTGTTTGTTTTAAACACAATCCTCAAGCAGCTTAATATGTTTAAAATCTTAACAACTTGGGCTCCTTCCATCCATCATTAAAATGCCAACATACCTGTCACACCTAAGAATATGAGAACAATCATTAATTTATTCTGGTTTTTTGACAGTTATTTTACTGTCATTTCAGAATCACAAACTTAGCCACTCGTTAACACTTTCCCAGCGGGCTTCATCTCACAAAGCCATGGCATTCAGGAATCTAACTCTCCTCTCTTATTAAAGAGGAATTTATAAAAGCTTCATTTTTTAATATTTCCAGTGAGGGATACAGGCAGAAACACAACTTGCGAATTTGGACACCTTCACTTTCTAGAAGCGTGATTCTTAGCGAGGTTATGCCTACACTTGGCAATTGTGCTGGTAATCGAGATCTCCCACCACGACCAGAAGCAAATCCGCAGGAGCTGTGCCAGCCTGGCACCCGGACATTCTGCGGCGCGATGGGGCTCTGGGAGGGTAAGGGAACCCATCGCCTGCCTAAAATCTATCCCCTAAGGTTCCTCTTTCCACAGTCAGCTAAGAAAACTTATCATTTAATCCTCAGTTTTGTCACATACCAAGCCCAGGAGGCAACACAGATCGATTTCAGAAGTGCTCACGTCTCCAGATTTAAGAAGCAAGCGCCCCTTTGTCTGCCATAACCTTATCTTTCAGCAAAGGTGTTTTTCAGCCTGCACTTGGATTAGTATCAGAAATCAGAGCGGGTGCGTACACGGAACATTTCAAACACCCACCCTGGCAGCAGTTTCAACAGCAAAGAGTCAGACAGCACTTTACCAGGGCTGAGGTCTCCCCAGCTAGAAACCCACAAGCATCCCAGTTCTGTCAGTCCCTCCAGTTCTGCTCTAAAGGAAGAGATCTCTTCTTTCTTTAGCTACACGGGTCTTAAAGCAGCTCACTATGCTGCACTGGAAGCAGTTTTGAAAAGCAGACAGAAAACAGGAAAGGATTTTAAAAGCCAGAATAACAGATATATATTTTTTTAACCCTGGTAATGTGACCACCTTGCACATGATAGCCAGGTTCTGGTCATCACAGACCCACCTACGGAGAGCTGCTGACTTCCCCTCACCTCAACCCTTGGCACACTCACCTCGCCTGAGTAACTGTATTTTCCTTTCAGGATCTGCCGGTACAAGCGGGTCCGGTTGTCATCTTCAAAGGGCATAGTGCCGCTCAGCAGAATGTAGGAGATAACACCCAGCGCCCACATGTCCACAGAGTTCGTGTATGGCTTCCTGACCAGGATCTCGGGAGCAATGTACTCCGGGGTCCCACACGTGGTTTTCATCAGGCAGTCATCTCCTTTCTTCCGAGCGCTTGCCAGGCCAAAGTCCGTGATCATGATTTTGGAATCTGTTCCCGGATGGTAGTACAGCAGATTCTCTGGTTTTAAGTCCCGGTGCGTGATACCCAGCGTGTGCAAGTACTTCACGCCATCCAGTACCATCTGCAGCACACGCGTAGCGTCTCTCTCAGTGAAGGAACCTTTAGCGATGATTCGATCGAACAGTTCTCCTCCGGTCGCCAATTCCATCACCATGTACACACGGTCCTGGGTCTCAAACACCTCGATAAGCTGGATGATATTGGTGTGCCGAACCCGCCGTAGCACACTAAGCTCCGACTCGCACACTTCCCTCCCCTCCCGGTATTTCGTCTCTATCATCTTGATCGCGTAGGGCTGCTTGGTAGCTTTGTGTTCCACCCGTACGACGCGGCTAAAACTCCCTCTCCCGATCAGGGCTTTAATGTCATACTTGGCTGTCACTCTGGGGTCAAATTTGGCACGGTATTTAGCCACTTTGTTCTTGCGGGGTTCAGGTTGGTCCACGTGGGCAGGCAGGTGGTTCCCAGGATAGGGGTTAGCGTGACGCGGAGGTGAGGGAGAGCCAGCTTTGATGACAGTTCCACAGTCATCTTTGATGAAATGCTTGTATATGTCATTGTGGCCTGTGTAAGGTTCGACTTTTTTAACCAGGTCTAGCTGCACATCTTTGGGGGGCTCGGGAAGCACTTTGCTTGTCCCACAGCCCATCACTGAATGGTCTTAATTCCCTGTCAAGACATTTTCCCAGGGCAGCAGCCGCAGCAACCACATCCGGGGCAATTCCCACATTTGAACCTTGGGAAAAGAATGAAAAGAAACAGATGAACAGGAATCAGGGTAGTAAAGTTTCAAACAGGAAAAAATATAAGTGGTTCACATCTGAGCAGAGCCATGCTACCGCAAACTAAGGGTTTGGGATTTTCCCTGGACTAGAGAGCACGCACGGAGCTTTGCTGCTTTCACAAGCTACTGAAGATAGTGCCTGTAAAAACACAGTCACGCTCAGAACAGATGTCTGTGGAAATTACACAGTATCTCTTTTTATCAAGCATAGTTGGTTTAATGCTCCCAGCTGAGCACCGAATCACAGCGTCACAGAATGGCTGAGGTTGGAAGAAACCTCTGGAGCTCTTCTTCTTCAGCCCCAATTGATTAATAAAAATCAAATTAAGGAAAGAGTCGAGCGTTATCCATAATTTTAGTCTGCTCAACTTCGTAAGGCAGCAGCCACTCCAAATCTTGTACAGAATGGCTTTCTCACTAGAAACTCCATAAATTATCTCAGCAACTCGTTCCCTTAACAAATCTTCCTAAGACTTTCTTTATATTGAAGTTGTACCGGTGTCTTAAACCTCTCACTGCTGTCCTCTGGGGATCAGCGAAACTCTGCAGGAGGCAGGGAATATGGAGACAGAGGCACGCTGGTTTCAAGATCCATTTTACCAATTAACTAACTGCATCCCTCACAAAAAATCCAGCCCTTATTTAACCAGAGCAGCTTTTAGCTGCCTTACCATCACCGAGTGTATCTTCACTCATTCACCACCTCTCCAAGCAACTATTCACCACAAACTGCAGAAAGGGAACCCCGGCTGGTCTTCCATCGGGAGAATTATGTGGAGAAACGAGAAGTGTTTTAGAGGGACACCCGGAAGCAGCTTAGACTCTACATCCAATCTGGAAAGAAAACAAGGCTTTAGTTAAGATTCAATTTTAAAATCAGACATCAACAAAGTAACTTCTCACATAAGTTCTCCTGGCAGCACCGCAAAGTTAAGGACATCAACCAGGCACAAACATGCCTACGCTAGGGTGCAGGCAGCAGAAATAAAAACCAACTTCATAGAAAGCTTAACTGACTTTCACCAAGGACTGTCCTGTAACTCGATGTTCACTCAGATTAAAGTACCGTGACGATAAAATAAATAAAATAGCGTAGCTAGTCCTGAATAATGCCTCCCACGGAGAGTTTTTCCCAGCATTATTGTGCCTTAAAGCATGTTAAGTTAACAGAGAAATGGAATGAGAGCATCTGCAGAATAATTCCACATGCAGAGAAGCACTTGTGGAAAATGTTCCACCCATAAACGAAACCAAAGTGAAGGATCAAACGCTGAGTTGGAAAACGTCATATATAAACCCACTAATAACTTTAGCTGAGATCAGGCATCAACTACCAGTACGTCAGTGGCTCTTCCTTGTACATGTGAGGGTCTCGGTGAAGCCTACGGAACCCAGGGCTGCCAGGAACAGAAGTGCAGGTGGAAACGCTCCCGTGTGATAATCACCAAGAGTCCGGCAGAAAGAATTAACGCATTAGAGAAATGAAGCGGTACAAGCCCCCTCTGAGCAGGAAATCACATTCCCAGCAGGGGCCAAACTATTTGAGAGGGGACAGCACATCCGAGCTGCAGTTGTAAGTGGTGAGAGGGAACAGTGAGTTTATGCTTCCATGTCCATCCATTCCTCTCCTTGGAGAACCAGCACGTTGCATCCCCTGGCTCAGCAGGGCAACGCTTCGGCCCTTGCTGATTCAGAACCGTCCTCCACCTCTCTGAAGAAATCAGGGACTGAACGGTTTAATACCCGAGGGTGTCCCTGTGGATGAGGGGTGTCAGCCACCTGACCAACCCCCCCCCACCCCCGAGGCCTGGCAGGCCTTCCACCACCAATTAAATACCTCACAACTTGAAGCTACTTAAATTTCCCTTTTCAATGGCATGCCAGTAAGGAAATTTGAAGATCCCAGCTCTTAACTGCGTAAGAAATGCTCACACACAGCAACCTTCAAATCATAGAATCATCTAGGTTGGAAAAGACCTTTAAGATCATCAAGTCCAACCGCTAACCAAATCATGCCTGCGCCAACACAGCTCTGAAGGTACCTTACCTTTAATTTTACTAATAAACCCGAAACGCACCTCTCGTTGCCTGACATAAACCTGACTTTACCGGTCGCTTGGCATAAACCTTCGGTGGGTCCCTGAGGGGAAACCCGGGGCTGGGGCTGGTGCAGGTCTGCAGGCAGCTCTGCCGGAGCCGGCAGCAGGCCAGGATCGGACAAACCTTCCAAACTTTCCAAACCTCTGACTGTTTGTCATAACTCATCCCAACGAGACCCCCCCCACCCCCCCGCCATCCTTCCCAGGGAGGGACCCAGGGCCGGGGCCGGTGGCTCGTCCCGCGGCACGCTCGGCTCCAGGCCCGGGAAGCACCGCACCCGACCCGGCCCGGTGAGGGGGACGCTCCGGGATGCGGTCGGGGCTCCCTCCCCGGCTCGCCCGTACCCGCGGCCCCGGGTCAACGGCAGGGCTGAGGCGCCGAGGCCCGCNCGGCAGGCCTGAGGCGCCGAGCCCCGCAGCCCCCGCCCCCTCCCGGGCCGCACCGCACCGCTGCCGCGGGGCTGAGCCGCCAACGCCGCGGGAGGGAGGAGGAGGAGAGGAGGGAGGGAGGGGCGGCCGGAGCCAGGGCTGCCCACCCGGCCCGGCCCAGGCGGAGCGGAGCGAGCGGCCCCGGGCGGCGGCCGGTCCCACACTCACCTCGGCCCGCTCCGGCCCGCGGCGCGGCGCCGCCTCCTGACGTCATCCCCGAGCGCCGGGGACTCTCGAAGGGGCGGGGACATCGCTCCCGGCGATTGGCGGAGGAGGCGG
>VXBL01008490.1:495042-523824 GCA_013400195.1 Aramus guarauna | reverse complement strand
CCGCCCCCAACCCACCGTTCCCTGCCAAGGTAAGTAACAAGCTTCCACTCCCTAAATAATGTAGAACTGGAGAACGGAGTAGAAAGCAGAAGAGCCAAACTTTCACCACGTGGCTGATTGAGATGGCCCTAAAACACTGCTGTAGAGAGAACTCTCTAGTAAAAAATGAGCAACTTGGTAAATGAAAGAGAGCGCTAACGAGGCAAAGCGGGCAGGAGGGTACACGACAAGTTCACTCTCCTGGTGAGACCAGGAAAGAGCTTTGACCACCGGCAGCTAAACTGACCTTACCTGGAGATAAAGGCGAGGAGAAGAGGTATGAGAGGAGTCGCTACCCAGGCAGGTGACAACTCAATGTCCCCAGGAAAAGCTACAGTCTGGTTCTCCTTACCTTTGATTTCACTAGCTTGGTGATACTCTCCTTCAGCGTCCCCTCAACAGCAGCGAGCTTGGTGGCAATAGTGTTACTGAGCTGGCCAGCAACAGGGTCCATGCTCTTGGAAATGCCTGGGCACAACACAAACACATCAAAGTTGCAGCTTTAAGCCTAGAGTCACACTTCAAATCCCAAAAAAGAAAATGGAGTCAAACTCTTCTTGCATATGACACAATGAGGGGCAATGCCCAGGGAGGTGGTTGAGTCCCCGTCCCTGGAGGTATTTAAAAGAAGGATAGATGAGGTACTTGAGGACATGGTTTAGTGGTGGGATGGCAAGGTTAGGTTAGTGGTTGGACTTGATGATCTTAAAGGTCTTTTCCAACCGAGATGATTCTATGATTCTATGATTCTATAATGCTCACAAGCTCTGGCTTGGGATGCTGAGGTTAGACATCAGGAGAAACTTTTTGTTAGGAAGGTGGTACAGCTCTGGAAGTCACCAGAGAGGCTGTGGGATCTCCCACCTTCAAGACTTGCCCAAAGTCACAGCTGACCTGATCTAGACCAGCGAGCGGCCCTGCTTCACGCAGAGCGGTGGACACTAGTGGCTGCAGAAGGCTTTCCCACCAGCATTTCTTTGAACACTTCCTTACATGGATGGTGCCAGCGCATCAGGAAAGGGTAAAGACAAGTTTAAATTTGCTCCAGTCAAGTCTCAACATTTCCAAACTCAGTAGCTTCCTTTGCCTTCCTCCACTGAACAGCCTCCAGAGGTTTTACGGATTATAACGGAAGGTCAGACCAAGCTCTCTGGAACAGCATCTCCTCCGGGAGCCTCGTACTCCTTCCAAACCACAACTCCTCAGATTACAGCGGGGCCCGCGACAGTTTAAAGTGTGATGACTAATCTTCACGTAACCTAACTCCCGCTCCATACAGTGCCAACACTTTTACGCAGCATGCTTTCAATCCCTACGGGGCAAACGGTAGGGATCCACCTTCAAAACCTAGGCAGCAACACTCACACTGGGGTACGGTCTTCTTCATCTCCTCGCGAATGGTCCTCTCCAGACGGTTACACACAGCAGTGGAAAGGGACTGAGAAAGCTGCTGAGACAGATGCTCCTGGAGCTGCCCATTGCGTTGCTGTCCTTCCGTCAGCGCGCGGTCTAGTCTTCTCTCTAATGAGAACGCACGTTAAGGAGCGCAAACAACAGATTTCCTCTCTACCCTCACCACTCCTGTCCACAAAGACGGACGCTAGCCTCGCCTCCAGAGGCTCAGCAGGAGCAAATTTGCTGGCTCTGATGACAGAGAGGTCTATGTAACGTTGCTGATGTGTCCCTGGAAACAACAGGGTGCTCTTAAACAACTGATCAGGGTGAGAGAAGAGCTCTGGAAGGCACGGTAGAAAAGCCAAACAGCTAAACGCAGCTCAGCAGTAGTGTTCCCTGCACACTGTGGGGTAACTTTGCTGTCCCCAGCGGCAGCTCAGCCCCACCCAGCTGCTCCAGCGGGACGGGGGAGAGAATAGGAAGGGTAAAAGTGAGAAAGCTCACAGGTTGAGATAAAGACAGTTTAACAGGTAAAGCAAAAGCTGCACAAGCGAGCCAAGCAAAACAAGGAATTCATTTACTACTTCCCATCGCCGAGCAGGTGTCCAGCCATCCCCAGGAAAGCAGGGCTCCATCACGCGTAACGGTGACTTGGGGAGACAAACGTCATCACTGCAAACGTCCCCCCCTGCCTCCAGCTTTTACTGCCGGGCACAGCGTTATAGGGTGTGGGACATCCCTTTGGTCAGCCGTCCCCCCTCTCTCTCCTCCCTACTCCTTGCCCACCCCCAGCCTGCCCCTCCAGTGGGGCAGCGTGAGAAACGGAGAAGACCTTGACATGGTTTAGCAACAGAGAAAACATAAGTCTTATCAACGTTGTTTTGGTCCCAGATCCAAAACATACCACCATACAAGCTGCTGTGAAGAAAATTAACTCCATCTCAGCACAACCACTACAGAAACCAAGCAGCCAAATATCCCTAAAAAGCAAATCGGTAAAAACATTTCTACAGGATGGAATTGGTGGACACAAGCAATTTAGCGTACGGGAGCAAACACGGGCTTAATAAAAGCATCTTGTGAAGCAACCAAGCTCTCTGAGGGAGCCAACACACAAACACAGAGATGCAAGTGCATCTTAAAAAAAAAAAAACAAACCCAGACAAACCAAAAACCACCCAACAAAACAAACAGCAAAAAGACAATTCAGCTGCTGAAAAAATTCAGTGCAGGTACCAAGGTGTGCAGATAGGGGAAAATTATTCTAATATTACAATATAGCTCTAGAGTGCCAACCTCAGTAGAAAGCTCTGGGAATTATCTATGAAATTATCAGCCCGGTGCTCAAAAAAGGAAATCCAAGACTAATTAATAAAGAAAACAGAAAACATTGTCACGTCATAGAAGTTAAGAGCGATTTCAGACATGAGACAGCCAGATTTCAGCTCGAGCTGCTCAGTCTGGGGAACATGACCAAATTCAGTGCAGCAAAAGATGTACAGGAACTGTCTACTCACAATACAATAAAAATAATCTGATACCAGGTTTGTAGAGACCAAAAGAAAGTACTTTTCAGGATAAAGTATCAGGTGCACCTCTAGTCTACTCCAGCGTTGCAGCACCTATGGTCTTAATGGGTAACTAGATTTAGTGGCATGGAGAAAGTATCTGTTCCTCTCTGTTCTGTTTCTGAAATTCTTGCCCGAGAAGAACCAAAATAGTTGTTCTACTGCAGCCAGGCAATTTTACTGCACCTATGGCCCATGCACCACCAAGATCTTGAACTTTCTTAGCCCTCCTCATAGATTGAGGAAAATCCTTAATGGAGAGCAGCCCTGAGGAGAAGGACTTGGGGTGTTGGGGGACAAGAAGCTCAACATGAGCCGGCAACGTGCACTGGCAGCCCAGAAAGCCACCCGTGTCCTGGGNAAGGCCAGGTTGGATGGGGCTTTGGGCAACCTGGGCTAGTGGAGGGTGTCCCTGCCCATGGCAGGGGTGGGACTGGGTGGGCTTTGAGGTCCCTCCCAATTCAAACTGGTCTGGGGTTCTATGTCTCTAGTCCACCTTGCAGCCTTCCACTCAACTCCCACACAACATTTGCGAACAAGGATACGCTCCTGCTCCTGCTGGGAGTCGATCACCCTCTCCACATGGCCCATAAGGGAGCTCTGGATGGCATCAAGGTGATCCGTGAGTCTCTGCAGCAGCTCCATCTGGTTCTGACGCAGCTCAGAGAGCTCCCGCTGTTGGCTCCTCAATATGCACATCAGCTCATCCTGGAACTCTGGTGTCACCTACATGTGGAGAGGACAAACATTCGTTTCTAACAGGATCAGAGGCCAGTCCAAGCTTTCTGCTAGGTATTAAGTCAATCCCTGTGCTCAGAACTGAAGCGTAACAGGCAAAGCGGAAAAACAGGGCCAGCTTAATGTCTATTTCTAAGACTTTTGTCCCAAGAAGTAAACTGATTAAAAAAAAAAAAAAAGTACATGAAGTTCCCCCACAGAATTCATAAATGGTTGCTTGGATTCAAGACTCTTCAAAGCTCTGGCATCTAAAAGAAAACAGAAGAAAACCTCCTATTCACTTTTGGCCAGGTACTGAGAGTGTTTAGGCCTCTGAGTGTAAATAATGATCTCCAACACTTATGAAAGAGCTGTGCAATCAGCAGAGTAAGGAGGAGGTTTCCTACAGCGCTTTTTCAGCTCTTTCACTTACTCATGAATAACCAAACAACTGGAGAAGTATGGATGTATAGTTCATTGTCTCTTCACCTGCTCAAAAGATCTGAAGGAGGAATCAAGAGCAGGTTAAGAAGCGTACGCAACTCTGCTGGAAGCATTTCCTGCCAGACATGAAGGTCCTATCCACAGGCCAGTCCCACCGCGACCCTCTACTTTGCTGGGAACAGCTTATCCTGCTGCCGACACGTACGAGTCATCTCGGCAGGGAAAAGGAAACGAGTGGTAGAGTTTGGGATGATACAGGGCTTGTGAGAACACAGAAAAGCACATCGGTGTGCAAAGGCGAGAAGGAAGCCATCGGTCTGGACTGAGCAGCAACTTCTCTGCTGCGCGAGTCAAAGAACAGAGCAATGCCGAGCCCAAGCGCGGCCCCATCGCAGCCTGCTCGGGCACAGCAGGGCTGCACGGTACTTCCAGGGACCGGGATGAACTTTCTCTCAGGTAAGACAATAAATCCAGCTGAAGCATCGTGGCCTTTGGCCAGACTGCAGAGCAGCTCTGACTCACCTGGTGGTTGGATGATCTTGGCGACTGGTTCACATCCCTGGAAATAAAAAGAAACAGTAGTAATCCAATTATGTCAATTAACCGCTTTTATTATCCATGTCTTCTGCCAAGACAGATCACATGTTTTACGGTTGCTTTAGATTTTATACTCCAGCTCGTACTTCTGTTTTGCTTAGTATGACACCAAGAGCGACGAGAAGGTGATGAAATCCCAGTCCTTACAGCACCGTGACTCCCTCCATCACCTGCACCACCCACAGGCCCTGAAGCTCCTTACAGACCGGTCCCTTCGCAGGGAGGGGATTTGAACCAAGTCTTAATGACGACCGTTACAAAGAAAAACGCACGCTGGTTTTTTCAGTTTTGTCCAAATTCAAAGCCAGGGAAGGCTTTGCCAAACCACTTTTGCAGGTCTCCTGATATTTAGCAAGAAAAACGGTGTACCTGCTTGTTCAATATAGAATTAAGGAGCTTCAAATCATCTAGAACGATTCCAGCTCACAAGGCGAAGAAACTAGTGATGCACACCAGCATATACAGCGGAATAAACTGAACTGATCCACTAATATTGCACGTCTCCATCAAAGTCACAGATCTATGAATATTCAAAAGCTACCGGAAGGAAAGCAGACATTTGTTGTTCCCAGACAGCATCCATTCAGCAGCTTTAAAAAGGCCTGAGGCAGGAAAATTAAAGTCATTTCAGAGACTAGGAGCTTCTGAGTGTCACAGTACAGGACCAAGCCAGAAACTTAATGCCATAGCCCATCTCTGATGTCATGTGCGCAGCTAGAGATCTGAATCATGGAGCTACGGGAACACAAGAAGAGGAGAGCGCCCCGCGCAGAAGCTGTGCTGTTCTCCTCACATTAACGCAGACAGGTTGGTCTAATTTGCCAGGGGCAGACCTTTCCAGTCATCAATCAACACTTACAAGACATCATACGGGCACGTTTCGAAACGCGCAAAAGCAGCAAGCAGGTAACAAACGATGGGTACTGCTGACCAAGGGCACTGCGCCAGCGCTCCGAAGGCGATCAGAAACGGGGACCGCGTTAAGCTATACCCACAGCGTCACAGTTCCAATGAAGCCTTCACTGAAACCGGCAAGCGGATCCAGTGTCCCCCCCACAACGTGCAATTTACCTCCCGCACATTCTTCCGAAGCCCAGGCTACACTTTGGATTTTGAGCCCCAGCTACAAAGGTAGTACAGCCCCCGCTCCCACAGCGAGTAACCAGCAACGCTCCCTGCGGGGTTACCGCCGTTTGCAGCGCGGGGTGAGGGCCGGGAGCACGCGGCTGCAGCCCAGCCTCAGACCCCAGTCTCGCCGCTAACGGCTGCGTCAGGTTGTGGCCCTGCACGGCTGGTCCCGCAGCCACCTGGATTCTGGCAAGCCCAGCGTACCCGTCATCTTTCTTGCCCTTCCGCTTTAGCTTTGGGGAAGCCCGGGGGGATGCCTTGGCTTTCCAGTCCTTCACCGGCAGCCTCTGCGTAGACGCTTTGGCACCAAATCCACCTGACGTAGAAGCCAAGCTCGCGACTTCGTCATCATGGTCACTATGAAGGAACAGCAGGGGAGAGGACATCACTTGCAATCCTGGACAGCGTTAGCCTTCGCTAAGGGGAGGGGAGTCACACGCCGCTCTTCACCCACACACGGCCAGAGTCACACAGCTAAGGACACCTGCCACCTCGGTCTTTAACACAGAGACGGAGCTCAGCACGCGCTGCTCCGTTTCCACCCCGGTCTGCTCAGGCTGAGCTCAAGCGCTGCGTAACAAGACTCCAAGGGTCTCTGCGGCTCGGGCAGCGCGGCGGAACGCTGTCTGTTCTTGCTGCATACGCACGCTAGCACGTACGCCCTAGGATGTGATGCTGAGCCCGCGGGGAACCCAAGCGCAGCACATCCTTACAGCTTTACAGAGAAAGCACTTAACGCAGCGAGTATTGCGGGAACGGAGGAGGATCAGGCTGAGCCTAGGAAGTATGTGATCCGTGGGGTCAATACAGGCTGCATGTTTGAGCCAGAACTGAAGTGGGGATTATGAAACTGTCAAACAGGGCTGAGCTTGCCAGGCACACGGAACATGCCCACAGAGCTTTTGGGTGGCTCACGAGGGAGCAAAGATGCAAAGAAAGAAACTAACTCCTGAGATACCCTCAGAACCTTATCTAAGGCACAGTATTTGGAAACTGATCCCTTAATAGGCTTTCCCTGGTAATTAAACCAAGCTTCATCCATGCTTTTAGGAGCAGCAGTCAAAGCTTTTCGTACAGAGACTAAATTGGAGACAGTACCCAGAGGCCAATCTCATGACCAGCTCAAGTCATCAGAACATTACGGAAGCTGGACGGCATACACACGTTAAGTCAGGAGACAAAGCAAAGACATTCACCCCACACGTGAAGGCTTGCTGGGGACAGAAGCACGAATGCAGCCTGAACTGAGTCCATGCAGGGCGAGAGAGGGGGCTGAGCACTCTGGTACCTTTGTTCTGCACTAGCATCCTGGCTGTCATGCTGCAGCAGGTGGTAGCTGTGTCGATGATAGGAAGAGCTCTTGTGCTTTTCTTCAACCTCATCCCTCGGGCTAGAGGAGGTTAAAAAAAAAAAAAAAAAGAGAGAAAATACCATCATGAAAATCTCTTTCAGCTTGGATATTTGCTCACTCCACTTCTCATGAGAGATCCCAATGAAGGGTCTAAACCAAACAAAACCCCACACCTATCTGCACCGAACCAGAAAGCCACAGGTGTTGTTTAGAGGCAGGAAACACTCAAACTTCTCCATGCATTTTTTCTGGGGGCTTTAAAAAGGGAGAAGCAGCTCAGCTATGCTTCAGGCACGAACCAAGAAGTATCTCCCAACAGACATTCATGCAAGACAAGTAAGGCACTACTCAAAATGAGCAGTACAGCATACTTCAGCGAACAGCAAGAGCTTGGGTTTGGTTTTCCTCAAGTAACACTGATCACTGGGGCAAAAATCATCAGTGCTTCTCAGTTCTTTCAGGTGTCTGAGGCAGCGTGCGAATTTAAAGGGTTAGCTCCACCAGACAGAACACAATTGTAACAGTGAATCCAACCCGAGTTTCGTAAAGATTTTGAAAGCAAATTGCACGTGCTTCTAACTGTAAACTAGGTCTATCTGAAGTCAGCTTGCAGGAAGACCTTTAGACAGCAGTGAGGACTTGCTCCCTTGACATAGGCTGATGGCTTGACTGAGCTGGAATGTAAAACGAAAACCAACCAACCAAAAGAAATCTCTTGGAGCCAGAGATATCTGATCTTCTGATATGAGAAGTCCTGAAGAACTCAAAGACAGAGTGGGATTGAGAGGAGTCGCAAACTCCTATAAAAGTATTTTCTCAACTTCAAATTATGAGCAAAAGCAAAACCACTTTGAGTAGACACGGCCTCAGTGCCCTCCCCAGAGCCATCAGAACTGAGACGGTTTCCTGAAGCAGCATCCTCAGGCGTGGAGGCACAAGGTGAGGCCTTTCTCTCCCAATTCCGATGGGAGGGAACAGCCCTGGATGGTTTGAGGGACAAACACGGACACTCTCAGCCCACTAGTCCTGTAGAAAAGGAAGGTGTTTGCGGGCTCTCGTGGTGCATGCAGCCCCAGCCTAGATGGGCTCCGGAGGTGCCGGATGCATCTCGCTGTTCCCGTCCCACTGCAAGACGGGGACACTAATTCGGTGATGAATCCAACACTGCTCCAGTGTCATAGTTTGCTCCTGCTAAGCAGAGCACGTGATGTTGCCCCATTCTGCAAGCCTGCTCCGCAGAGACATTGCCATTTATTTTCTGACTTCTAAAGTACTTTATTTATAATGCTAGCTGCACAGAGACAATCCTAGAAGAGAGATAAATAATTAACCTATAATCAAACCTGTCAAATATATGCTAATTGATTCCTTTCAACAAAAGCATGCAGGAATGCATCACCTGGGGCCGAATTTAGCTTGTATTGGTTTTATTTCCAGAGTACAAAAAAACCCCTAAAATATCATCCCATCTCACATGTCCATTCCCAGGTGAACATGAAGGCCAATAGACTTTTCACCTTCTTAACAGGGATCCTTCATGCTGCAAGGGGTGTTAGAGAGCACAAATTGTTAGAGCTGGCCTGGGAAGTTCAGGAGACAACACAGACAGACCAAGCACGCAGGAAGGTTGAATCATCAGATCCTTTAAGGAAAGGAGGGATGGAGAACTGCTCTGGCTTAACCACTACGTAAGAGCTTTTCCCCAACCTAGCGATTTGGCAAGTGCAAAGAAACTGCCCTAAGCAAGACAAACCCAAGTGATTACCTGTCTGCCATGCTGTTCCTGGTTTCTCTGGTTATGTCAGGAGCTGCCGGCCACGGCTGACTCACAACACTGTCAGAAGATGCATTTTCCTGAGTTAAAGCAGTCTCCAGTAATGATGGAGCATTCAGTCTGTCCACCTCCACTGGAGGCATGTCCAAAGAGTGGTGGCTGTGCTCTGAATTGTGCCTGTTCCTCGGAGACAGCAAATGCAAGGCTGAGGCGGCGGATGCCATGCTGTCTGCGTGATGACTGGGCTCCAGCACCTCCGCAGGGAGCCCAGACGGAGCTGCCGCAAAGCTGCGTTGCAAGGTCTCGGAAGCAATCTCTGGGATATCCTGGGACATGGCTGTGGAAGCAGAGGAAATGACATCTGGAGAGCGCTCGCGGGTGGGAGAAGCTTGGGGCACCACCAAGGGCTCCACCTCCTGCAGTTCCAGCGCTAGAGAGGAGTTTCCTGGCGCGACCTGAGTACAAAAATCAGACAGGAGCCTTCAGGGTAATGCGGAGACACCCCAAGAGCCCCTGGGACCTTACACCAACCACCTCTGGAAACACCCAGCTGTATCCTTCCCTCCTGTGATCCCGGTGCTCCCACTCCGCTCAGCAGACGGAGAAGGGCCCCAGGACTTGTAATGGACTCCCAGCTGGGCTAACACCACAATTAAACCAAGGCTAGGGTGAACACACTTTCAAAAGAAAGCGTCACACCAGTTCTACCTCCCTGCTCCAGGGTCCCTTCTCTTTGAGGGGAAAAAGTTAGTTTTAACATTGACTATCTCCTGGACTGAAAACTTTTTTCAATTTCAAGCTTTGGGCATAATCTGTTTTACAACACACCTGGAAAGAAAAATTTAGGAATAGGAAACGATAATTTCAGACTCGTCAGACCAAGAAGGAGGAAGAAACCTTTCCAGGTAGCACTGTCCTGTAATACAAAGGCTGACGGTGTCCAGCCAAGCTAGAGCTGTCTAGTTTTCAGAGCCGTGCTGTTTTACACGAGGTCAGGCTCCATTAACACTGGTAAACCTGGCTGCAGATCCGTGCCAGCGGCTGTGTTTTCCAACGGCCAGACGCTGGCTCCGTTCACATCCAAATAAGTCTAATTGCAGCTTGTACAGGCCCATAGAGAGAGGTCCCCTGGCCCACGAGGAGGAAGGAAGGGAGCAACATTTGGAGCCTTACTGGAATGGGTGCCTTTGGTGTTAGCTTGTCAGGGAGGCCTGGGATAAGGACTGAATGGCTCCTAGGACTAGTCTGGAGACTGCTGCTACTGCTACTCAGCGTGAGGCTGGTGTCCAGCTGCATCTTGGGGCTCACAGTCAAGTCTTCCGATGGCCTGAAGAAAACAGAGACACAAACAAATCAAGCAGGCCAACCTAACGATACAGATCTGCATCAAACACTCAAGGTGAGGAGATGGGATCCACAGGTCAAGGCAGGAGCCCAACCCAAACTTCACTGGTGTTCTCCAAGCCCTTGCTCTTTCCACCGTGGTCAGCTACTCCCCATCAACTAGCACCTCCATCTCCTAGTCCTCGTACAGCCCAAAGAGATGCTGGGTGGAAATAAAACAAAACACGCGCACACACACACACCAAAAGAGGGGCATCGCAATCTCTCAGAATTTGAGGGGTCAATGAGAGAAGGGACCAGTTGTATCTTCAGTGCACACCGTACGGAGCTTAGGGAGAAACAGGACACTACGGGATAGGTCTTTGTCCTTTTCCCAGCCTCCAGAAGCAAAGTTTTTGCCTGGTATGCAGCCCAACCCACTGCGACACTAGTAAGATTTTCCTAACGGTCCCAATTACCTCCCTCTCCTTGGTGGCTGCAGTGTTCTCTTACCTGTAAACAAGGGCAGCCCTTTGGGAGAAGCAGTAAAGCACCAAAACTGAGATGCAATAAGAGAATCCCTGCGAGGCACAAATGAAATGCTATTGTTGGCCCCTTGGATGACAACAGGCATGCTCCAAGCTGCTTCAGAGATGGAAACGGTTGCCCAAATAGGGACATTGGGACTCAGGCCAGTTTCTAACTCTGGTTACAGTCTCCTCTCCTACACGATATGCTACAGCTCTGCGCCACCCCGAAGGACCACATCAGTTCAGCTGCAGATGTATTATTTAATACACACGCTATTTACCTGGGCATAGAGGCATCTGCGACAGAAGTGCTACTCATGGCTGTGACTGCAGTCAGGGAACTGACGCTGCTGCCTGGAGATACAGCGATCTAGAAGAAAATACACAGCGGTCAGGATGTGATAGAAGAGTCCAACAGTAGACATTAACTTGCGAATGCTGGCTTCGGAACTCCAGAAGAGTCTTGGGTGAAGAGGGAACAGAAAAAGCAATAGGTTGAGCTGTACTGCTAGGGTGCTCGGGTGCTGGTCGAAGACATCCTCGTCACATGAGCCATGACCGCTTTCACTGAGCAATTGCTCTCCCAAAACAAAGTGCCATCAGATCCCCGTTTTATTCTTTGAGCCAGACTGCTCTTGTCCAGGTCTGTTGCCACGAGCGAGGCCAGAGTCTGTACAGGGTTTAGGTCCTGCGCTGCTGATACACGGAAGTAGAATGCTCCAGTGCAGAATAAGAGATACCTATCATCTAACTGGCTAGCAGTGAAGAGCACAGTGGGACACGCTGGCCCCCACCACTGCTTCTGGCTACCAAGAAACACCTACAGAGAACTCCAACGTAAGCACACAAGTAATCAGCTGGGAAAACCGGGGTGGCCAGGCTTCCTACGCTTGACGGTGCCTACAGCAGAGAGCAGAGACTGAGCTAAACTCAAGGCTGTGTCCACCCTACAGAGATCCTGGGTGCTGATGCCACCAGGAAAAAGCTTGCCATGAAATAGGCAGCAGTGAAAAGCCAGGCTTAACCCGCACAGTTACACTGTTTAAACTGAAGAGTGAGCTGCTCCTTACAGCAAACAGTACATGCAACCATCACCCCATCAACAACTTCCTTCTGCTCCCTTGGGACAACTTTGCACTGGGAAGGCTACCCACCCTTAGGCACAAAATTAACTCCCGCACTCAGCAACTCTGCCAGCAACATCAGAACTTTCAGGAGGAGTTTAATTTACTCTTTGCTCCCCAAGCTGTTGCCAGGGAGCCGGGGCGGCTCTCTCTTCAGTCAACTCAGCACAAACTCCATTTCTGCACATCTCCACGTGCTGTCCATCCTCATCCAGGCTCCTCCAGTGCATGCTGAAGCTGTGACGACAGCCGTGCGTTCCTCCCTAGGAGGGGGAAGCCCCGCCGTGGGCTGCGTACGTGGCGTGCTGCTCACAAGCACTCTCCTCGCCTGTCAGAACTGTATCAGCACGGCAAATAACTGCTGACAGTTAATTTCTCGCAGGAAGGCAGGGAAAACACAAACACCACAGCTTCTCACCAGCGGAATCCACACACAATGTAATTACATTGCAGATCACTTCTCTTAAAGGATGCACTTTGTAAAATACTTTTTAATTTATGTCTACTGCCATTCTGAAAGCACGTGGAGAAAAACTACACAGTCACAAATTCAGTACAGAGGCACAGAAGCAGGCTATGCAGCAAGAATATCTGGGTGGGTTTAAGACAAACTAACATGACATTTGGATGCAGAGCAGCCAAGAAACAGCGGGCTCCTACACCTCTGCTTGTTGGCGTAACCAAGAAGGGGTAGCAGAAATCTGCGCTGAGTTAGACAGACGTGCACCGTCAGACAGCCTCTGGAAACACCCGGCAGGACCCAAAGGCAGCACTGCTGGCCACGCACGTGGGACAGAATATTAAGAGGAATTCTCTGTTTTCTGACTGCTCTGTCAGAGCTCCACTGAGGAGTAAAAGCTTGCTTATGGCTCTGCACCACGACACTTTGCTATCCTTTGCAGAGATATCCAAATCCCGAGGAAAGGCTTCACATGCTTCCTGATACCAAAATCCCTGGCGCAAGCACAGAAGACTTTCCTTCTGTACAAGTTAAGGCCTGCTGAGCTAGATTAAAAAACCAAAACACCAAGCTACTGGATGGACCATTTGCAGATCTCATGCAGAAGGTGCCACAGTCCCATCTACCTACCTGATTATTCAACACGCGTTCCCACAGGATCCCATCAGACAGGATATGCCGCGATGGCATATTTTCTTCCATTATGGTGATATCACAACCCCAAACAACATGCATAAACCAGGCTCCCGGCTTGGATGTAGTTATTTAGCAAACCCGTATGTCTACACAACACAGTTGCACCAGCGGCTTTGCGGCTAAACATAGCATTTGCAATACAAGCTTAGGCCAGCTTAGCATTTTAGATGTGCCAACACGTCTTTACTAAGCTTGGTTTCTTGCACAGAGTTTCCCGTGTGCTCTGCATTCAGCTACTGCCTAAAAAGAGTTCCCCAAAGCATCAAAAGCCTTGCACCACCAGTAACAGTGCTGCTCTCTGGATACCTGTTGAAGAGATGTACTTGGTGTCATGAATGCGTCTGGAGTCATCAGCTTCGGTTTGGCATCATTTGAGAGTGAAAGGAAGTCTGCTGGTACAGGCAGGTCAGCAATACGCCGCAGGTCCGGTTGAGAGCCGTGCACCGATCCTTTTTCAGATCCCAGCCCTTCGGTGCTTATATCAGCCATGTGGTCTGGAAAGGCTTCCAAGGGAGAAATACAAATCAATTTACAGGAACTTCCCCCGAAAGCTAAAGCTTTAATTCCACAAAGTATGAACTTAGGCCATTGCCAGCCACATTGGTTTCCAAAAACAATGAGCAAAACCCCAGCAACATGCTGACCAAAGCTTAGGGCAAAGAAAATCCCATGTCATGCTTACTCTTTGTACGCTAAAGAGTGATGCTATCAGGCTTTGATAGCAAGAGATCCAAGCATCCTTTCTTCCCTAAATGCAAGCAGTTTATTAGCCACATCCCAGACCGGTGAACAAACTGAAACAGCACACCACACACAGCCCAGTCCCCTCCACTCTCAAACCTCTGGTGTCACTGGAATCTCTTCTGCTTGACAAGAAACAAACACCAAGTTTCTGGCACAAGTGCTAAATCACCTAGCAAGGCGAAGTCAAGCGTGCACAAAGCATTAGCGCCCCTATAGTCCCCCCCCATGCTCCATACTCGCACTGGGGTCCTGCTGTCCCCCCACCAACAGCCTTTAAAGGCTCAGCAACACTGAGGAGTGATTGAATACAAATGCTCACCAAATTCTTCATGAGAGCCATGGGAAGGCATGGATGCGCTCATGTCAGGACTATGAAGAGGCTGGAATCTAATTTGCACATCCTGTAGGGCCCTGAAAAAAACCACAAAACCAAACCAGGCATCTCTGATTAGTTTATGAATCACCAAGAAAAGTCTAATGCTCAGAAGATTCCCCTTCACAGAACTGATTCCTTTGGAACACGCGTTACTGTTTTCTGCCTGTGACAGAAGAAGCAGGAGCTGATCCTCGTTCAGCTGCGTCACCCAGTTCTGGCACCCTGAGCATTCGAGAGATGTTTCCCAGCACTTACACATGAGCACAACTCTTAAGTCACTGCATACTCATGGCCACAAAAATACTAGCTTGCCGCAGCACCGTGCAGGGCTGGTTCCTGGGAAGGCAACGCTGAGCACACCACAGGTAGAAGTTTCTATGGGTCCAAGTAGGTTTTGTTATGAGCAAGAGGAATTGGTAAGTTAAATTTCTACAGGTCGGCACAGGATTAGGGCAGTCACAGACAGCTGCCCGTGGTAGCTGCTACACATACTCACTTGGTGTGTACACAGAAGAGTTTTATCAGGACGCCTGCTGCTGATTCAACAGCCCCAGCTCCCTGAACGCCTTCTGGAAGTGAGACAAAAGTAAAACATGAAGTTGGATGGAAACTGCAGACAAAGTACTAGAAGAACATCACAGCAGATGAACCAGCACAATACAGCTTCATCAATTCTCTACCTCTAGAGGTGGATTCACCTGTTAAGGGAAACTATATCCTACACTCTCTTTACTTTTCAATGTGAGAGCAATCATTTTTGCTTCTGAATTTCAGAGCGATATGCCACAAATACCAAAACCAAAACAAACTATTATTGTGTACAATAATAGGCATAGAGAAATACATCATATATCTGTTAGAAGGATTCCTGTTACAAGCTGTATGTTGATGCTATTCAAAGCAGCTTTCCACATTTTACTAGAAGAAAGGTGATCAGGAGCAAGCCAACAGTTGAAGAGAGGCGGCGATCAAGGAATGCTCACACAGGACAGCTCTCCACAGGATTCACTATCATATTCATTGTAGTAACGGCAAGAGAAGACATCTCACATGTCTCTTGTCTAAGAGAGAATTACTTGCTCATTTCTGTTACAGGAAGCTTTGTGGCTTGGCAATATGCCTTCCAGACATGATAGAGAACCCCATCGCTTCCTTCAACTCAGACTGCGTACTGTCATCACATCTGTCACAGCTCAGGCGGTACGATTCAGAAGCTACCAAGGCCATGTGCTAAGACCTCTGATGTTTAACTACACAGAGTTTACTCAGACAAGCAGTCACAGAAATACATCCTGCCAGTTCTTCCAGGAACCCTTGTGCTCCTGTGAGCCTGCATCAAACCGTGCTGTAAAGGAAGCTGTCCCCTGCGTTCTGATGCGGGCAGTGATGTTATGCGATCGCATCGCGGCTCAGATATGGAGCAGCTAATCTTATACCTTAACCAAAGTGGCACTTGCAGTCACTTCATCCCACACAGCCCTGGAACGTTTTTTAGTAACAGAAACACCTCAGCAGAGTTTCTGTGTGGTAAGGGGCAATGGCTAGAAGCTGGGTTGGGAGGGTCAGGTTGGGTATTAGGATGCATTTTCTTTGGGAGAGGGTGCAGCCCCGGGACCAGAGCAGAGCCAGAAATGTCATGTTTGGGGGCCTTCGAGACGCAACGAGATGAAACCATAGGTGACCCAAACTACCACCAGCAACAGTCCTGCTTCAAGCAGCGGGTTGGACCAGAGACTTCAGATGTCCCTTGTATTCAACTCTGCTGTGCTTCTCTGAAGCACTCCAGCTGCACAGGATGTATTTCGTACAGACTAAGAGAAGACGAGAGTCAGCCTTTCATGAGAAAGCCAGTAGAGAAAGACATCCTGATCTCACAGCAGGCAAATTCTTTTCATCACCTACCTACACTCAAGTTGTCATTTTCCTCTTCTGCTGGGAGCACTTCGGTGTGCCTTAGCCGACAGCGGCTCACTGCCTGGATGCCAAAGCTGAGGACTGGGTGGGTAAGGAGGAACTCCGAGATGGAGCTGAAGTAAGCTTTACCCTCCTCTTGGTTCTGCATCAGCTCCATCACATACAAGACCTAGAAGAATCAGAAACGGTAAGTCACTGAGCTTTCAGAGCAGACCATGTACACGTGTGCGTGGACTACAAAGCCTAGCACCTGAACGAGATTTGGAACAATGGGAATAACTTGAGGAATAAGGCCTGGACCATTTAAATTTGAAACCAAACACCCCAGGGAACCACAATAAGCACAGTCCTACGTGTGTCAATGTTGATCAGGAACTCAGTCCTTACTGTGCCAGACACAGGTTCCTCCAAAAGAGAGCAAAGTAGTAATCCTGAAGGTTTCTCAAGATTAATCAGCTGAATTGTTGCCATTTGTCATCTTATGGTGAAACAGCTGAGGCCAGCCTCTGCATTTTAGCTATTAATGTGCAAATCCTAGGCCCAGGCAGCAGAATCAGTCACACAGATGGCCGTTTATCTTTCTGTCACCACTACCCACACAGCCAGCGATAAAATGAACCACCTACTTTTCTCTGCACATCGCTCAGTATCAGATATTCAGCAGAGAGGTCCAGGCAGACTTTCAGGCTGGGAAGAATACTCATGGAGCTGAAGATGTCAGGAGAAAAGCTAGATCCACAAAAAAGAGGTGGGGGGGGTGCAGAAAGCAAGGTAGATTAGCACAACCAGAACATTGCTGCGAAACTGCACTAGTTAAAATAAAAAACATCTTAAAGAGTCTACAGCTATTTTGCAGTGCAAACAGCTTTGGATCTTCTGTAGTATGAGGTGGGAAAAGCAGCACTCAGCTGTATGCCGTATTCTTCTCACTTTAACAGAGAAATTCAGAAGCAGCTTTAAGTGCGCATGTGATCAGTGAGACCACGATCCACCATGAGAAAAATCAAATCAGGGAACATAACCTGAGCGAAGGGATGGACTAAAGCAGAATTTGAACTTCTGGACCTCGGTAAATAAGCTTGTATAATTGCTTTAGCTCTGTCCACATAGTAGCTTCTTATTATTTAAATCAGAAAAAGCAGTAACAGGAGAAGAACATAGATTGGTTATTGAATATCTAGTTTTTACAGAAGAAAGCACTCAAGGCGTGCAATTTTGGAATGCCTCTCCTCATGTACAGGTATGTCCCTGCTCTACAGAACAAAGCAAAGACAACATGTCTTGGTGACACCAAGGAGACTGTATAAAGGGATCAACCTCCCTGGCCTTGCCAAAGCTTGACCCAACAGCCTGCTACAGCCCTGACAGCTTTCGTCAGATAGGTCAGACTGGCAAAGGAGGAGGCTGTAACTGGGGCCAGAGTAGACTCCGTTGGAGAATCACCTCTGCAAAATAAGCGTACCTGGAAATTGAGAGCTTTGTTACGATCCCCTGCTCATCCAAGTAAATCCAACCCTTCAGGGGAGTCGGCATATCAACACCTACCGGACAGTCTGCAGACAGGTCCAAGACACAGTGCACCACATCTTCAGTTCTCTATTCTGATCTGCTCCTGTGATGAGAAATCTCCAGAAGGGAACCCTGCAGGCACAACAGAATTCGGGTCT
Source organism: Aramus guarauna (assembly GCA_013400195.1). NCBI lineage: Eukaryota > Metazoa > Chordata > Aves > Gruiformes > Aramidae > Aramus > Aramus guarauna. The sequence continues at coordinate 505,977 of VXBL01008490.1, read as the reverse complement.
TTTAAAGAAGATCTGGTCCTTCCCATAAAGGCATTTCACAGGAGAGTTCCCCACAAGCTGCCCATAGCTGATTTTGCCCAACCATGTCTTAAAGTTCCCAGAAGATCTCTGCTTTTGAGGCAGGTTAGAAACCACTGCAGCTCTCAAGAACCCCAAGGGCGTAACTTAATGAAGAAAGAATAAAAATTTAAAAACAAACAAAACACACACCCCCACCCCCCAAAAAAAAAAAAAAAAACCAAACCAAAAAACCAAACCAGTTCCTTTTTAATCAACTGCAGCAGAAATTTGAAGGATAACAGATCAGTTAAAACTGACCAAACCACAACCCTGAATGGACTCATCAATTTAGATTTTTTGTTGCTTTCATGGAACTGACGCTAGGATTAAGGTCACTTTAGGCTGTGCTCCAGAGCCTTCTTTATTTCTCCATTGCTAGAAAACTGACTACAAAGAGGTCAGGACTTGCTCCTGCCGCAAAGCTGAATTTTTACAAGTACAATGCAGTTACAAGGAACCCTCCAAAGGTAGAGTTAGAAGAGACCACTAAACTTTGATACTCCGGACTGGGGACTTACTCTGGGTCTTGTTTTTTATGGTTGTCACAGAAGAGCAGGCAGGAAAGAGGCCTGCCATCGTGGGGTTTCCACTCATGAAGACACCTAGGAAAGAATCAGAAAAGACTGAGCGTGCAGGGAGTAGTACATAAGGAATATATAAGGTGGGTGCTGAACACATCACCCCTTGTCCAAAGACAGCACTAATTCAGCAGCCACCAAGTGTTATCAGCTTGTACAGGCTTATACAAAGTATGGAGATCACAGCCCATGCCATAGATTGTGACAAACAAACAAAAAGAAGAAAAGAAATCACGTGTTGCTATTTGGTTTGGTGCCTAACAAGGGCACAAGACATTAAAGAAGTCAACATTGAGAAGAACAGCTCAGAGAAGCTTTCTGCATTTACAGGGACGGCACAGAACTCCTGCTTCCAGACACAGCTCCCTGCCTTCCCCCCCCCACACCCCTAAGTTCACCAAACCCCGAGCATGTGTGACATTCAGTGATACAACTCTTCAGCAACAAATTACTTTATATTCACCCCGTATCTTTATAATGGCCCAAGAATGACCATCGCAGGTAATTCTGTAACAAGGGAATTCTCACAGAGAAAACACTGCTCTCTGTTCCGAGATCCTTCATTTTCTAAATTCTCCAGTTACCTTGGCTCGTCTTGCCCCTCAATGTAGATCTGCCAGAATTTGACAAAACCATCATGGCTCGCTGTGGCCAACACAGTTCCATCAGGAGAAAGCGCTCCCTCGCTCAGGCACTAAACAGAGAGGGGAGGGGGGGGAAAGACACAGAAAAGTAATTTCATAGCTCTTTGGGGAGAAAGAAAGAGTACTCCCTTCCAACGTGAATTTGACTATCAGTCTGATAGAAATCACTCTGACCTCCTGGGCTAACAGACACGTCACCAGGCAAATTAGCCCTGCACAGAAGAATTGACAGGACATTTTTTGTAATAACAATTAACAATCACCTTTTCCAGACAGGAAATTTAAGTACAATGGATTGTGCTGCTCCTGTTCCCACTGTTACTCACATTACGAACAGAGCTCATTTTGGTTTGGGATCTTCTGGCTTTTCAGTCACTATTGTTTCACAATCATCATTGTTTCATCTAAGCAATACAATTACTTTGTCATCATCCTGTTCAAGAAGTGAAAATAGACTCTTTCCAGTTGTTTCTTTTATATTCAAAATATCACCTACAGTCCTGGTCCACTGTACTCATTATTATACTCATCAGGGAAATCACAGGAGAATAAAGATGACATGGGGCTTAGTTTTCCCCCTCTCACCCAGCAGTAAACCACTGCAGTGTTAAGTGTTCATTTACCAGGAGATAAAACAAAATAGTTGAAATCCAGCCCAGGTGGTCAAACAGGCCCTTGGAAACACAGATGAGTTTTTCCAAGAGGCAAATTTGCATTTTCAAAGCAAATGACTACAAATTCACCCTGGTTCTTTAAACAAGGGTTACTTACCAATGTATATATAACCAGTAGGTTGTGGCTGAGCGTGGGGATGGGTAAGAAACTGGGTTTTTTTACAGCAACTGTCCTAAGGACTACAGCTCCTGAGACACTATAACCCAGAGAAAACCTAAGTGATCTGTGGCGATCACCTATACGATGGCAGTAAAGAAAGCAAAACAGGTTTATACCGTGCTGTGGCCTTTCACTACGATGAAGCCTTCTTTGATGCTAGGCACTTCCACCGGCCAGGAGCTGTTGTTTGTTCGGATAATGTCCAAGTCCCACACCTCTGCCTGGAAAACAAAGATGTGGGCAGATCCATATCAGCTCTTTCCTGCATTAGACTCTCTCCCTCCAAAAGAAATAAGGGACAATGTTTCAAAACCAAGGTTTCCTTACCCTGTCCTCATGCAACAACGCCAATGTCTGGCTTCCCTCTTCACCACTCTCCTCATTATCATCTGGGATGAAAGGGCACCAGATGATTCTTCGAGAGGTGTTCAACGGGGTATTGTCAGGTCGCTTGATGTTAACCAAGATCTCCTCTCTGATCACCACGGTTAAGAATCAGAACATTCTGGCAGTGCTACCGACACTCAGCAATACCCTATCCAGCTTGGTCCTCTGGTGAATACTACGAAACCTCAAGATTTTTTGGATCGCTGAGATTCAAAAAGAAATCAAATTCTGCTAGGAAAGGTGGCAAGCCAGCATTTCTTCACTGGCAGAAGAGGGTAAGCTTACAAAAGTTAATAGATTCTCATAACTTTCTCTTGCTGGCAACAAGGCAAGCACAACAGGAGCACACAGCCACATCTGAATGTGCAATCCACGCGACTGCTGATGGACAGATTAAATTATTTCAGCTAGCACTGCAACGGCACTACCACAGAAACCTAGAAAAGCTACCAGGCTGAGTGCTCTGGTCCTCCCGTACAAAACAGATCTTAAACAACCACAACCACCTTTGCGCCAGCTGCTCTTGAAATGATGGCATACAATTAAAATTAAGAAGCCCCAACCTAAGACGATATATCTCACAGACTGACGTGCTTCTGAAAAGCACTGAGCAGTCACTCCTAGCGATTAAAAGGAAAAGATTTAGGGCAGTTAATCAAATGCTGAAAATAAGTTTCGGGACCACCAAAAGAAGAGGGACCTCAGGTGCGGAAGGAAGATAGCGAACAGGAAGTATTACATCCTCTTCCCGAGAAAAGTAACTGAGGAAAAGAGCTAAAACCAGACAAATGTGAGTAAAAAGCTTTGCCACATGGTCAAGGTGACACTGTGCATGTTGTAAGGCCAGCTAGGACAGACGGACACTTCTCACTGACTGATTTTGCATGGACCAGGAGCACGGAGGTGTCACTCCTAGAATTTCAAGTTACGTGCAATTTCATGTAATGACTGTGCTGAATACAGGCTCGGGTGACTGATTTGATACTCTGGAAGGGGCAGAACTATTGACCTTCCCCCTGCAAGCTGCTATCCTGAAAAGGCTACAAAATAAGCCGCAATTTTGAGGCTGCGTTCCCATCTAACCACTACACAAAGACTCTTATGAGATGTATTTTGACAAGATACTGGATTTTGTCTTTATCCATGGCCAGGCGCCAGACAAAAAGGTTGCCGGCCTCATCCAGGCACGCCAGCTGGTTGGAGTTGAGGTGAGCAAAAGCCAGGTCTGCCACACCGCCTGTGAATCCTTTCAGCAAGGTCCGCTCAGCAGTGCTGACGCTCAACACCCGCACCATAGCGGAGCCGTTACTGGCAGCTGCAGAAAAGACAGAGGGAGAAGTCACCATCTACCCGTGAGGTTTCCCCACAGGGTTGCCTTTGTTTCCATCCATCGGCTTGTCGTTTCCAGCACCCATCCTGCCATCAGCTGTCACCGGCAGCACACTGATAACCCCTATCAGCAGGTACCACGTTAACAAGCTCTTTCAAGACCCAGAATAAACGCTGCACTTTTCAGCTTTGGCGGAGAAGACTGGAACAGCAGCATCAAGAAGGACTTTGCCGGCCTTAGGGCAGCTTAATTCCCCATATCTTCGACAATTTTTTGAGCACTGCAAATTCTAAGTTGTTCTACTTAAAAAGAAGTCAACAGAATTTGACTTCTCGTGATTATTCTCAAGAAAGATGCCTTCATTTAATGCATGGCCTAAATCTTTATCCTGACTTTATGATAAAGCTACTAAACCTACAAGACTGACCTCATGACAGTAAATTAATTTTAATTGCAATTTCATGTTCAGTAAGTAGAGCAAAAGAGTCACTTATAGGCAGCTAGCTCCAATACATCCTCTCTAAAGGGAACATAAAAAGCATAAACATTCCTCTGGCAAAAAGTATTGCTTTTCAGCTTGCACGACTAAGAACAACATGCTTTAGATCATGCACACACCAAACAAAGTTTCCGTATTGCTACCGCACCCAAGCTTTAATACTTCAGAAAAGGGTGAAACACCCCGAAGCTGCTCTAAAATAACCTCAGCTAGGAAAAAAACCCACAGAAGCAGAATGGCAGATTTATTAAAAGGCCAGACTGATGGGTTAGAACCAAGACGAAAGGGAAGAGCTGATGGAGCCCCAAACACTGTGTGTTTATCAGAGTAGAAAGAAACGCTGCAGATGACTAAGTGTTCCTTTGTTTTGTATTTGTTGTGGAACAACCTTTCCCTGCGCTGTTTTGTTTTTCTCTCCCTTACTACTGCAAAACACACTGCATCTACATTGCTCTTTGGGTCCTCTAAATTTAGCCTTAAACTCAACTCTAAATTTATACAAGCAAGTCCAACACAAACATTTATCTGCTCAAATTACCACGGGGCTGGTTTTGTGCTTAGCTACAGAGAAGCTTGTTTGCTGCAGAAATATTTCATTAGAGGAGTAACCTGAACATCAGCTTACTGTCCAGTGAATCCAACGCAATCCTTCAACTTTTCTTCCATCCCTACTGAGTCCTTCTCTTTCTTTTATTTCTAACTTCAGAAAAGCTTTATTTTTGCAGTAGAAACTCTCCTACACCTCCAAATCTTCCCTCCCCCGTAGCTCCAGCTTCATTTATATTCCCACTACAACAGCACTCTGATCTGGGTATTGCAAGAAGCGCTTCAATTACCGCCAGTTACCTCTTTCTGATGCAAACTTTGCTTCTTTTAGAGATACACGGAGCAAAAGAACACAAATTGCATCCAAGACAAGAAGGTATCTCACCTCTAATGGCATAAGCCAGGTAAGAGTTTGAAACAGCTATCAGATTGCCATAGTAGTATTTCTGCTCCCAGTCATATCTAGCAACAGGCTGTATTTTCACCTGCTCAAGAGAAAGAAAACAAAACATCAGAAATGTCTGGAATTAACTTTTTTCCTGGAACAAACCTGCCAAATATAGGATTTCCTCTAGGGAAGATCGGTAACGCTTAATAGGCAAGTGTTAGAAGCAGCAGCTGGTAAGAAGAATCGCACATCGAGTAACACCAGGTAGCAGAGCCCCGAACGTTCAGAGCTCTGGATGCCAATGAACGTTTCCTCCCATTGCAAGAAGAAATGCAGCTCACTGAATTCGTCATGCTGCAGAGCAACCCTCGGCCCTGCAACTGCAGCAAAGCAGCCTTTACCTCTTCATCAGCACTCTGTCCGGATTCCCAGCTCTTGGAAACTTTTTTGAAATACAGAAACACATTTGCTGCACGGGCAATTGCTTTTTAGTCTTAATACTGCTTTCTAAGAAACTGAGTCCCGGTCTTATTTGATAAGCATTGTCCCTGTGAGCAAAGAATTAAGAAATACTATGGGAATTATGGCAGTGATCCTCCTCTTCATTTTTGTCTTCAGTATTATTTATGAAAAACAAACTTCTATGTAATTATAAGCTCCTACAACACAGGAAAGAAGATCATTTCTGTTTAAAATACTTCAGCATGAGCTGATGTGACTGGAAAAAAAAAAAAAAAAAAAAAAAAAAGAGTGCGATGCTTTCTCTTGCTCCTTACCTTGTTACTCCCTCTGGCCTTACTGGTGATGCTGGAATCACTGCTGGCCACTATCTCCACATCTTTTGCTGATATCACTATGCAAGTGGAGCTGTCATCACCGGAAAGGCAGCTTTTAAGAAAAACAAAGGGGAAAAAATAATCAGATAGGACTCTACAGGAAGAGAAAAGAGGTCAGATATTTGCTACTCATAATTTTAACAGCAATGCAGAAGGATTATCTGTGCATCTAGGAGGTTTGAGCTGAACAATCGAAAACAGAAGCTACCTAGTTAAGTCTCCCTTCCCCATGTGTCACAGGTTTGAGAACGCCAAACGCTTGGCTTGTTCAGCTTAAAAACCTCCAGGCTCTTTGACTTGAGCGCAGACCTACACATGGTTAAAGTAGCCGTGACTACAACCCAACACTGGAAGGTGCAGAGAGAGCAAAGCCAACCAGCTGAACCTCAGCAACAACAGCGCACGCTGCTCACGGTTCTCACCGCATCCTGGCTCAAAACTATGACCAGAGAACCCAAACAAAAGCTATTTGCACGAGCTCTGATGTTAAGAGTCCACACACAAAGCCAAGCATTACACTTATTAGTTCATATATTCTCTTGACACATACTGTCCAAGACACACCGATGTACCTACACAACCGAGCAAAGATGTAGAGATCTGGCTCAGGATCATTTGTCCTGTTCTAAGTTACATGGAGAGAAATACTTCAACAAGCGCGAGGTCCAACGCACTGCAAACTGGTGTAAGTTACCTCTCGGGTACCTTGGGTCCCTGAGAGAGTCCAGCTGGAGGTCTACACGAGAACGCCAAGTCTCGCCCAGGTCCCTGCTAACTGACCTCCATCCTGACTTGCGACATCTGCCACGCGGCCAGTCCCGCTGCCCTTCTCTCTGAACAGCTCTACTGACATTCTTGGGTTCCTGAGGGGCAGGGATGGCAGGCTCCACGCGTCAGCCTCACAAAAGCTACAAAAGCTCTGACCAACAGCACGGACTGACAACTGCCACCTGAACTCAACGTAAAACTGACTGTCAGGTTCCCAGCACGCTTGTCCGGGCTCACCAGATCTAATTTTTAACCGTTTTCTGTTCACTCAGCCTTCTTTCGACAAAACTTACATGACTTGCTTGTCCTGCAGGGCTCCCAGAGAAATGCTGCGATGCACCGGCTTCGCCAAAGAAGGTCCATCTCCAGCCACAATGGGATCAGGCACCAGCAGTCCATTCAGGTCTCCGTTATAAGAGTTTGACGGTCTCTGGTTCTCATTCACTGAACCTTTGAAAGAAATGACATTAAATAACCATTTAAATAACCAATAACCACTTAAAAGAAATAGTGCTCTGTGAAATACACTACCTCCAGGTGGTTTTTTGTCAGATTCTACCGGTCTATCTGGTAGAATACACTGAATTGGTCGGGAAAAGTATTCTTCTCCAAAAAGGATGTGTAAGAGACCTTCTATCTAAGAAGCCTATCTCCACGTAAGCGAGTGAAGTCGTAGCTCTTTTCTCACACAAGCAATCCCAGGAGACTGGAAAAACACCAAAGAACAGGCACAAGGACTTACCAGGTTCAAGGAGCAAATTGTCTTGGATCAGAAAGATTGAGCTGGTAATTTAGATTTACCAAATCTCATACTCCAGCACCAGACCAAAGGGTTCTTGAAGGGCCCTTTCTAACCCTCCTGCCTGCAGAGAGATCTCTGAAGTCCCGCAACGCAGTGGTTAGCTGGAAATAACACATTTTCTGCTTTCCAGAACTTCCTTCTGACTGAGACTTGACCTCAAAGTCCGGGTGTTCGAGTAACTTAGCTATAAAACCGTGCTGCTGTGCCTACGGGACTCCTAAATTCTCCCTGTAGTCAAGTAATCCCGTAGAAGTTTACAGGGCTCAAATTTTACGTAAAGCAACCATTTATTCAGAGTTTTAGCTGTGCTTTGAAGAGTGCACGTGCCCTGACTTCATATATCGGGCCTAGCACAAGCTGCCTGGAGGCCTCCATCCCTTCTGAAGGCTTTTAGCACTGGACGGACGTAACGGGGTGAAGGAGACTCTTCTGTTTCACTAGCGAGGGAAACAGTTGACGATCCCCACTGGGGAGCAAGCCCACTCCATCTGCGCTTACACATCAACACCGAAGTCAAAGCCTCCTGTCTCAGCCAACTCCTCGCTTGAAATTTTCACTGGTTTTGAAAACTGAAATTTCGTATACTGTTGCCAGGTAACAACTGCTGCTGAGCTCTCGCAAAATGGCTGCTCCCAGGACCAGAAGCTCCTCCGTTACTAGCACACGTAACAAACCGTGGGCAAGAGGCACGTCCTTTGAAAGCAAGGCAAGCTTTCAGTTACCAAACAGGCTTTAACATATCAGGATGAGCGTTGCTGTCTACAGAAGTAACTGCGGCTATTATTCATTTGCCAGATGAATATTTAAAACTTGCCTGTATATGAACAAAGTCATTAAATCAGCAACCACGCTAGGGATGCAAAGAGCCTGTGCGGCAACAGGGTGTCCCGGCACAGAGACCATCAGAGCGCTCACCCCGGTTTATCTGCAACACGTGAAGAAAACTGCAGCAGCACAAGGCAACTTCAGGCCAGGGAGCGCGATCCTGTAACCACCTAACGCACGTGTGCTGCACTCGCTGTTGCAAGACGAAGACGCGCCCTTTATTTCTACAGCACATGGCGGGTGCTTGTCCAGAAGCAGCAACTTCTATCGACTGCAATTCAGCCTTTGCAAGCAAAAGCAGGAAAATATTCACTACAGAAAAAGCAGCCAGAGAAAGATGATACGTTCTTTGCTCTATTTGCAGCAACAGGAATGCCTCACGTAAGTGTATCTGCTCTTTTACAGACAGCAGGAGAACGACGTTCGCTCCATGGGAAGGGGAAGGAAGAAGGAAGCCTGATGGGCACAACAACAGTGCCTTGAAGTTCAGGAACGGGGCTTAGCCCATCGCTGTCTCAGTGGAAGCCAGACAAGCACAGGCGCTGCCTGCACACAGTCCTGAAGGCATAAAAGAAGGGAAGAGGCTCAGTGTTCAGTAGGTACACGAGCAAAACCGAAATATTAACCTGGACCGGTGGATCTAGGCCTCCAAAGGGAAAGAAGCACGGTCATATTCATCATCTTTTTAAAGAGTGGGAAAACAGGAGCAATCAGAGCCAAGATATTGAACCCCTACTGTCTCCCGATCACCTGCGCCAGCGCTTTGTACGGAACAGAACACTTCCCTGCTACTGTCAGATGTGTAGGGCAAGTCCACGTAACGCCTGGTTATCAGCAGGGATGTCAGCGGGGACTGAAGGATCCTGCCCACAACCCAGCAGGGACTCTGCTCCGCAGCACGCTGGCACTGACCGCCCGTCGACGCGCCCCCGCTCTGATCGTCGGAGGGCACGGCATCCAAAAAGGGCAAGGGTTGCTGAAGGAATGGATGATGTTTGCGGAAACTGGGAGAAAACTGCGTCGAGGTTTTGGTGGTGGATTGTATTTTCACAATCACTGAATCTAGCAGAATTTAAAAAAAAAAGTGTGTTACGGTAGTCCTAAACTCTTTAGAGCGGGGAGTGTTTCTTGTCACCTGCCTGGATAGCACCCAGAATAACATAATGCTGCTCACAGCTACACGCACATAGTACAACAAAGCTTTCTTCGTGGCAATAGCCTTGGAAAGCAGCTACGCTAGTCTCTGCTTGACACCAAAATCTGTAAGTGAAACAGAAGATAACAGAAGTAAGAAAGATGACAGAAAGTGAAACTAGAGAGGACCATGACCACAGCAACTTTACGCCAGACGAGACTAGCCCTACACATGCAATTAATTCACGAGACTGCTTCTATTCTCTTTCAAAATCCTCGAAGGATCCCCCAGTTTCCCTTTCCTCTGACATCCCAACAGGATTTTCAGAGGCTTTCAGGTAACAAACAAGTACTCTTGCTCTTCACTTTATTATATCCAGTTCTTTCAAGTCAACTCGCTACTACCCAGGCAGCAGCTGAGAACCACCACAGGTTGCTCACCGCTTGACTTACTGTCCATTTGCTCCTCTTCCTCTCAACTGCCTTCCCGCGCGCTAGTGCTGACAGAGAAGGTACAAAGAGGATGAATAGGAAAGAAGAAAAACTCAAATAAATAAGCAACACTCAGAAAAGAACTCCTTTGCTTCAACCCACAAGAGAAGCTACTGCAGGGGAAAGTCACGTTACCTCCAGAAAACAGAAACAGCCCCAACTGTGACGCATCCTCTCAGGTTGGAAACTGTTCGTGAAACAAATGCTCCCCATTTCTGCACTTTCGGTGCAGTCTTTCAAGTACAGAGCACTGTACTGTGAAGGAAAAATGTATTTTCTTGTAAGAATTATAATCTGGGAGCACCCAAGTGCTCCAGAAACAAGAGAAACTACTTCAAGTAATGAGAAGTTTCACTATGGGTAGTAAATCTAACGAAGGTGGCTTCCTGGAGAGTTGCTCCATCACCCCAAGTGCCTCCACACCCGTCCCGCAGCAATCCTGCGTCCCACCTCTCGTCCTTTCGGCCGTGCAAAAGGCAGCCCACGTGGCAGCCGCTTTGGAAGCGCCGTGTTCGTACCGAAAAGCTGCGTTCTTCCTGCCTTTCCCTCAACAGGAGCACAACAGGGGCATGAATTCTGTCCTCTCCCCAGAAGCTAAGGTTCTTTTACAGAACATCCAGGCTCTGAGCCTCCTTCAGACCATTACCTCATCAGGTCTGGGGATGGCCCCGATCTCGGAGAGGCCTGACAGCCCCTTCCACCGAGCCCAGCAAGACACTTCGGGAAAAACTGGAAGTATTCCTGGCAGAGGAGGGACCCTCGGGGGGAGGAGGACAGTGCCTGGGGGCTCTCACATCAGAAACGCCCAGAGA